>OX453250.1:9313546-9736088 GCA_949709985.1 Luffia ferchaultella
ATTATTATTATTAGGCAATTCAAGAGGCAAGGCTTTTTGTTATTTGAAGAAAATAAAAGAATCGGTGACGACATTAATATTTATAGATGTGACAAGACTAATAAAAAATTATAAAGAATACACTATGCGATGATTGACTTAGTAGCTCAGCTGAACAATAAAATAAAGCCAGCAATCGGAACTACATTTTCAACTTAAAGCTCATGAGGTGGCCCCAGCATTGTATATAGATAACTGTGTAAGCTAAGTATATATGTATTTGATTTTAGATAAGCTATCATACATTTATACTGTAAATAACCATAAACTGAGGCAAACAGAATCGGGGCAAGACGCTTGTTGTATATGGTGTATTAGGACTCATAATTTTGATAATTTGTTGCTTTCACATGTTGAATATTAAGCCCAAAGGTGCTTATGGCGGATTTCGCTTAAGAGATCAAATTTATGATTTTATACTTGTCGATGTTGATAAGCGAGCTATATCAAGTAGCACAGGCGTGTAACGCAATTCTCTAAAGTTGGTTTTGAGATTTATGGTAGTTTGGAGCCAAAAATTCCGATAAACACTCTCAAAGCGTCGTTAAGAAAGGACCTCAAGTTTACCCGAGCGCAAGGCAAATTTTTTTTGTAATTCTCCGAAACTACAATAGACTGTGCCCTTGCGGGGAACGATACAAAATAATTTGGATAAATTGCTATGCGAAATTCGTGAAGTGAGTTATCGTCGATTGAGGCTAGATAATAATTTCTTTTACTAATATCAGTTTCGAAGAATGATACATGGCAGGTATCTACAGTAAACGTAGGAGATTCGTACGAATGGTCAGTTAGTTAGTATGTTGCGAAAGTTGGGATGTAAAACGATTTCTGATCGAAGTTGCACTGATCACGTGCAGAGCATCTGTGTTCAAGGGTCGAGGGGGCTTTTCGATGTCAGGTAGAGACGCCGGGGTGTACCTTTTACATAAACAAAACTGCTGTGTGGATTTAAAATTGTGGTAAAACATTGAACTATATATGAAATGAATTATGCACGTTATACATTTTATATTGTTCAATCCGTATTGGTCACAAAACCCTGTAGGAGAAAGTTTTATATCGACCTTATCGCTATGCAAACAAGATTTTAATTACAGGCTTGGTTTTGGATTTTAAGTAAAGTATCCGAGACGCACTTTGTGACTAAGTTACGGTAAATGAGGGTTTTACTCGTGTTACGACTATTATAAATATGACGACTACACCTACAAACAATTAACTGTAAAGTACAAAACAGAAATAAAATTATACTAATTACTCGAGTGAATTTTCGATATTAGTGGCGACATCTCGTTAAGGAAAAACGAATTAGTCAAAATACGGAATTTAGTCACAAACTTTCGGTTTGAGGGTTAGGGGTATGAGACTTTGAGTATATAGACATAAGGGCGAAAATGGTACGAGCGTGCTGATTTGCGAACTTATAGGAGAGGGTTTCATGTTAGACGGAGGGATATAGAATGAGAGACGCGGGCGCAGACGGGGGGAGTGAGCTTTCAACCCTTGAGACGAGCGGGTGGCGGAGTGGCGGAACGGTGTTAACGGTCCGGCGCTGAGGTGCCTTGGCGTGTATCCAGATTCGGTGAGAATTTAACCTAGTTGAGCTGCTTTGAAGGTAAGCGCAAAGATTTTAGTTTACTAATATTTGTTTACTCTATTTTATAGAGATAATTGTTTCAACTGTTGATTCCAGTTGGATATTCGATATTTAATTATTTTACTATCCCGAAACCACGAAAGGGGTAGATTATAACTACGGTTCAAATTCATAATAGCACATTTGTCTAAAATTGAGTTTATTCTACCAAAGAGTATCAAAACAATAAATTTACTATATTATACCGTTTGAATCGAGAGTGCGTGTGGTTGGAATAACCGAATTGATTAATATTCAAGTTCATTATGATTGATTGCAAAGAAACTCGGCTACATTTTCAGCCGGTTAAATTTAAGGTTTCGTTCATTGTTAATTTTGTTTTTTGAGGTCTGATCGAGGTCTGATTTAATTATAAAATAGAAAAGTTGCTCATTTCATATTTTAAAAGTTAATATCATGTCGCAGCTTGTAATGTCGCGAGATGAATAGCGGCATGCCTCAATCAAAGATATCCAGTTTTAAATTTACATTCAGTTATACAAATAGTTCAGAAAATTAGTACTGCGAGGTCATGCCCTTAAAATTAAATTTAAATGTCTAATTTCGTTTGCCGACCAAAAGTATAATAACTGATAAGTCTGTATTGTATAAAAGATAAATACTTTTGCACCATTAATTTTATTGTTGATAAATACTGAGAAAGAGATAAATAATTGATGGAGTCAGAGGAGGCCATTTGTTTTGCAATTAATTATTTATCTTAAAGTAACATTAACGAAATAAAAGTAAATTCACCAAATGTAAATACGAAATTAGACTTGCTGGCTGAACTCTGACCGGAGCCAGCTCAAAAATAAAATGGTCTGGTTGGCACGAGGACATGCGAGGTTGGGGCATGTTTTACCTTCCATCCACACAAATGTGTGTATTAAACTCAATACGATTATCTTGCCAACAAATACAAAACTTGTGTAATGGATACAATTTCCTTTCATATACAAAAGGAAACTATGTAACTAATTCTTTATCACAAGCATAACACAAAGGTGCGTTAAATTAGACTGAACTCGGTACCAGCGCACATACACGTGTGCGGTATTTAATATTGTCAATATATTTATATAAATAGAGTGATTTAACACAAAGCTAAAAGTAGTCATTGTTCTATTGACCAAAGCTCTGAATAATATGTGCACAATACATTGTATTAGATGGAAATATACTAAATACATGAGTGGTGATAATTCACAGTCAAAATATTGCTCGAAATAATTAGCTGAGTTAACTCCAGCTGCTATCTTGTCCAGAGTTGAAATAATAGAGATTTTCTGTCTCACTTAAATATTAATAAAGTAAAGTCAGTCCTCTCACTAATATAGTGCCAGATAAATACTGACGGACAACAGTTGCATATAAAATCAAGCGAGGCAGTCACAGACCCCTTGCAAAACAACTATATACAGCATCGAGACATATGCCAACTATCATAAGATCAAACGAGGCAGCCAACGGCCCCTCGAGATATATATATACACGCAGGTAGGCGTAATACGCCCTGCATGATCGAATTGCATAAAACCGCATAACGTGAGGCAGTCGGAATCGACCCCTCGAAATGTATACCTATTGCGCAAAACAATACTCGGGCAGGTGGATACCACCCCCCGCATGACAAATTGTCAAGGCTGGCCAGCCAAAACACATGTATGCAAATCTATGCTGAACCAATCTTCGAAAACCGCCAAATTGTTTTTCTTTCGAGGACTGCGTTTGGAATTCCATTCAAAGTAAGTGCACAGGGAGGCCTTTTGGGCGTTGTGAAACATGCTCGTTTGCGTGAGACGAGTGTTTGTAGTAAAACGCTCGCTGAAAGTGAAGTCTTCAGGTGACAAAACGTAGTTTCGTCCTCTGAAGAACAGCGGACAGTCTCTCAAAGAAACGCACATCGGCCCAAAGTCGGGATTTTGTTATCAATTTATTAATAAAACCCCGAGGTCCCGTTAGCCTAAGGGCCAAGTTTGAGTGGATTACTAGGCGAATCAGTTTTCGACAGAAAATACAATACATATAAGCAACGACTTACTTTCATAAATTTATCCCTGATCAATACAGGAAATTCGAATTTAAAAACACTAAATCAAATGTAATTAAAAGGAACAAGATGACCTTATTCATTACAATAACAAAAGTTACCCCAAAACATCGGCGTTTGTTATTCAACATCCCGATAGTCCGCTGTCCTATTTTGCGCCCATATAACGGTAAATAAGTTGCCGAAACCGAAAGTACAATTTAAATAGGGCGTAACTATTCGTATCCGAATACTCGTTAAATATCATCGAGTTATCATTACTTTACTCTCAAATCAATTTAGTAATTTTATAGACGATCACAGGCCATAAAAATACCTCAATTTACACGTAAACAGTGCACGCATACTTACATGAATACGTCACGGCTGACGTAATTGTGGTCACAATAATTTATAATACACTATCATGCATTATGAATAAGTATACTTATATTTGCAAATACACTCACAAAGCAACTCGGACACAATTAAGGACATCTCATATGCTTACTGTGAGAACAGGTGTATTATATCGCAGATGTCAGTATGTTTAATAATCTTTTAAAGAGATGACTAGCTAAGGTAGTCGGGACAGGTGCGCGCACAAATTATAGCCCTCTTCATGTGGTCCGCGTGACCAGGATTGGTATTTAACAGTGAATAAATTTAATTTTATTCACGGCCAAAAAGAACTTAAAACACAACGTAGATAAGAAAGGAATAACTATTGATATCTGACTTGAAAAAAAATTTTTTTTCATATATATATATAATACATATGTAATACAATTATTTTGGAATATAGGTCAAGTATGGAAAAATTAATCCATGCGTAGTGAACCATGGATTATTTTATGTTCTCCGGCAGATTTCATCATGAATTGGATAAATTGTTTTCAGTTGTTGTTGGGGAACGTTCTGGTCGGATATAGACTAATTTAGAGAGGCGCACGATTACGAGTAATCACTGCGCGTGTTCTCTAATGAGCCAGTGACCTACAAGACGCATCGGGGGAGCAGGACGAAGCCGTGTCAAGAACTAGCATCGCATATAACACGAGGGAAGTCTTTGTTTATTTTTTTTAATTTTGAAAAATTAAATTTAAAAAAAAAATATATGTAAAAATATTTACATTATGATCTATCAACTCTAAAATTTAAAGATATTAACAAACTAGGTTATGCTTATAATTAAACATTGTGAGTTGACAGACTTCTTTTGTTATATCGAAACTTTGCGAGTGTGTCTATCTAGAATCCAGATTTTATACGGCGATATCGGTCGTTTCAAAAGCATATTGGTACCGTGGTTTATAAGTATACGTACTTTAGTATTATTGAAAGGACATTGTTGACAGATCGGTACCACTTCAAAGTGAAGGTGACAAGTGTCATAAATTTTGTTTATTTCAATCTGCGGCCGACTATTTCAGTTGTTGGCGAGACGGTGCAGTGTGGACCGACACACTACGCACGTGTCCGACCGCTAGACGGTGAACACGAGGCGGGCCAAAAAACCCAGCTGAGGGCCCAGTTCGGCGTATCGCGATTGTGATACCGCACCGCGGGGCGTCTCGGTGTCGCAGATGCGGGCGACGTGCCGCATAACGGGTTTGCTGCATGCCATCTTTTTATAAATTTAAATAATCGCGTTAATGAATATAGGATTTTAATAGATATAGGATAACATTACTTTATTTTACTTTTATTTTATTTTATTTAAAGTGCCAGTGGCCTTTATACATTTAATAAATAAGATTTAAGGTAATTAATAATAAATACATTGAAAATAGTAGGGTTTTCTCTGTGGTTAGGTGGTTGTGCTGTTTGTTGCACCTATTGAGTGTTACACGTTATAGTATGCGTAAAGTTTGAGATCGGGATAATATAGAAAGTGAGCCTTGAAAGAAAAAAAAGGAGCACAAAGGGATCGGTATTGATTTAGGCCGTTTTGTTTAGAGAAAGTGAAACTTAGTAAAGGACTTAGCTAGGTGGAGTAGATATAGTTAAGTAAAGTTGTGAAGGAAAGGTAGGAAAATGTCTTTCTCAACTAGACAGCGAGGTCGTAAGCAGAAGACGGTTGAGCGCGACGCGGGAATGCAAGTAACGCCAGAACTCCTAACGGGTATTTTAGAGATGACAAAAAAATTCGGAGAAGTAATTGAGCGTTTAGATCGTCTAGGACGAGCGCAGGTTGACAACGTAGTTAATGTAGATAGGGCGGCCATCTCGGGGCCTGCTACTATTAGTTCTGAGTCGGGTACTATGTCGACGTTGACTTCTGACACAAGTAGTACGTCTACTATGACCGGAGCCACGGTGGTAAAAGACAGGGCGCCGGTTTGCGTAATGAGGCCGACACTAGAAAAACCTATCTTTACCGGGAGGGGCGGGTCCACACCGGTGAGGTTTTTGAAAAAGGTAAAAAAATATCTCAACGCTACACAGTCGAACGCGAATGCATTAGATATCGTTACGGAGTGTTTGCGTGGACATGCACAGACCGTTTTAGAATTATACAGCGATAATTGGAGGACATTTACTGATTTTGAGAGAGACTTCTTAAAAGCTTTCTGGGGAGAGCGCGAACAAGAAAGAGTACGTTATAAGTTACTGCATGCGACGTACAGTAATAATGGGGGTGCGTCGATGGAAGAACATTTTGCAGAATACTACGACAGTGTGCGTTCGTTCACTATCCCATTAGGGGAACGAGAAGCGGTAAACTGTATAATGCGACATTTTCCCGGGGAAATTCAGCGCTTGTGGTTTACAAGGCAAGGGGCAATCTCAGCACTCGACGCCCTAGAGTTCCTAAGGAATATGGAACAGAATGTGCAAGTAAGAGAAGTGTCGAAATCGGGTCCTGAGTTGTGGAAAAGCCGAGGTAGCTTGAGGCGGCCGAACATTATTGCGGCCACAGACAGGAAAAGAAGGGAGGTTCAGACGAATATGATACACGCCTCGCGAACGTACAGAGGTAATGCGATTCGAGGACGCGGCGTAGCAAGAGGGGGACGCACAGGTGTGACAAATCGATACGAAAGACGAACGCCTTACCCGGCCATAAATTGGAGAAGTGAAGGAGCAGGTACGAATGTCGTACGTACAGCGGAATCCAGACAAGCGACCGAAAAGCAACCCGCAATAGTCGATTTAGGAAAATCGGGAAACGAGAAGGCTGCGGGTTAGTAAGAGTCGTGAATTCGCGAGGCCCTGTTGAAAACCGACTCGGGATTAGTATTTTAAGAGCAGATTGTACATACATGAACAAAGGGCTCAATAACGGGGAGGGGAGAACTGCTATGTCTAATATGCTCAAATATATGTGTAAATACGGGTGGAATGTTGGAAAGGGTTTGGGGAAATCAGAAAATGGAAATAAAATCCCGATTGATACGAATTCAGATTCCGAAGGATTCCTAGTAGAATCCGTTACAGATTTATTATCCAAATGGGACACAGGGGCACTGTTAATATGTAAATGTGGAGAAAGGGTGTGTACGGGTTGTAATACGAGACACACGAGAAATACTAGTTCGTATATGATACATGGAGAAGAGGATGACTTGTTGGACGCAAAGGAGAAATACTATTCGCTGCCCGCCTTGCCCGAAATTGAAGTCAAAGTAAACGGTGTCGGGGCAAGAGCCTTATTGGATACCGGTTCGCAGGTTACTTGTGTAACTGAAGAACTGTTTGACACATTGAGGCAGAATAAGGAAATACCAGAGTTACCGATTCCGGCCTTACATATACAAGGGGCTTTTGGATCTAGAAGTTGCAAGATTAGCAGTGTACACATGGTGTCGATAGAATTGAATGCACTTGTAATTGATACACCTGTACTGGTATTGGCAAAATTACCGAAACCAACTGGTTTCGGTAATATTGGGATACGATTGGCTGCTGCGCGTTCGGGCAGTAATTACATGCGGAGAGAATAATAAATTGAATGTGGACCACCTGGGAGTACGTACCACAATAAACATAGGAGAGACAGGTAGTACGGCTAGAGGAGCGGCATTTTGCGTGCTACAACAGATAAGTGAATTCGAACAGTCAAATGAAACAGAACAGTCGTTACGCGAGCACGTAAGGTTGTTAGATCTGTTAGAAGAAGAAAAGGCTTTGTTATTGCCTGTATTAATTAAGTACAGAGAAGTATTTTCAGCCCATCCTGGACGAACGGACAAGTATACGCATAGGATAAAGATGTTAAATGAAGAGCCGTTTATTAAAAGATCCTATCCTGTAAACCATGCTCACCGAGAAAAGGTGAAAGCTAAGTTAGATGAACTCGAAAACTTGGGAGTCATACAACGAGAAGCGACTCCTTATAGCAGCCCCATGACTTATACATTAAAGAAAGACGGAAGTATTAGGATCTTGTTAGACGCGCGCGAGCTCAATAAACGAATGGTAGGCGAATCGGAAGCACCTCCTCTGACAGCGGAAATATTGCAATCTTTTCACGGCGTGAAGTACATGACGCTATTAGATTTGAATAATGCATATTATAATATTCCGTTGCATGAAGACTCGAGGAAGTACACGGGTTTTACTTTTATGGGGAAAAGTTACACCTATAGGGTATTACCTCAAGGTCTTAAAACATCGGTCAGTTCCTTCACAAGAGCCATGGACATAATGCTGGGACCCGAGGTGCGTTCCTTTTGCATTAATTACTTAGATGACTTAGTAGTGTTCACTAACGGGACGGTACAGCTTCACTTAGAGCACTTAGGATTAGTTTTACAGAAATTACGGGAAGCGAAACTGACGTGTAGTTTGTCTAAGTGTTGTTTTATTAGGACGGAAATTAAACTTCTGGGGCACATCGTTAACACACAGGGTGTCAGAATGGACCCTGATAAAACACGGGCGATACAAGAATACCCGGTCCCGAGAACCGTAAAACAAGTGCGAGCGTTTTTGGGCTTCATTAATTATTTTCGGAAATTTGTATATAAATATGGAGAGGTGACACGTCCTTTGTGCGATTTGTTAAAGAAAGGACAAAAATGGCGATGGGGAGAGAAAGAAAATAGTTGTTTCGAGCGTATAAAGTCGTTGTTTATTGAAACAGTGATGTTAAAACACCCTATACCCGGAAGTAGGCTGTATGTACAGTCGGACAGCAGCGACATTGGAGTAGCAGGGTTTGTTTATCAATATGACAGTCAGAAATTAGTCAATGTAATAGGGTTTTGCAGCAAGGCGTTCACTGACGCAGAAAAGCATTGGACTGTCTCTGAGAAAGAACTGTGGGCGATAATTTATACTTTGAAAAAGTACGAAACCTATTTGCGTGGAGTTAAGATAATAATACGTACAGATCACAAAAGTTTGAGTTTTCTACATAGTTGGAAGATACTACACGCGCGCATGCAGCGGTGGGTGTTTTACATAAATCAATTTGATTTTACAATAGAGTACGTCAAGGGTAGGGACAATATAGGCGCAGACGTGATTTCTCGATATTTATGTGAAACTGGAGAATCTCAGGTGAATAAGCAGACTTACCCGTTAATGTGTTTGTTCACGGCGGTTGGTGATAGAGCATTGGTAAACAAACTGAGTTTGTTGAAAGATTTGCAATTAGAGGATGTAAAGTTGCGAGGCATTATTAAGAAATTGCAGGAAGAAAAGCCTGACGTTGAGACGAAATATTGCAAGCTGAAGGGAGATATTTTATATCATCAAGGCAGGGGAAAAGAAAAGGAGGTAGTGTATTTGCCGGAAGGTGTGGTTAATGAAGTGATCTTGAATGTGCACGAGAACTTGGGTCATTATGGAAGGTATAAATTGTGTGCGGCTATGCGAAAGCGTTGTTATTTCCCACATATGAAAAAGCGAGTTGTGGAAGTTATAAGGTCGTGTCCATTATGTCAAAAGGCAAAACACGAGAGAGAGTATCTGGCAGGGCCTAGCAAGGCTGTACTAGTAGAAGATATCGGCGAAAGTGTGTTTGCTGACATATATGGTCCATTGCCGAGTGGAAAGTTTGGAATGCGTTACATATTTGTAATGCAAGACCTGTTTAGTAAGTTGATAAGGTTATATGCATTACGAAAGGCGACAGGACGCAGTACTTTGGGGTGTGTGAAACAATTCCACACAGAAATCAGTATTAAGAACCTGGTAACAGACAGGGGGGCGCAATTTACTTCTCGTTTATGGGAGAGAGAGTTGCACAGACTAGGAATTAAGATTTCACACACATCGCTGAGAAATCCTCGCGCGAATCCCGTAGAGAGAGTTAATAAAGAATTGACTCGTTTATTTAGAACGTATTGTAGTCATTCGCACAGGAGTTGGTTGTCAATCTTACCAAGGATTGAAAATTTATATAATAACGTCACACATGTTACTACAAGATATACTCCATATGAAATCATTTACGGAAAAGGGGATGTCCTGAATTTCGATAAAGCATTACCCAATCGGGGGACGCAGGAGGCGTGCCTAGACGTTGTAAATATAAGAAAGAACGTTCTGAAAAATTTGAAAGTAACAGCTGAGAAAAGGGTTGCATATAGAAATCAAAAATACAAATTTGCCACATATCATATAGGTGATTTGATAAAATTAAAGGTGTTGCCCCGATCCGACGCTGATAAAAAGGTAACAAAGAAATTCTCTTTACTGTATGACGGTCCTTATAAGGTCGCGGCAATACCCTACCATAATGTGTATACATTAGTGGACCCAGATACAAATGCTGTAAAGGGAAACTATAACGCAATACATCTGGCTAAATACTATAACGTTACGTAATCTATAGATAGAGTGTAACACGCAGAGGTAGTATAGTGTAGAATACTAAAATACACACGTATAATCTGGTTGATTGCGTACGCGTTCGTTGTTTCATGTTGCTTTGGTAGTATATATAAAATGGCTGACTTTGTAGCACACACACGGTGGGCTACATAAAGTTAGGAAAGCAAATGATTGTGGGATAGGTGATGCTGGAAATCAGTTGGATAAGGAAGTCGCGTCCCTAGCCTTAGTGCCACTATTAGTTAACTATAGCTAGAAATAAGGTGAAATGCATGTTCAAAAAAAAAAAAAAAAAAAAAAAAAAAAAAAAAAAAAAAAAAAAAAAAAAAAAAAAAAAAAATTAGAAAAAAAAAGGAAGATGAAATTGGGGCGTCGTCACACTCTATCTGGGAGGGGACTGAGGTGGCCCCAGCATTGTATATAGATAACTGTGTAAGCTAAGTATATATGTATTTGATTTTAGATAAGCTATCATACATTTATACTGTAAATAACCATAAACTGAGGCAAACAGAATCGGGGCAAGACGCTTGTTGTATATGGTGTATTAGGACTCATAATTTTGATAATTTGTTGCTTTCACATGTTGAATATTAAGCCCAAAGGTGCTTATGGCGGATTTCGCTTAAGAGATCAAATTTATGATTTTATACTTGTCGATGTTGATAAGCGAGCTATATCAAGTAGCACAGGCGTGTAACGCAATTCTCTAAAGTTGGTTTTGAGATTTATGGTAGTTTGGAGCCAAAAATTCCGATAAACACTCTCAAAGCGTCGTTAAGAAAGGACCTCAAGTTTACCCGAGCGCAAGGCAAATTTTTTTTGTAATTCTCCGAAACTACAATAGACTGTGCCCTTGCGGGGAACGATACAAAATAATTTGGATAAATTGCTATGCGAAATTCGTGAAGTGAGTTATCGTCGATTGAGGCTAGATAATAATTTCTTTTACTAATATCAGTTTCGAAGAATGATACATGGCAGGTATCTACAGTAAACGTAGGAGATTCGTACGAATGGTCAGTTAGTTAGTATGTTGCGAAAGTTGGGATGTAAAACGATTTCTGATCGAAGTTGCACTGATCACGTGCAGAGCATCTGTGTTCAAGGGTCGAGGGGGCTTTTCGATGTCAGGTAGAGACGCCGGGGTGTACCTTTTACATAAACAAAACTGCTGTGTGGATTTAAAATTGTGGTAAAACATTGAACTATATATGAAATGAATTATGCACGTTATACATTTTATATTGTTCAATCCGTATTGGTCACAAAACCCTGTAGGAGAAAGTTTTATATCGACCTTATCGCTATGCAAACAAGATTTTAATTACAGGCTTGGTTTTGGATTTTAAGTAAAGTATCCGAGACGCACTTTGTGACTAAGTTACGGTAAATGAGGGTTTTACTCGTGTTACGACTATTATAAATATGACGACTACACCTACAAACAATTAACTGTAAAGTACAAAACAGAAATAAAATTATACTAATTACTCGAGTGAATTTTCGATATTAGTGGCGACATCTCGTTAAGGAAAAACGAATTAGTCAAAATACGGAATTTAGTCACAAACTTTCGGTTTGAGGGTTAGGGGTATGAGACTTTGAGTATATAGACATAAGGGCGAAAATGGTACGAGCGTGCTGATTTGCGAACTTATAGGAGAGGGTTTCATGTTAGACGGAGGGATATAGAATGAGAGACGCGGGCGCAGACGGGGGGAGTGAGCTTTCAACCCTTGAGACGAGCGGGTGGCGGAGTGGCGGAACGGTGTTAACGGTCCGGCGCTGAGGTGCCTTGGCGTGTAACCAGATTCGGTGAGAATTTAACCTAGTTGAGCTGCTTTGAAGGTAAGCGCAAAGATTTTAGTTTACTAATATTTGTTTACTCTATTTTATAGAGATAATTGTTTCAACTGTTGATTCCAGTTGGATATTCGATATTTAATTATTTTACTATCCCGAAACCACGAAAGGGGTAGATTATAACTACGGTTCAAATTCATAATAGCACATTTGTCTAAAATTGAGTTTATTCTACCAAAGAGTATCAAAACAATAAATTTACTATATTATACCGTTTGAATCGAGAGTGCGTGTGGTTGGAATAACCGAATTGATTAATATTCAAGTTCATTATGATTGATTGCAAAGAAACTCGGCTACATTTTCAGCCGGTTAAATTTAAGGTTTCGTTCATTGTTAATTTTGTTTTTTGAGGTCTGATCGAGGTCTGATTTAATTATAAAATAGAAAAGTTGCTCATTTCATATTTTAAAAGTTAATATCATGTCGCAGCTTGTAATGTCGCGAGATGAATAGCGGCATGCCTCAATCAAAGATATCCAGTTTTAAATTTACATTCAGTTATACAAATAGTTCAGAAAATTAGTACTGCGAGGTCATGCCCTTAAAATTAAATTTAAATGTCTAATTTCGTTTGCCGACCAAAAGTATAATAACTGATAAGTCTGTATTGTATAAAAGATAAATACTTTTGCACCATTAATTTTATTGTTGATAAATACTGAGAAAGAGATAAATAATTGATGGAGTCAGAGGAGGCCATTTGTTTTGCAATTAATTATTTATCTTAAAGTAACATTAACGAAATAAAAGTAAATTCACCAAATGTAAATACGAAATTAGACTTGCTGGCTGAACTCTGACCGGAGCCAGCTCAAAAATAAAATGGTCTGGTTGGCACGAGGACATGCGAGGTTGGGGCATGTTTTACCTTCCATCCACACAAATGTGTGTATTAAACTCAATACGATTATCTTGCCAACAAATACAAAACTTGTGTAATGGATACAATTTCCTTTCATATACAAAAGGAAACTATGTAACTAATTCTTTATCACAAGCATAACACAAAGGTGCGTTAAATTAGACTGAACTCGGTACCAGCGCACATACACGTGTGCGGTATTTAATATTGTCAATATATTTATATAAATAGAGTGATTTAACACAAAGCTAAAAGTAGTCATTGTTCTATTGACCAAAGCTCTGAATAATATGTGCACAATACATTGTATTAGATGGAAATATACTAAATACATGAGTGGTGATAATTCACAGTCAAAATATTGCTCGAAATAATTAGCTGAGTTAACTCCAGCTGCTATCTTGTCCAGAGTTGAAATAATAGAGATTTTCTGTCTCACTTAAATATTAATAAAGTAAAGTCAGTCCTCTCACTAATATAGTGCCAGATAAATACTGACGGACAACAGTTGCATATAAAATCAAGCGAGGCAGTCACAGACCCCTTGCAAAACAACTATATACAGCATCGAGACATATGCCAACTATCATAAGATCAAACGAGGCAGCCAACGGCCCCTCGAGATATATATATACACGCAGGTAGGCGTAATACGCCCTGCATGATCGAATTGCATAAAACCGCATAACGTGAGGCAGTCGGAATCGACCCCTCGAAATGTATACCTATTGCGCAAAACAATACTCGGGCAGGTGGATACCACCCCCCGCATGACAAATTGTCAAGGCTGGCCAGCCAAAACACATGTATGCAAATCTATGCTGAACCAATCTTCGAAAACCGCCAAATTGTTTTTCTTTCGAGGACTGCGTTTGGAATTCCATTCAAAGTAAGTGCACAGGGAGGCCTTTTGGGCGTTGTGAAACATGCTCGTTTGCGTGAGACGAGTGTTTGTAGTAAAACGCTCGCTGAAAGTGAAGTCTTCAGGTGACAAAACGTAGTTTCGTCCTCTGAAGAACAGCGGACAGTCTCTCAAAGAAACGCACATCGGCCCAAAGTCGGGATTTTGTTATCAATTTATTAATAAAACCCCGAGGTCCCGTCAGCCTAAGGGCCAAGTTTGAGTGGATTACTAGGCGAATCAGTTTTCGACAGAAAATACAATACATATAAGCAACGACTTACTTTCATAAATTTATCCCTGATCAATACAGGAAATTCGAATTTAAAAACACTAAATCAAATATAATTAAAAGGAACAAGATGACCTTATTCATTACAATAACAAAAGTTACCCCAAAACATCGGCGTTTGTTATTCAACATCCCGATAGTCCGCTGTCCTATTTTGCGCCCATATAACGGTAAATAAGTTGCCGAAACCGAAAGTACAATTTAAATAGGGCGTAACTATTCGTATCCGAATACTCGTTAAATATCATCGAGTTATCATTACTTTACTCTCAAATCAATTTAGTAATTTTATAGACGATCACAGGCCATAAAAATACCTCAATTTACACGTAAACAGTGCACGCATACTTACATGAATACGTCACGGCTGACGTAATTGTGGTCACAATAATTTATAATACACTATCATGCATTATGAATAAGTATACTTATATTTGCAAATACACTCACAAAGCAACTCGGACACAATTAAGGACATCTCATATGCTTACTGTGAGAACAGGTGTATTATATCGCAGATGTCAGTATGTTTAATAATCTTTTAAAGAGATGACTAGCTAAGGTAGTCGGGACAGGTGCGCGCACAAATTATAGCCCTCTTCAAAGTGTCGTTGGTTTTGCCTTAATTGTGGGAGTGCTATAGGGTATATTATATTTCAGCATGATGCCTGCAAATCAAAAAAGAAGGGTAAGGGGATAATTTAAAAAAAAAATTGTTAGTACAACAATATGAGTAACAAATGACAGGTAGTAAATAGGCCATTCTAAATATATGTATTATAACACTTTAATGCTACCAGTTTGACATAAACTAACAGAGAGTGTGTTTAACGGAAAGATAGTACTATAATATCTTTGTTGGGTTGTAACTAAAACTAAAGTAAGTACGTGCTAATTAATATTTTTTTTTTCATCATCATCATCAGCCCGTGTCTTTCCACTGCAGGATATAGGCCTCTCCCAAGGCTCGCCACCACACACGGTCCTCCGCCTTTCGCATCCAACTACCCCCGGTATGGCGCTTCAGGTCATCTGTCCACCTGGCCGGGGGGCGTCCAACGCTTTGCTTTCCGGTACGTGGCCTCCATTCGAGAACTCGTCTACCCCATCGGTTATCAGTTCTACGGCAAATATGACCGGCCCATTGCCACTTCAGCCGGCTGATCGCTTCGGCTATGTCGACAACTTTAGTTCTTTGACGGATTTCAGTGTTTCTGATTTTATCCATCAAAGAAACACCTTTTTTTTAAATAAACTAAATTTAAAAAATAACCTGACTGCAAAACTACTCAACTGAACAGAAAAAAAGTTATTTACTGAAAAAGAAAAAACAACAAACTATATTCTATAGAAATTGGTTTTTATAACTACATCATAAGAACGAACCATGCAATGTTTTTTTTGTCCGATACCTACTTAAGCAGATATTAAAATTATATTATCATACATGTATGGCTTGAATGGCATAAGGTGTTGTAGCCGCCTGCAAACACATTTTTGTTGTAACAATCTTTATTTTAACACAAAGACCACCACCCAATATATTTTGGTTATTGTTTTGTAAGTAAGTAGTTTTGTAGTCGGATTTTTTCTTTCTATTTTTTTTGGATTTTTAGTATTCCACGTAGTAGGCCAACTTGCGTCACATGTACATATTATCCATTTTGCTATTTTTATGCACGGCACGCCGCACCTGGCAGGTAAGAGTAGAAATTTTATTGAAACGAAAAACCCTATTGAGATATAATAATTAATCCAATTATATTATTTATTACTATAAATATTAATAGAATCAAATCAAATATGACATCTAGTATATTTATGGAAACAACCCTCGACAAGTCCTTGTTATCTCCCTTATTTCCCACAAATTGTTCTTGAATGTAGTTGAGATGGAATTTATGTCTCTTTGGGTCATAGAATATTTCACAATATTCCGTGCCTCTGATATTGGAATGCCAATTGTGGTCCGATCTTACTTATTTTCATCTTTTCCATCGGCACATTCGAAAACATTATTCGGGGTTTCGTAAACAAATTGAATACATGAGATCATTTTAGATGGTCTGATTTTCTGTTCTGTTTATTATTTTTTATCGATATTCAAAACAATATTATTTAAATGAAATAAAACACAAATCTACACAACTAAAGACGGACGACTACTGTTGAAAAATTCATTTTTTCATTCATTTCATTCATTCTTTTCTGTTTTTTATTGTTCGCATAAATGCTGTATAAAGTATTTTTAATTTTTTTTTAGATATCACTCTGTCTTGAAAAAATTAAAACGAAAATTTCTTCGTATATCTTGAATTCTTAGTATTTTTATGAATAGACGGTTGGAGGAAAAAAAAACTAAGATATTCTATTCACATAAAAAGGATATTTAAAGCAGATTATTTCTCAAATTGGATATGATTTGAAAAATATCAAAGAACCCCGATAATAGTTTTAAAATAGCTTTCAATGATACCTCTCTCGAGAGATTAAGTAAAAATGTTTTTTTACCTTCACCCTGCATGAATGAGAAGCACCCGTAAAAATTTCTTTTCCACATGTGAACACACCTTGTTGTGGTTACAAATATGTACAACCATGCGGCTTTAAATCACTACTAAGTTGCAAGTAAACTGGCTGTGTCATACGGACAGACAGACAGATAGACATACGGACATAGGGAAATTTTAAGGGTTCTTTGTCGAACAACGTATTCTTGAAAATGCTCACTTTATCACAGCTAGGTCTGAATGAGACCGTATGAAGTTTCAAGAATGATTACAATACATTGTGTGCGATACGATGTTCACACGCTACCCCAACTTTTTACTTGTTGAAGCGTAAGGGTTCAATAAATATTTACACTAAAAGTTTTCCTCCCTCGTGATCCTTCGCTATTTGCTATCCCGAGGATATGCAAGGCATGAATTTTCTTATTTAAGATTACAAACATCCCGTTCGCGTTTTCTATATTTCCCATGTACGTAATTATTTTTCATCTATATTTGCAGGATGTTATCTCTGAAACTGTCATAACCTAAGCACTAATACAATTCTAAAAAGTTTTTCACTATAGCAGGCTACACTAACCTCTAAAGATATATCGTTATATGGCAATAGGGAGCACTGCATTAGATGTATTTGTCTTAAATGGCTAACCCGATTTTGATATAGTTTTTCTCATTACATAGATATTGAATGAAGCAGGTTCATAGATCAATTTTACGATTTTTTGCATTGCATTGACCTCAGAGCAGCTTTTTAGTCAATTTCGCGTTTAAAATAAATCACAGGGGAAGCTGCGATAAATGTGTTGCTATAAAACGGTTGGGCTAATGTAGATGCGACTTTTCGCATTAATAATAATAAAACAATCAACGTATTCATGTAGGAATCATCAATATTATTGTTTGTTTCTGAAACAAATATTCGAAGGAATGGCCTTTTATTCCTTAATTACAAGGCAATGAATGCCAGCCGAGCCAATTACCAACCAGTTTGAAGTGAATGAATTTTCGTAAACAAAGCATCTTGAAAGGTCAAGTGATCCTTTATGCTTTAAGATTATTTGCAAGCATTTTTTTTTTAAAGTTTGATTTTGTTATCGAAAATTATTGATTCGTAAACATCTTAGTTCGCTTCCGTATCCTTTCGCTCAAAAGAGGGTATGAGAGGGTCCTTTTCGTCCTATAGGTATGTCTCATAGTAAATTGATTTTAAAATAATTGTACTTATATAAACAATGACTGCTTACACAAATCCACAAATGCAAACATACAAAGATTAGAAATATAATTATTATTAGTTTAATCATAAACATTCATGTCATTATGAATAAATGTGTTTAAAGCAATAAAAATCTATAGTGATGACGCATCCATGTAATAATATGTCACTGCTTTGCCCGGGGCCGAAAAAAGCGTTGATATAATGCGCACAACACAACAGTCGAGGGCTTTATCATATTTTTTAATGTACAGTGTACAAATGATTTTTTTTCCTTAACTCTTTCAAACACCCGTTATTGTTACGGTAACAGCTTCAGTTTTTCTTTTAAATTGGTGCTCCAGAGCAGTTTCCTCGTGATTTACAACCCGGAGCGTGCCAGCCACGACGTCGAGTAACAGGTTGATTTCACATTCTCGACGGAAACACTTCCGTCCGGATTTCTTTATTCTTTTAAAAATTATTTGTTATTTTTTCTTTAGCTCTACTTTCTTCCACCCAAAAAACCGAACAAAGAATATAAAACATTGAAAGTTGTAAAATCTTATTTGATACCAATAAAATATTGCTGTTCGGCTATCTTTGTATTTCCGAATATATTCCAACGCATATACAAAGTACATAGAAGTCCATTACATAAATAATTAGTCGATTAACAAATATTTGAGAAACAGAAAAAATATATTAAATTATAAATATTTTTAAAAAATTATATCGCCACAAGTTTGATATTCGTATAACGACTATTAAGTTTAATGTATCTGTTAAGGTGCGGCGGGTAGCCAGCGGACCTCGTTTGGAGTTGATTATTGTGCTAATTGTCGCCGCACCGACGTTTACTCATCCCACAGATACAACCTTAACATAAATAATCGTTATTTGAAATAATAAAACTCATGCCGATTTTTTTAATCGATTTTATTTTTAAATCTCCCTATATCTAATGATAAATAAAAGCGTATAACAATTACAGGAATAATTTTTTAAACATCTCTTTGTCTATCTGTCCGTCAACACTTTTTTTTCCGGAACGGATATAGATATAAACATCGAATGAATATAAAGTTCAATCAACCAATTCGTTTAACCTTCAGTCAGACGCACAGCCTGAAAGAGATAAGTCCCGATGTACCAAAGGGAACGTAAGATATAGGACGGAGTGTAAGTTGTAGTCTAGATTGAAATTGACGGGAGTGTAGTCAGCTGGTATTCGTGCAACCTTTAGCCAGAAAAATGAGCCGGGAGAGGTAATAGATAAATATAATGTGTTGATAAATATCAGTGAGGAGCATAAGTTGTTTCGTCAGTTTCGTATCATGGGATTTTTTTACATAATTTATTATTCACTTCCTTTATCTGATGCGAAGCTTTTTGTGCCAGTTTCTGTGAGTTCATATAATTCATCGGCAGCGTTTTTCACTTATGCTTTGCTTTGTGTCAGTGTGGTCCACTCATGGTGGTCTCGATTGTAGTAGTACGTACTTACCTTAAGCGATTTTTTTCTATTCCTTTTGTAATTTTTTGCGATGTCCTTTCTCGTTTTTTTCAGTGTTATTCATTACGAGAATCAGGTTGTTGGTGTTTTAGTCTTTCCGGTACAGTGATTTTTGTAGTACTGCTGGAGCTAGTCTGGTTTAGTGGGTTCCATGAATTAATTTGATTAAATATTTCTGAACGACTACATAGGCATATTTCCTGTTGTCAAAATTCTGTTTGATTTTGCTGGAGTTGCCGTGTTCGTATATTGGAGTCAATGTATTCGTTTTTGTTGGTTGCTTTTTATTTGAAATCCCGATAGTCGAATTTCACCCTAAATTATTTTAAGACCGTATAATACTATAGTTTTTGCCTATTCCCTTTTAAGGTGTTTTATTTATTAAAGCACAACTACATCACATATATTCATAACAATAACCAAATAAGTTTTCTATAGTATTTATTCTAATATACATAGCACTTAAGGTCGAGGAATACTTATTTATTATTATTATTGGTTTTGGCCAATTGTGTAACCAATTTGCAATTTTAGAGTCTGATTTCTAAGTATTCGAAACATGTCGTGTTGTTTACAGTTTTCAAAGAGCGCTGTTGCGCAAAGTTGGCAAGGATTGATCATTGAAATTGGTACTGTAGGCATGAACCTAGGAATGCCCGGGCGTAGCATCGCTCGATAAACATATACGCATTCGTCAACTTTAACACACTCATACCTTAATAGTATGTTAATCTACCGACCGCCAATACACAACAAAGCTCTACTCATATATACTTACGCGACCGTCACCGCAGAGCTTTATTTGTCGTTCAGTGACAGGGATTCTAGAGTTTTTATTACGTCTGTGCCGGTAGCAATATTTTTCTTAGTAGTCCAAGTTGTAAACATTTTATGTCTTCTATTCCTATCAGAATTAAAGTCTCTTAAGATTACAAGGAAAGCGTTTTTGAGCGGTTTTCATTTTAGGACATCAACTTTTGCAAATACACTTATTTTTTGAGAGGAGACGTTTGACATTAGCAGTCCTATTAAGGCAGGTAATTCCAATTAGTTAGATTTAGTGTGCACGACTAGGAGATTCACCTCTTTTATTTTTTATTGTAGTGTTAGCCTACAAAAAAGAAGTATCCCTTTCTTGTCTTCGCTTTTTACAACCGCACAGTGTCCAACTGCAGTTTTTTGATGTCACCACTTTTTGGATATGTTTATATGTGTATTCTGGTCATAATTATTTATCGCTTAATAATATTTTTTGTCTCTATGAATTTTGTCTTGCAGTTCAGCCCTGTGTGTTCTAATTAACCACTGTATCAGTGATCCGCGTTGCTTGGGGATAGGTTTCATGGTATTTGCTACCTTAATTAAGGTCAGTAAGTAACGTGTTCTAGTTATTTGCTTTGTAATTGCTTTGTGCAAATTGTTTTCAGCTTTGGTAATAAATTTTATGATTCTATTCATTATGCATGGCATGACATACTATCGTACGGTTAATGTATGGAGCATACTCTCTATATACTTCTTTCGGGAAGACAAGAAACTGCGTAGAGATAGGAAACATATTTCGTTTTGTTTTATTCTGTGAAAGCGGTACCTGAAAAGAATTGTTAAATTCTATGTGTAAAAATTTTGTTTACACTAATTTTAAAACGTCAATAAGGGACTGTATAATGTTTTATAATAAAAAGACGCATTTTTAACTTTAATATTTTTAATATACAAACTTATTTTCATCATCGAAATTTCATGTTTTATATTATTGTACTGTAATTTTATTTGAACCAGTTTTATTTAATTTATGGATATTTGGATGGATGGATAGTTTATTATCTATCTATCAATAATGATATGTAATTCACATGAGTTAAGTCTCGAGTTCTCACCAGGCTCCTGTCTCTATGGAAACATCTTACACGTTATTGGTATCAGAAGCAACAGCAATTTTCACTAGAGTTGCAGCTAATAAAATTGTTGGAAATCGTAGATGCTTCGTTGTCTGAGCTTCAATTCAAAATTCATCTGAGTAGTTAGGTACTTTGTGCGCATTCAATGTACAGTATAGTAAAAATCAAAATGTATTTGCGCCCGCAACTACACTTTCGGTACGCATTTTTTTTTACTGAAATCTATAAATTGTATCAATTTATCAATGTTAGAATTTGTTTCTGTGAAAAGATCAACTATGTTGAAGAGGAATCGAAAACTGTTTTTTGAACGCTTCAAGCAATTTAAGTGGTCTGCAGTCTGTATTTTTAGTCATATATTAATAATAAAGACATATGCCTAATTTCACCTCTGATTTCTGTTTGATATCAATATACCGAATGATGTATTTTCCTTACATAATATTCGTAGCAATAGAAATTCTGAAATACAAAAGCAAAAAGACCATGTCCGTTGTCCTTGTATCCACGTTTGTACGTACTCATTTCCCAGGGACTGCCACTCGCTGAGATTAATGGCGAAAGTAATTTGCGATAGAGGTGGCCGTGGCGAGCTCTGACGTCCGGAGAAAATTTGCAGAAGGAAATAGAGTGAATAAGGTAAATTATATTTTATGTGAGTTAAAGCGAGAGATCCGAATTGGTTGGATGCCAAAAAGAGGTTGTTTTGTTACGAACATTAACAGACTAATGCGAAAGGAAACGAGCAAGTATCGAATGGAATGTAAATTATCGAAAAATATAAAAATATTGCCGATGACACAAGGAAAGAATATTTGTTACTCAAATTTTTAGTAATAATAAAACAGGCGAAATGCTAACTGATATTTGTTTATTTACCTGTGTTGGTTTCCAGTACGTACAATCATCTTCAGATCTATTATAAACTTTCATAGATATCGAATCGACCACCACACCTTTATGTATACGAGTAAGTACAGCAGAACCATTGAATTTTACTAATTTTAGAGACTTCTGATTAAATTGTTGGTGATCGAAGTATAATTTACGTCTTTATGCTAACCGCGTCTTAATGTGTCAAAAAGAAATCCAAAATTTAAAATGCATAAAATATCGAAGCGATAACAGAACTCTTACGGCTCGTAGTAACTGTTATGCCCTCCTTGTATAGGAAACATTAGGTTCCTATTTCTATAATATTTTTATCATGTAGGTACCGTTTCCTTATTAAATAGGAGGAAGTAGAAGGTTAAAATGAATAACGATTTTATACGTTATTATCAACCCCTATTGGTTTTAAGTCACATAGAGTCGAATTTAATGTAACGATCTAACGTGCATATGGTCAATACTTTTCTTTACGTTTGAGGGACAAGATAATAGGATTTACGATCTACACTACCAAATACCTATAGGTATCAAACCAATTATGTGAAGTAGTGCCAAACTAAGTGACGCTGAAGATGTCCTCCACGGCATATTCGTGGAAGGCGACCCTCATAAATGTGACCCTAAAATCCGCGTTTTGTCTAACTAGTATAGCTACCCTTGCGAATTGAGCTTTTGTCAGTACTCGAACGTGGCTGCTTTTTTGATGCTGACGTCGTGGAGTCGAAGTCTCAAGTGCTGCGGCTTCATACATACACCAACAACACACTTATTTTCATAGAGGAAAGTAACTGAAGGAAGTGCTTCGGTACTTAGAGGTCTGGTACGGAATGACCACCGCCTAGTTTCGTCAAAGATAGCTGTAACTGCGGCTATTTTTGGGAGTAATTAAATAAATCAAACCAAGTAATTTGAAATAGATACACAGAAAAAGAAAAATAATTTTGTTATCATGAAAATAAAGTTTTTAAATAGACAAATGCAATTTGCATTGATAAAAGATTTTTTTTTTGTGTAGGATAGGTTGTTTTCTTGTAGGGTTGTTGTTAGTATGAACGTGCAAACCGTTCGTCGCTGCCTCCTATTGAATAAATTAATGGAAATATACTATTCGATATTAACAACAAGCTATTGTAAGTAGTAATAGTCAAGGCAAATAAATCTCATCATCATCATCATCAGCCCGTGTCTCTCCACTGCAGGATATAGGCCTCTCCCAGGGCTCGCCACCACATACGGTCCTCCGCCTTCCGCATCCAATTACCCCCGGTATGGTGCTTCAGGTCATCAATCCACCTGGCCGAAGCTGGCTGGCCTGGCTGAAATAAATCTACTATAAACAAATTAGGACACAATCCAAAAATATATATATATATTGTAAGTTGGAGAGAATAATCCTTTGACCCGCACTAACTCATAACAGATATGTAAAGTTCATAAATGAATAATAAACCAATATCACGAAGATAAGAACGTCCCTTTCATACACAGAGATGTCACTACAAGCTATGGCATGAAGTAAAACTCATAAAAGTGATATTATTACACTTTTCTCACTTGTTCATACAGAATTTAGGTAAATTCGTACTTTAATTACTATAGTGCTTTCATTTCTAACAGATCAATTTCAAAAAGTTTTTATTCAATATAAGATGTTTACACACACTTATTGAAAGTCAAACTAAATTGATTATGTACCGGTTAAAAAACTAAAAGGAGAAGAACCGGCAAGAAACTCATCCCTGTTTATTTTATTTAAATATGTGTTTTTCTGAATTGTTTTTTTTTTAATTTAAAGTGCTTGCAACTATTACAATTATGTCCATGCACACTTATCATTTAAATACTCGCTAATACAATAGTAAGCTTTTTTCATGAGTTGGACTTTAACTTTTTTTTTTTATTTTTTTTTTTTATTTATTTTATTTAATATATCTTTATACAACACATAAATTTACAAAATTTTGTGGTGTTAAAAAAACCATTACATATGGTTTGTCATAACACCAAATTCCTCGTTGATTTACAAATATTTATTTACATAACTTAGTATTTAACACAAACACACTTGTATTTATATCACGTCTTATCAGCTAAAAGTAGGTAGAATATCAATAAGTAGTTAACCAGCCAGCACGCACATTTCCGTGCCTGCACATAAAGGACGCTCCAAATCGTAAACAACGATAATAAATGTTCAAGCCTGATTGCCATATTAACTAATTTGTTATTTTAAATGTACGGAGAAAATATTTTTTTAGTACACTTGCTATATTTTTTTCTGTTATTAGTTCCTTAGTTTCTTTAGGAAGATTATTTATTAGATCAGGAATTATATAATCGGAGACTCTTTTTCCGTAGAAATTTTTAAACCTTGGTTTTATTAATGTTTCTTTAAGTATCTCTCTTGTGTTTTTGGTGTGACTAGTTTTGTATAGGATTTCTGTGCGGAAGTATTGTTCCACCAATAGAAGTAATTTAATTTTGCTATATATCGGCAATACTCCACAATATCTAAAAAGCTCCTCATCGTCGCCTCTGCATTTTTCTCTGATTTTGTTTGAAACTATAATTTTTAGTAATTTTTTTTGCAGTTTGTATATCTGTTCAAGATAGCTTTTATATGTTCTACCATAACTGCTTAGTCCATATGAGATAACACTTTCAATCAGAGTTTTATACATCGTCAACAACTCGCTTTATAAATTGATTAGAATTCAAGTCTAACATTTCTTTTGGAATTTTATTATAAAAACGGATACAATTTCCCATGAAAGAATTATTAACCTTTAAGAGCCTGAACCTGGGAATTGATAACAAATGCTTATGTCTTGTATTTAAGTTGTGGCCATCACCCACCCTAGAGAAAGCATTTATGTTTTTATGTACATAAATTATATTTTCATAAATATACTGACAAGGGACTGTCAAAATATTACCTTCTCTAAAATAAGCCTTTACACTATCTCTAGATTTTAATTTATATATAGCTCGAATAGCCCTTTTCTGCAGAACAAATATTGTTTGAATGTCAGCGGCCTTTCCCCATAGCAGAATGCCATATGACATTATGCTATGAAAGTAGCTAAAATAAACCAGCCTCGCTGTAGGATCAATACATTTTTAGCTCGAAAGAACGCCATATTTGAAGCTGTTTGTAGTGTGTATAACGTGTATATACAGTGCGGGAACCTTGCGCACTGAAACTCGGGCTAAAAGTCGCCATCTTACACGAGCTAGCTAGAGTATTAGTGGTTATACGGTAAACGCAGAAGAGAGCTTTTAGTCAATTCGTACTTTTATAATAAAAACAGTGGTCCTTTCGATCCAGCCGCTTTTGTTTGGTTATAAATTCGGCCATCCGCAGTACAAATTAATGAGTTAGTACTTAATACTATATGTGGTCATAAACACTCACATTCTTTTTTTTAATTGTTTTTATTGTTAAGTGTCGCTTAACACTTGTTCCGAATTAAATTACTTTATCTAATCCATTACATAAACGAATGAAGATAGTAGTAGCAAAGCAGTATTATTTCCTTTATCTGCGTTCTAGGATTCGATAGCTACGCGGCGTCGCATCCGTGTGCAAACAGCGCTGAAGGCCATGAGAAAGATATACGTTATAATACCTAAATACATAAAATTAGAAGCCCTCTCTTCTGCGTTTACCATCTAACCACTCATACTCTAGCTAGCTGGTGCAAGATGACAAGTTTTAGTCCGAGTTTCAGTGCGCAAAGTATCCGTACGCTGGTCTGCATCCCCGTGAAATCCCCGCGCGCCTGTTTGTAACCCTGCGAAATTGCGTAATATCACTTCGATACTGTGAATTGACATTTATGACTGTATTAAAACAAACCATGGAAAACTCTGCTGTCAAATTTATTTATTCTGCCTAAATATAAAAAACAAATACGACAGATTTCAAATATTAATTTGACAAACAAACAAAAAAAAAACTATTTTAAATGGGTGTCGTTGAAAATGTATTTTCCAATGATGTTGAGTTTTTAACCTACTTTTTATTCTAAACTTGTTTATTTTATTTTATTTTATTTTATTAAAAAGATTTACAACGTGAAATTCAACATCCAAATATTAGTTTGTCAAGTAGATAGTTAACAAAGTAATTTGTTCACTTGAAATTTTTAATCATTATAAGTGAAATTCTGGAAAATTTCTCTAAAGTAGTGCTTTGTATTGATCCAGGGCTTTTAATTGTTCAAAAGTCTGGACATAAAGAACCACGCTATAAAATGACAACAAAAAAGTGACCTTTGTGTGCTTGTGTTTGTGACTAAACAGACCACTTATTTCCGTTACGCCATTATTAACCGTATACTGACTGTCTCTGTGCGCGTCAATCATAAACAAACAGTTAGGTGATATTTTAATCTACCTTTTTTGACGCTGAGCCTGCAAACAAATGTATGTCAGGGCGTGCTACAATAAGTAAAATAAGCGAAATCACGAAATGACGAGTGTTATTTGGAAACAAATGTATAAACCGTAACAGACACTTTAAAAAACAATGACGAGATAATATACGTGAATACATAAAAATTATTATGTGAAATAATCATGGAACGTACATTGGCGTTTTTGTTTCTCATTATTCTCGACGGAAAATGGAAAAATTGCGTCTTTTCAGCCTCATCTGGGAAATATAGAGCTGACTTTATCAGGGTAATAAGCGGGAAAGACATTCAGAATGTTTATCGCTGTCGTTTCGCGTGGTTTTCACATAGCAAGTTCATTATTAGTACACATTTTGTCGGTCGTTTTCTCGTATTATGTTTAACATTAAAATATTTTATTGAATCTCACACGGTTTCCTATAAGACAATATTATTATGTATTTCAGCGATGTCGAATTATGAGTATATACAACGTACTCCGGAGGTACCAGAGGGATTTTGACAGAACCTTCTAATCAATGTTACGAACAAATTATTTCAATATTTTTTTTTCTGTCTGTTGCTCATTGTTTGTATCACTTCACTTCACTTTATCAGCCCATTTTTTTACCCCACTGCAGGGGCTTAGGCCTCCCCCAGGGCGAGGAGCGGGGCTTGGAGCTTAAATCCACCACGCTGCTCCACTGCGGGTTGGGGACTGTAACGACCGCCATCTATTGACAGCGTCCGGGACCGACTGCTTAACGTGCCCTCCGAAGCACGGAGTCAGTGATAGTTGTGTACTTAAGTCAGAAAAACTCATTGGTACACGCCCGGATTCGAACCATGCCCCTATGAAACCATATAAATTTGAGACAGGTTCGTTGCGCTTTGGGCTATCACGAATTGTTTGTATATAATATTATAATTTATATTTTTCGTCGTGCAGCGGAGCCAAATAATAAGCAATGTTGTCGCTTTGTTCGGCTAGCGAACATCGAATTGCGAGTAACGAAACGTTAACACGCTATCGTACCATACGACACGTAAGTTGAAAAATCTGCTTTGCCTCTTATAAAGCGAATCAATGAGAAGACCAATTATAAATAAATGAATTAAACAATTTATTACGATTCAATAAAAAAATAAAAAATGCGAGATTGAATAAAAATTTATTTACATTTTTTCTTCTTAATTCCTGGAATCGCTGGGAAAAATACATCGGGTACCTCCGGAGCACGGTGTATGTCAATCTGTTCTGTATATAAACTTAAATGAGTTGACTTGAAACCAATATAACGCGCTAGCGAGGTATTTACTGTTTATGTAATAATATGAATCTGAACAAATGATAATTTTAGAAAATTGGTGCCATTTAATCAATGATTTACATTTTACGTTGTTTTTACGAATCAGGGACCCAATTTTTTAAACGCCCGTAACGTTTTAAAATACGATAATTTAATAGATTCACGAAATTCGTTTTTTGAAACATCGTTTACGCTAATCATCGTACGCAAGCCATTCGATAATGAAAAATAGATTCGACCGATTCCAAAACAGTTTCGAGACAAATTGTTCCTTAGCCACATTTTGCTACTAAGAGCAGTAAGATGGTAATTATTTCAAAGAAAAATAAATTTAACTGTTTGACCTCTGTTTCACATTTACATTATGAAATTTTGTGGCTATGACATTAGTATCTAAGTAATTACGCAAAAAAAAAATGTTAAAGTCAAATGATGACAATTCTCCGATTCTCCTCTATTACATAGAGTAATATGAATAGGCCTTATTAAAAATACTTTGTAATAAACGTAAATAATAATTTGCGTAGTCTGTGATCCCCACATATGAAATCAAACGTCAGATCATACGTCAGATTGTGTTTTTATTTTTGGCAACCTTTAGACAAAGAAAAAGCCATACAGTCTACAATCACCACTATGACAATTTTGAAAAGTTATATAAAAACGAATACTTGCCGCAAGGCAAAAATATTGAAATCACTTTCTGAAAATAGTTTGATTTATCAGAAAAAAAATATTAAAAAAATAGCTTCACAAAATACCGAATTGTTTCGAGGCATGAAAAACCAAATGCGAGCGCTCGATATGGGCTTGTACCAAAATTTTAAAGTTACGTTGATGACTGAGGTATAAGGTTCTAAAATAACTTTTCAAAATATTATTTTTTGCTATTTACGAATTTGCCAGATATTTATAAAAATTCATCTAACGTTGAAATTGTCGATGAAATGAAACCTCCGATAATTTACCAACATTATCCCATTAATTTATATTTCGAAGCTTCATTCTTTGCATGACTTGTTTTCGTCTGTTTTACCTGCGACATTGCCTATAAAATACATTTCCAATCTTAAAAGCAAGTGATAAGCAATATAACTGTTTTAGACATAGATATTCGTAAGCTATTGGCTCAAAAATTGCGTTGAGGAAATCTAAGTTTAGATCTTTTTTGTCCGTTAGCTGTTTTCGAACATTTGATTAACTCATTAATTTCAGTACGCCAAGTCGTGAAAACAATTGTTATAATTGTTTTTAGTTAATTTTACAGTAACTATAAGCTTTAAAACTATCATTTCAAATATAAATTTATATTAGTTAACAATTCTACGCATAGTTCAAACACAGACGAATCTGTTGTCCTAGTTAACTAAACAGTTGAAGTACCTTAAGATCATATTAAGTTGTTTTATTTAATTTATTGTCCACCAAAACAGTATTTGCTTTCTTTTTTTTAAATATACCTACGTCTAAAGGGTTGCAGAAATTTTACGAATATGTATATCCTGTGTGTATACCTATTACCTACTCGTGACTAATTGACATTCATCTTAATAAAATTATATTTTAGAAAAAATTTAACGAAAACCTTTTGATCGCTTACGTAGTTTTATTTAAGTATTCTCTTCTTCTTTGGCCACCTGTATAAAATAAAAACGTGTGACATCTTTTTCGGCCCGCCCGAGCCGCAAACGCACGTTTTCCGCGAAACACAATTCAGTTATTTTTAGTTATTTTTTCTTGTTGTTATACATTGCTGTTATTACGATAATCGTTTTAATTAGCGTGCAACGTAAGCTAACGTTCGAACGGATAATACGTAAATGTACGTAGGCTTGAGGGACGCGGGGCTGTGCGGGTGTAAACGCAATTTTCCTCATCATCGTTCACGCTCTTAAAAATTTGCAATAGGAGTTTTGTATTCAGTATATTAGAATTCAATTCTTTTAACTAATTCAGATACGAATTATACGTATTAATGAATTGCAGAAATATCGCGTATTCATTTCTCACTTTTATTTTACTACTTTATAATATAACTGACTATGAAGTTTGAAAACCGGGACCAAAAACTATTAAACGAGGTGCTCAAATTTTCGTTTGTCTCTCAAATCTCAAAATCACGCAGAAGGTTCAAAAGGGTTGCTGGGCGTATTTTCCTAATTTGGGTTCACCATTGTGGTTGGGCGGTTGAACCACAATGGTGAACCACCAAAAGCAAATCCACCATCTTGCTTTTGGTCACGGATTTCAAAAATGACAATCGTATAAAGTATCAGGATGAAGGTGTTCTTTTTTGCAGGAAATATGTTTCTCAAAATGGTTGCTATCATGAAAAGGCGTACCGTTAAAATCCAAGGTGATGGATTCCAAGCACCGTCATCCCGGGGGGAGGCCTAAGTCCCTGCAGTGACATATAGTAGACTGATTTGGATGTTCCTTAAAATATTAAGATATTTAATAAATTAAACATCTAGGCATTCCTAGATGTTTAATTTATTAAATATCTTAATATTTTATTAAAATAAAATTCAGCTGAGATTTTTATATCATCTTTTTAAGTATTCATTTTAAATTCGTTATACCGATTCAAGTAATATCTCGTATGCACTCGTAGAATTGGACCAGATACCTATCACTGTGTCTAGATCGTGCTACTTTTTTGAAAAACTAAGCAAGACAAAAAAATGTTCAGTTTTAACAAATAAAAGGCGGTGCTTTCTTTCCTATTGTTTTATGCCAAAAACAACGCGCTGTATTGTGCAGGAACTTCACTACGTATCTTTTTATTTCATGAAAGTGACGTTGTATTAGACCTCTATTAGATCCCAGAACAATTAGATACCCATAGTTTTTGTCATTGAAAATTACTATCAAATCCATTTCACGGGAGACGCATTTTTGGCCATCACTCCGAGGGTATGGGGTCTAGCTAAAACTTTAAGATTTTAAAAGATTAAGAATTTAGTTGCGCATCGTACGACATCAAAATTTTGGAAATCGGTTTAGTAGTTTTTAAAAAAAATAGGAAAATGTAAAAAATCTGGATTTTTTCGAATCCAAAATATTTCGAGAACGGAGACCGATATGGAAAATAAAAAAAATAATATCTTGGCCATTAACGTAGCTACGATTTGAGACAAAGTTGGAAATCGGTTGGTAATTGTAAGAGAAATTATTTCCAAAAGATGAGATTTTTTGGTCGATCGCTGGTGCTTACGGATGTTACTACATTTCAGAGGGTATTCGTCGGATTGCTTTGAAATGTTAAAAGAAAGGTTAGAAGGCGTCGGTAGCTACAGTTTGAGACCAAAATTTTGAAAATCAGTTGGAAATCGAACAAGAAATTTGACATCACATGTTAGATTTTATGGACGATCGGGAACTTGTTAACATTACGGTCATCGCCTTTCGGCCTGTATTCGTTCGAATGCTTCATTATCGAGTTCAAAACGTTTAAGGATATCAGAGGCTGCAGTTTAAAACCTAAATGTTTCAAATATGTTGGACAAACAAAAATATTTTTTTCGTTGATTTATTTCTGAGTTTAGAGTTGAAAAGAATAGTGCCATCGTGGCGAAACCACGATTACGTAGTAATGCCACGATTTCGTGGCAAAAAAATAACATAATCTGTGAAAATCGGATTTGGGTAGGTTCAATTTCAATGAAACCGATGGTTGCGGGGACTGCAAGATCTGTGGATTTTTAATTGACATCTGTCATTAGTTCATGGCATTACATGACATTTCACTGTCATTTTCAGTTCCATAAACTGTCATGACTATGTCATGATTGGTCATGATAGCCAACACTCTGAGAGTGACATTATTTTTATAAATATGCAAGGCAATGGCTGACCTTATAATTCCACCTTGTCACGTCACGCTATAACAATTTTCAAAATGATATAACTACGTAAATACCGATTTTAAAAAAATACAAATAAGTTTCTTAAAATTGCCTATTCTTTCGAAAAAAAATAATAATAACGGACTTTAGTTCAAAGTTTGGAAATGGTCAATTCAGGGACGATTTTCTGAAAAACAGTAATTTGGGAAAAAAAATGCGGTAATAAAATGCTGTATTTATCAAACAGTTTCCGTACATCACGGTATGCCTTGCTGTCGATTTCCAACCTGATCCTTAATTTCGTTCAAATATCACAAAACCGACTAAATAACTGTTTTGTGAAATAACTTACAGTAGGTTACTTTTTCGTATTTTCGGTTGCCAGTCGTTAAAATCCACCAACCCGCAGTGGAGCAACATGGTGGATTTACATCCAAGCCCCCTCATCCCTAGGGGAGACCTACGCCCTGGTAGTGGGGCATTAATAGGCTGATGGGATGGTGGATGGTAGTTTACTTTTTTTGTATTGCGCCACGCACTTATTTATTTATTTCTAAGTATGGTTAATTTACTGGAAAAATATTAAAGAGTAACGAATCGCATGAGAAAAATATTTTATTGAAGAATAATATAAATCCTTAATCCTGACCAGTCAAAGATCAAATCAAAACTTTCAAACTCCATCGACAGTTCGCGAAGTGAATAAACCTCGACAAAACGAGAGAAAGGAAGAAAAATACCCATCAGTCAATAGAAACTGAAAAAGCTATTCCCATTTGAACGTCGTGGAAATAGATTAGGGTCCCAGACGGCCGCAGATCCCGAAAAGCGTATGTACCCTCACGTTTGAACGGGACGCTATTTACCTTCATTTGAACTTAGGCAAGGGACAATATAAACAATTCCGTTGCTATTTTTCTTTGCTACGATTTGGTGCCTCCACCCATTTGTATGTAATCTGTCCACTAGTTTGTGTTTTATTGTCGGGTACGTCTGTAACTTAAATAAAAAGTTTTCAACTGACATTCTTTGCGCTTAGGGAATAGATTTTCAGGTTCAGTAGTGTAGAACATTGGGCGTTAGAAATAGAGATGAAAAGCCAAATAAAAGACGAAATACATGACTCAAATTTCAAACACATAAAATTGGAATTGAATACGGAAGAATCATTTGTAAAGACGCGAGTTCGACGCTCTGGTGCGCTACTAAACTTATTAGAAAATCTACCATGGAAGGCTACTCGAGCCGATTCGTGAAGGGTAACGATTTTATATTCCTATGTCGAGTATGATAAGTATGACTAATGTATGTAAAAAAAGAGTATTTACTTATATCTACAAGTTACTTGGATGCAAGTCCTATCTGCAACAATTCACACAATATGATGTTGCATACATTGTGCTCATCGAAACCCTTTCATATCATGAGTGCAACGCATGCTTTTTATAGTAAGCGTTTATAGTCGCGACATATGAGCGTGTTAATATACTTGTGACACGAAACTTAACAGGACATTCATTTGGTCTCTTGTAAGGGAAGTCTCGAAAGGGCGGTAGTGAACCTTGGGTGATGATTTTGTCCAGCTATGGATAGAGAAAGCCTGAAAATGGTAATAACTGTAACCGTACGTCTCGTCTCTACAAAAGTGTATTTAATAATGTTTTAAAATATGCTTACAGTTTTTTGATCTCCGGTGGAATACTACATAGCATCTTACGAGTACATTATAATGCACTTACTATGGGTAAAGAAATCCGGATTATAATAATAATGATAATAATAATAATAATAACACACACAATCACAACAACGTCTAGGTCCCAAACTAAGCATTTGCTTGTATTTTGGGTACCAAGCGAAGACACCACATACATATAACAACCAAGACTCGGTGCCAGTATTAATATTCATCATATAAATACTGACCCGACCTGGGATTCGAACCCGGGACCTCCAGCTTCGCTCAGCTTCCAGGGTCGCTGCCCACTAGGCTAAGCGGTCGTCAATCGGATAAATTTTGGGGCGTCGTCGGATAAATTTTAACGAAGGCGAATTTATTTTCACTAACAAATAACATTGACTTACACAATATGCCAGTCCATCCACTTGTCGTTACTTTTAAAGGTCCCGTTGCGATGTGATGTGAAAAGATGTGAAAAAAGTATCTCAATGGATCATCTATGTGTCTATTGTCTACCTTTCGGTTACAAGCAGATATCTCGGGATGCTTTGAAACTATTTCGACGAAACTGATATAAAAATAGTAAAATAACTGCTCGCACACAGGTCATATAAAAAAAAACAATCTTCATAATTTAAGTGTATTTGATTTTATTTTTGCGTCTAGTAATAAAATGATACAAAATAAGTACATTTGTATAAGTAGATGTCATTCAAAAACAATACAATTATCTATACAAATAAAGGCAGGAATTTTCAATTATTTTCAGTATTTGTAGAGTTACAAAAATTTGCAATGTGTAATTACGAATATAATTCAACTTGATGATTCGAAGATACGTTCCGTGTTCTGCATAAATACTTGCGCAAAATCAAACTGTAAAAAAAAATATTACTATTTAAAAGTTAACAACAACAACAAATATCATGTTGTTTATTTTACTATTTTACAATATTTATGCAGTTTACTGTGGTCACAGACAAGTCAACCTTATAGACCACGCTTTGACAGAGAGTAGCATTCGCCAAGACTATGTAGTGACACTACATAACTACGTCTCTTGTGAGCGCTCAATTGGAAGCACGTCGGAAGGCATTAAATTGTCAATTTTGAACGAGCCAATGAAAACTAGCCGACCTCTCCCCGCACCCCGCCACTTTTTGGCGATTTCGTTTTCGTACTGACGTTTATTAAAGCGTGGTCTATAGGTTGACTGGTCTGTGACCGTGGTACATAAACAAAAACAAGTTTTGAAGTTTACTTTTTAAACTACAAGCGACCCACCCCGGCTTCGCACGGGTAGGTACACAGGTAGAAAAATATTTCAGTATTTTAAATTAGTACTTTATTTAGACAAATAAAAGATAACAACAGTTTCTTATTAAGAATTCAAATTTTTATACCCGTTGTAACTTCTGAACGAAAGGTCCGATTCGAATAATTTAAAGAGGAATTTACATGTAAGGTACATAATCCATCAACCTTGATTATGAAACTATTTAGTTGGATAAGGATGGATCACGATACGAATGTAATCGTTTTTTGATGCTAGCTGTGTTCTGATTGACTCATTTAAACAAAAAAACAATCAGGTATTGTGACTTTACTATAATACTAAGACATATAGCTTCTGAGTAGATGTTATTTTCTGAGTAGATAATAATGAATACTAAAAACGTATAAAGTAGTACATTATTTTATGTATCATGAATAGTTTTCGCAGCGTACGCCAAAATAACTTTTATAGGCAAATGTTTGATACCTTGGGTTACATTATTCTATTTTTTAACTTCCCGCTGCCCAAGGGAAGTTATTGATTTGGGTCCGATTTTTGAAAATCAAGTTTTCTTCAGAACTCCACGTTTTGAGGTCCTGAGAAACCATTTTGCCCATTTTCGGCTAAAGGCTTCGGTGTATTAAGTAGTACCTAGTTTAATTTCCAAGAATAATACTAAATTATACTACTCACTGAAGTATTAAGAGGTAAAAAGCTCACTGTTTTTTTTAAAATGTGTTTTATGATTTAACACTTGCTCGACTCTTTTAACCTTTCCTTGAACTCCCCCATCCCTGACCTTTCATTTTCATGCCCGTAGCCCGTACCCTTGTACGTTTTCACTACTTAACATAGGCGCCCATATTTTCTTCCCCGTCATCTGCTTATCCCATTTACTATGGCGTCTGCAAGTAGTGGCTTTTATTTTTATAAACCAACCATTGTCGACGATGGCAAAGAAGAATATTTTAGACCGAAAAACTACGAAGTTAAGCACGCTAATTTAATATTTTTTGTGTGTCAATAAGATTTCAGATACGTAACATTACTTCCGAGTTGTTAAAAAAATACATCAGCATTTGGGCTGATGATGGTCTATCATCATCGGTCTGCAGGGTAGTAAACGTTAGCGCCGAGTGGAGCTCTCTCTAATGGGAGGAATACAAATAAAGTTAAAAACATTTACTTTTTCTTGCCAAAGAATTTGAAAATAGATTATAATTATACAAACTTTTATATAAAAAAAATCTTTATTAATAACGTAATAATCTTTAGTAATGAATTTTTATATATAAAAAAAGAAAATATATTTCAACGAACGCAGTTGTTTCCAAAACATGGTATACGGGTACCAATCGCACATAAACTTAAGTTCCGAATGGTTTATTTAATCTTTGTAAAATGAATTAGCAGACTTAACTTTAGTTTAGACTGAAGTCCCTAAGTACCGATTCGCGTTGAATTATTCGTTCGCGTTTGTGAATTTCAGCTTAAGTTCTCTAAAGAAGACTAAGTATAGATAATTAATAACTTTCATGAACAAACTTCACTTCAATAAATAAAGTTTCAAAGCTTTAGTTCATTCCGCGACTCTTCAATGCTATATGAGCTTCAAAACTCGGAACTAGCGCTTTCCAAAGCTGGCGTATGTGTGCTCTGCTGAATTTTCCATAGATGAAATTGTATATTTATTTAGGTGTAGCTTTATTCTATTCAAAAATAAATTCAAGCATATCATAAAACACAACGGCTCTGTCTGTTTGGGAGTTGTGGGCATATAATTTTAAAACTATAGGTTCGATTTATAGGTATAGTCGTGATAGCCCAAAGCGCAACGAACCTGTCTCAAATTTATAAGGCCCCATAGGGCCATGGTTCGAATCCGGGCGTGTACCAATGAGTTTTTCGTACTTAAGTACATAGCTATCACTGACTCCGTGTTTCGGAGGGCACGTTAAGCAGTCGGTCCCGGACGTTGTCAATAAATGGCGGTCGTTACAGTCCCTAACCCGCAGTGGAGCAGCGTGGTGGATTGAAGCTCCAAGCTCCCCTCCTCACCCTGGGGGAGGCGTAAGCCCCTGCAGTGGGGTAAAAATGGGCTGATGAAGATGAAGAAGAAGGTTCGATTTACATGATTCCCTTTTTAGTATGGAAATTCGTTATCTGGTTAGGTTTAAGTATACATTCAGTTATGATTGGTAACCTAGGTAGCAGTAACAATTTTAATGCATTGTGTCGGAAGAAAGATCGCGGCGCGGTCCAGTGCAGCGATGACAGTGTATGGTGGTAATCGGGGTGCCAGCAGAGTGCGATGGAAGTGTCGGGGTCGCTTGCTGCTCAGTACCCGCCTCATTAACTACTGCCAGACTGCACTTGGTCCAGTCAACACAACTGTATGAATCAATACTGATTTTACAACCAAATGTGGAGTCCACGCGATCGAAGCTGCGGACTGAAAGATAGTAAAATATAAAACGACATTACATTTTAGTCTTTGTGACATTTACTTTTAACTTCACAATTTTTTTTATTTCACGTCGCGTCCTTTGGAGGCAGCACAAAATGAATTATGTATGAAAACGCAAAAAATTGCCATTCTTTGCGGTTGAGAAGTATGTCTTCGAATGCGACAAATTAATACACCATCTTGTGACAAAACGAGACAGCTGCCATAAAACGTGATTGAGAGTAAAATTTAACTCTCTTTCGACCTCACCGAATTCATTTCATGCTTGGTTTTGAAAACGACGCAAAATCTTTGCGGTGGTAAATTAATTTTTAATCCAATCATTTAACTGTTTATTTAAAAACAAAATTAACTGTTGGTATCGGTTAAAATCTTATAAGAAATATACTGACTTGGTCAGTATTTCATGAAGTTTTCATGATAATCCACCGACATTGGAAGGTCGCGTAGGTACGCTTACTTCGCGGGCCGCTGTTTTAATGAGACGACTGGAGGCACTCGAGCCTGAATAATTCCTCATTAGCGACGCCCTCGGCGCGTAAACAGAAAAAAGAGCCAAAACTACGAGAATATTTTGTTCATATTATACATTCAAGGTGGCTGCGTCTGCGTTTTGCTGCGAGAGGAAATTATATGAAAATAAGGATAATGCATACAAAAAGACTCAGATTTCTATCATTTTCCAGTTCATGGATTTTCATAACGGGGTACACGTTGTCGTGAGTTACTTAAAGTCATCAAAAAATCATTTAAATTTTTAGTTTTAATCATTTTACGTAAAATTTTTATTTTTACTATATTAAAAAAATCGAAATGCCATTCATTCACTCACAATCAACGCCGAGGCGAAACCGCTAAAGCGAACCACACGAAATTTGATCAACGAGTGTGTTTTGTGACTTGAGCGGCTGCTCAGATTTTTCGAAATTCTACATCTAAGGGGGTAAAATTGGCGAGAGGCTTAAATATGGGTAAATTCTTATGAAAATACATATTTTTTAAGTTGAAAGCGCGAATATTGATGTTTGCAATTTGGGGCGGTAACTAAATATGTCGTTTTTCAAGGTTTTTAAAAGTTTAAATTTAGGATAAACATTTATATAGAACTTCCATCATTTTTGAAGTTAAATACACATTTGGGCTTAAGGTTGAAAATTAAATATGTTTTCACTTTCTATGTTTTTGAAAATTTTTGATTTAAATGTAAATTGCTGATTTAGATAATATTTTTTATTTGAATTATATTTTTAATTTTTAATTAGAAGTAAAGTTTATATATAGTTTTGTTTTTAATTTATTTAGATTTGTAATATATTATGTAGGTATAAGTCAAATGTATAACAAAAGAAAATTCTTCTTTTATTAAATGTATATTCATGTTTTATAATGATAACGCTAATTTTTGGAAGCTTGTATATATACTTATTAATTACTTGCTTGTCGTGTCGTGTCGGTCCGGGTGTTTAAGGTTCAGGAATTATGAATGATCTTTGTTTATTTACCATTTTGAGTTATTTTTACAACACAACAGAACAGGTGAATTGTTTTAAACAGATAGTGTTAAACATAACTTGTCTGTATCAATCGCAAATATTATTTTGAAACATTTGACGACCGCTTAGCCTAGTGGGCAGCGACCCTGCCTGCGAAGCTGGAGGTCCCGGGTTCGAATCCCAGGTCGGGTCAGTATTTATATGATGAATATTTATACTGGCACCGGGTCTTGGTTGTTATATGTATGTGTTGTCTTCGCTTGGTATCCAAAATACAAGCTAATGCTTAGTTTGGGACCTAGGCGTTGTTGTGATTGTGTGTGTTATTATTATTATTATTCTTAATCGTTTTCTACATTTTATTCTTTTAGAAAAAGTGCACATGATCGTAACGGTTTAAAATATCACTAATCGACATCGATAAATGTTTCAAAAAATAAATACAAGATTTTCAGCAGATCTGTGTAATTATAGATCGGCCGTCGAAAGTTTGCGTTCCTGACAGGTCATAATCGGCATAGTAATCTGATGGTTGATGTGAGTTTGTACCGTCGAACGATTCCCGTTTTTAAATATTATTATCGTTCGCACGCACGAATGACATAAATTAAATTAAAAATTATATTATTATGTCAACTCACAACAAACATGATGTTATAGCTATAAATCTCATGTGTCAGGAACGCAAACTCTCGACGGCCGATGTATTATGTAAGCTCTGTAGTTCAGTAGTAAGCGATGCTGACAAATACTACGTAGCCAAAAACTGTTCAGGCCATGAATGTTAAATGGCAGTACTCAAAAAATAGCAGCAGCACTTAGGCCGTGACCCGTACCCGTAATAATATTTTAATCTCTTTGGGTGCGACAAGCTACCGTACCTACCTACCTACATATTTTTTTGTGCTCCCGTTAAAAAGTAGACACTGCGGAAGGTTTTTGAAACCCGTTCCCATTAACCCCGAATAGGTAGCACTTTCCAATGTAGCCTGCCGAAAAGTAATCAGTCTTATGGGAGAGCGATGTAGGAATTTCATGCAATATTTTTTTAATAAAATGAAAAAAATATGTAAGGCTTATTAGTGGCTCGTCGCTCCGCTGAGCTTCGCTTCTCGCATTATCACAAGCAAACCATAACCTAACCTATTTTTTGAAATGATGGCCCATCAACCTACTTTAGCCAGATATCATATTGATCATTTTTATGAACATAATTTTCATCAGGCAACAATGGAAAGCCGACCCCCGAATATGTATATTTTAACTTTTTGTAGGATAGCATTATAAAAGGCTGCCCTTTCTGTAAACACTAAATTGTAATATTGCTAATCAATACTCACGTATCGCAAGATCATTTTCCCGCTTTCTCTTGAAAACCGTTGGACCCAAATTATATCCTAGTGGTCGAGTCCTTCTTCGAGGCTTAGAACCGCGTTCTAAGTCAATGAAAAGGACTAAATATTTGTAAAGTCTCCTTAATACAAAAATTTTATTCCTACACCTAAAACATTTACATATAAAGCTCGATTTTTCCTTATACAGTACCGAAAGTCCTTTTTCCAGCGAAAGCTTTGAAAATTTACGAAGACCCACGTTGAATTTTAACAGAAAGGTCCACTTATGGTGATTCGTCATAAAATAAAGATCAAGAGCCGGAAAAGATGATCTATGGTGGCCTCCGTTTGCCTCGAAGTACGGACGATTTCCATTTTAATATTATTCCGAAAGTATTGATTGTATATTGGGTTCATGACGTTTCCAGTTTTGACATCTCTTTGACATTTATCATGTCTTATTTATTATAAATACTCCCAGTTCGTTTTCGACCTTGATCTATTTATTCAATTTTAATTTTATATATTTGAACACTATTTGAAAATGTTAACAAGGATTTATGGAATCTTTTTTACGATCTAGTTTTACGATTAGCTAAACAGAAGTAGATACGTAAGTACCTATTAGTATCCTATCCTATAGGATCCCAACCTATCGTAAAATATTTTATAGCAAAATTTTTCCTTTCAGGATACAAAAATCGATAGTACAGAACCGTCAATTCCGGTTTTTCCCTATCTAGTAACATCACAATAGTAACGACATGTTTTTTTTTGCACATTGGCAACTTATACGGTCGTGGTTTATATCTTTTTAATATTTCGTGGTAGTCTGGAGCTGGATAAAGTGATAGGTATATCCTTTATATAGGCAGGATATCACTTATAAGATAGATCAAAAACAGTAAAATTAACACGAAAATCACTATAATCGTGTTTTTGTCACGATGGTCCTTTACTGTGTAGCAAGTAAAAATGGTTTAGGTTTGAGAAGGTACCTATATGTATTGAATATTACGCCGACGATATACAATGTTCGTTACGGTCAACACAAATAAAATACGTTTTGGGCTGTTCTATTCATGTGGAAAAAGATGAAAACATAATTTTACTTATGATAATGCATGAAAAGTAATCCCTTTTGCCCGTACGTAATTTAAAAATGATACTGGCCGTTATCTAGTCGTATTCTAGGTTCATTTCTTATTTTTTTAATTAGCATTCAGTCGTTTACCGTGAAATTGACTATCGAGCAGTTTTGATCACCTTCAAAATTATAAAATTTAAACTTGAAGTTAATGAAAAAGCACCCTGCATGACGTGCCTTACATACATACCCAGGATAGCTGTTTATGGTAGATTTTATTTAAATTCAACAAGCGCGCCTGAATTTTAAAATCACGGGAACGTGAACTATGGCTGGCGGCGGCAAATTATTTGAATATCTTATTTATGCTTTAGGTGTATATTTCAATAATTATAAACTCCGCCATAGAGCATTCCTTATTCCTTCGCTTCCTTTCCCCCTCCCAAAAAGAAACGAAAACCTGTCTTACTTTGTATATAATTCAAGTATTAGGACCGAAAGATCTAGTATTTTCTTAGTTTATTTGTTGCAATCGCAAAATATAAATATAATTAGGCAAGGTTGCAAATTTAATTTATTAGATACTGTATTCACCATCAATCTGCTTTACTTCCCGCCGCGACGTTTCTATGAAATTAAGTCTTTGCGACGTTTTTTGACTAACTTCAGAGCCGCACATCGGTGACAAGTTTAGTACATCTACAATATTAAGTTAGTCTTTGAAAGAAAATGTTTATCATGTTTCCCTACGCAGAGACTAAAATAGTAACGTTACAGCAACATTTATGTTGTATACTTAAAATATTATACCTACACACATCAAAAAAGTCTAAGTAACACATACTATTTCAAATTATTAATCAATTATTATATAATTTCTTACCAAGTAGGTAATACCTATGTAAACTTTTTTGATCTAGAGGACATACTGGCTGGTTGTAAAAAAATCGATAATCATTTGTTTTTTTTTTCACAAATTCAAAAGCGAATGCATTTGTTCGAATTTTATAGCGTTTTCTTTGTTTATTAAAATGTAGTATTCTGTATCAATGTTATGATTTAAACAATAATTTAAAAAAAGTTTTGAACAAATTTGGATTTTGAGACATTTTTTACGTCATGGAGCGACGTCATTTGAACGCAGATGAAATGCAAAGAGCTGTAGGGATGTCGCAAGCGGGAAGAAGTCAATCTCAGGTATCTCGGTGTTTTGGTGTCAACAGAAGCGTTATTTGCCGTCTTCATCAGCGTTACACTAACACGGGAGGTCCTGCTGAGCAGCACCCAGGTTGAAGAAGGTGTACAACCACACGGCAAGATCGATACATACAATTGACTGTGAAACGCCAGCCGATGTTAACCGCCCGACAGATAGGTTTAAGGCTACAAAATTCAAGTGCTGTTGTTGTTAGCTGCCAAACTGTGCGAAATCGACTGCATGAGTATGGTCTACGAGCACGACGGCCAATTAAATGCCCACCGATACGTCACGGGAATTGCGCTCGTCGAAATGAATGGTGTAGGGAACACATTACATGGACCCGGGAACAATGCGATAAAATTTTATTTTGCGATGAGTCTCGATTTGGGTTCAAGCCTGATACTAGAAGGGTAAGAGTGTACTGTCTTCCTGGAAATACTGAAAGACTGAGGCGCGTTCAGGAAGTGCATCCATACAACGGCTCAACAGTTATGGTATGGGCGGGTATTATGAAGAACAGACGAACTGAGCTCGGTTTTGTAAAGGGTAACATGAACGCTGTAAATTACGTTGAGGATGTTCTAAGGCCTTATGTCCGTCCATTCGCACAAACGCTTGGCTCCGATTTCACGTTGATGCATGACAATGCGCCTTCGCATACAGCTTTGCACACATAGTAGTACTTGGCAAGGGAAAACAGCGTGGTATTGCCTTGGCCTACACAATCGCCAGACCTCAACCCCATCGAGCATGCATGGGACATGCTCCAGAGACGTGTTTTAAAGGACTTGGATGTAGTGACAACAACCCAACAACTGATGGACTTACTGAAATTTCATTGGGAGCAATTACCGCAGGATAACATTAACAGTCTCATCGATTCTATGAATAATCGGTGCCAGCAAGTTCCGATCAGGCGCCAGAGGTCTACTTATCAAATAGCCCATTTCTCATTTTGATTACTTCTCTAGGTGAATACTTCGCTATCGGCCCACTTAGCAAACGGTCTATTTAGCATTCTGCCCAATTCTTAATGTGTCTACTTCGTAAACTGTCTACTTTTTTCTGTGACGTCATTATTGGACAGTTAAATAGATAAGTAAAATACTAATAATAAAACTTCAGTGGGAGAAGAAAACTGACAGCGAAAAATTGTTATAATTTCATTAATTAAATTTTGCTGATAGCCATGGCGCACCCAAAGTCGTAGAAAACTAAGAAGCATGCATCTAAAATCGATGCAAATAAAGTTAAAAACAGAGAACAAACAGGCTAAGAGGCGTCAATTAATTAAAAAATCATTGCAATCGGCTTACGAGAACCCAGCCATTTTTTTTAATTAACTGCATACCTATCAATTATTAGAGTTCAGTACAGTTCCAATCAAACTTTATGGCGGATGTGAACATAGGCACAAGTCGCGTCGCAGTAAATAGTTTTAGGTGTAGCGGGACGCAGTGGAGTGAGGGGTATATGACCGTACCTGCGCAAGCACGCTTAAAGCGTTGTATTCAGATCCGCCATAAAGTTTGAAGCTAACTATACCTACCTACCTAAAATCCTCGCTGTACTGAGATAGATAGACTCATAAACAGTTTTTCGATCGATTGTACTTTAGTCATTATTTGACAAGTAGACGGTTTACGAATTAGACACATTGAGAATTGGGCAGAGTGCGAAATAGACCGTTTGCTAAGTGGGCCGATAGCGAAGTAGTCACCTAGAGAAGTAGTCAAAATGAGAAATGGGCTATTTGATAAGTAGACCTCTGGCGCCTGATCGGCAAGTTCTCCATAACACAGAAGGCCACACTTTGTATTAATTTATGCAATTTTTGTACAACCATTTAATTTTAGTTCAAGTTTAGTTGATTAAGCACCTTACTTTGTACTACGTACATACAGTACTTACTCGTAATTTTTGTAAATTAACATTATTAAAAAATAAATATAAAAAAAAGATTGTTGTTTAATATCAAAAAAGCATTAGAAAATAATATAAATAAGAAAATATTAAGGATTTCATGCGAAAACACATTATAAAATTGAAATTTGTATGTGTTGCTTAGACTTTTCTGATGTGTGTATATCTTTTCTCAAAATCGTTAATCGGGCACTCCGTAACCGCTTAGTATAATGAAGATATACGAGAATTATGATTTGAAAATTAATTAGTAATCCTGATATCCAGGTATCAAATTCAAAGCCCTTTGTTCTAAAGTAGCTCATATAAGAACCGAAGCCCTATCGCAAGATCATGGAAGCAAACTTAAGTGATTAAATTGTGAAGTCAAGTTATTAAAGAGACAAAGCGTTTATCTTGTCAATCACTTTGCCGTAAACTTTGTAATATTAACAAGAAGGTCTTGTTTCGCGTCATAGAGCCAATTTCTGGAATAATATGTATTTTGTTTTATATCTATATAACTTATAGACTATATCGGCCGTCGAAAGTTTGCGTTCCTGACAGGTCGTAATCGGCATAATAATCGGATGGTTGATGTGAATTTGTACCGTCGCGCCGGACGGGTCCCGTTTTCAAATATTATTATCTTTTACATGCACGAATAACACAAAATTAAATTAAAAATTATATTATTATGTTAACTCACGACAAATATGATGTAATAGATATAAAATCAGGAAGGCAAACCCTCGACGGCCGACGACATATATGATCATTGAAATGAATTCTCAATACTACGTGGCTTTTAGTTCGGTAGGTATAAGTAGTTTATTTATATAAATAATTGTTCAAAATAACTTCGATGTCCAGTCAAGATTAATAAAAAAAACTTATTTAAATCAAAATACTCGTAATTAAAATCAACACATTATTATGTTGAAGGACTTCAAAATCTATTAAGTACGTTAATATTGTATGATTGATTTTTATTATTATTATTGATTGTATTAAACGAGTGAGTCGTGATAACCCAAAGCGCAACGAACCTGTCTTAAATTTATAAGGCCATAGGGCCATGGTTCAAATCCGGGCGTGTACCAATGAGTTTTTCTGACTTAAGTACATAACTATCACTGACTCCGTGCCTCAGAGAACACGTTAAGCAGTCGGTCCCGGACGCTGTCATTTGATGGCGGTCGATACAATCCCAACCCGCAATGGAGCAGCGTGGTGGATTTAAGCTCCAAGCTCCCCTCACCCCGGGGGAGGCCTAAGCCACTGCAGTGGGGTAAGAATGGGCTGATCAAGTGAAGTGAAGTATTAAATGTATGTCGTAGGATGATTTGATAATTTGAATTAGGTATCGCGAAAATTTAAGGATATTGCGAAAACACGGATAATTAGACAATGGTGATTTTATTTTTCAATCTTTCTAAAAAAAGTTACGCAACTCTTAATCTGATTGGTTCCTATCTTTTTCTATGTAGCTTTGAGGTATTATAGCATAGAGTTATAAAGGGTAAGAAATGACAAATGCTATTCATAAGAACTTTACATTTTATTTAACCTGTTTTTGGGTAAATATCAATCAATCAAACACATTAAATCAAAAAACTGCTGGCTCACTTATACAACCACATACAAAACAACGTGCGACAATGAATTGACATTTAAGTCGTCAACCAATCACAGAAGATATTTTTGCGGGGCGCTCGAACCGGCCAATCAGTTTTCTTTTTTCATAATAACTAACGATTCTCTTCGCAATCTTACTAAGGCGACTTTCGTTTTGCGTAAGAAACACTACCTTTTTTCATTAAGATTGAAAAATATAATCACCATTGCCTAATTAACCGTGTTTTCGCAATATCCGTAGAATTTTCGCGATAATTCGAATTATAAAATCATCCTACGACATATATGTACCGTAAGCTCGTCCGAAATATTTCAACACTACAATATTTTATTCAACCCTGAGCGTAGCGCATTTGCACGCTATCGGCGTCCACGATTTTTATTTAAAACTTCACGTTTGCGTACAATTGCAATTTAAAATTGAATTCCTCAGTTTTCGAATGAACGTCGCACACAGATTGATGTGCAAACTTTTGCTTGATTGTCTGAAATATTTTCTTTGCTTTGTTGATAAATTAAAACAACTTCAGCTGCAATTGCTCTTGGTATTGTGTTTTCATATTCATTTTTTGTATTTTTATACCAGTTGTTGTTATCGATTTCGTAAATCCTACTAATACGTATTATGACTTTGAAAGTTTTTATATTTGGAGGCCAATCACGCAGTAACGGAGCAACGGTCGACGTTATTATTTGCGCTTAGTTTATGAGCTGGAGAGTGACATAGGCGACTTTTTATTCCGGGAAAAAGCTCGATTCGTGTGGGATAACTATTCTTCATGTTAAAACGGCTGAACGGATTTTAATAAAATTTAATACGAATTTTTTATAATTTTTTTTTTATTTGGTATGAGCTTTTATTTTTAATTAGTATTAGTTTTTGTATACGTTTTAAGACGAACGAATTGTAATATAACCATTTATTATTTACTATAGCAAATTACATTTAAGTTTAGTAGTTTTTGAATTTAATTAATGTAAAATTTATATATGTAATAGTAAATTTTTCATTAAAACAATTCGGATACGAAATCTAATAATTACACATAAAATACATTTCATCCCGGAAAAATATACGGTTCCTGTGGGGTAGCTATTCATTTGTTAAAACGGATAAACGGATTTCGATGGAATTCGGACATAGATTTGTGGATCTACTTTTAATCAATTCTTTGAATGTATTATAAAATGCACTTTGTATCTCGTGTTACATAGAGCTTCAGTATTTTAAAGTTGGTCGTATGCTATCTGCTGGTAAATTAATCATGACACCCCATCTTAACTAAAAATGTATCCTTAGACCCCCATTCCTACGTAAAATATCTACAACAAAGTTGTATACCTACATATTAGATTTATTATAGATACCGTGCTTTCCTCCGAAGTTTACTTCTCTGCTTTTTGGAAGCAAGCAATCGCCCTCCCAAGTTAAAAAAAGACAAGCATATGCAGATACTTCAACATAACAAAAATTCCTTTTAACTTAAGATATTAAAAAAAAATTTTTATTTATTTCTTTTTGTATATAGCTAAATTTCAGAAAAATACTTTTTAATGAATGTCTATTTTTAAAGAAAATATTATCTCTAAAACATTCTTACTATTTGATTAATTATCATACATTAATCCTCTACCGAACTTTATCTCAGTTGTGTTTAAAAACATCACATTAAAAGGTGTTTCTCGCGTATACGTTTATATTTAGTTGATTAAATTCTGTCCCTTCAAAGCAAGGTTACGGGCGCATCTTTCTCCAACTAAAGGGATTTTAAAGGTCACCGCAAAATTTTCACCTACCCTAGTGGATAAGTTGCTGTAAGCTTCAAAGTAAATCTTGCTTACACGTGTTACCCTTAAATAATTTACATCATTTATTTGAGTTAAGAGATGTTTACGGTAAGAGCGAAAATTTAGTCTGTTCATACAAGAAAAGAAGACTTGTAAAACACTGCTCTTTTGTTTTCGTTTGAACTATCAAATCATAAAAAAACGAATTTAATTGAAGCCCTCTTGTGCGTTTACCGTGTACCCACTCATACTCTAGCTAGCTCGTGTAAGATGGCAAGCTTCAGTCCAAGTTTCAGTGCGCGAGGTCCCCGCGCGCCGGTCTTCATGTCCGCAAAATTTCGTTTGACTTTTTCGATACTGTCAAGTGACATTTATGACTATTAAAATGAAACGCTGCTGTAAAATTAATTTACTCTATATTTAAAATGTACTTACTAAACGTAAACATCAAATACAAGGTAGTGGGTACATAAATACGCAGCTCTCGGCAAATACTTCAACTAGAACTTTACAATTGATATGTCTGGCAATACTTCTTTAACAATCTAGAACACTAAAAAAAAATGAATTAACTTTCATTTAGTTCAGCAATGTATTTTATCGTAGAAAGGTCATGCGACATTTACACATAGAATGTTGAAATTCAACCAATTTAATGTACCATAACAATGAAGAAGAGAAAGAAAATTACTCGCAAAGAATCGGAAATAATGCCGCAGCCGCAAAAGCGCTGAAAACGAGTTTGATATATTGTAAGAGATCCTGGTGGGAAAGTTTGAGAGTCGTAAATTACAATTCCGTTTGCGAGTCGGCGAGGTCCCGAAAAGGAACAAACTAAGTAATTAATTCCATTTATCGGAAATTTTTGAAAAGACAGGCGGGAATAATTTTATTAGATCAGTAACTGAGTAAGCTGTCACAGGTTCACATTTTAGTCTAGTTAATTTTATATTACTCTATTTAATGTCTACTGAACACGGAAAATGGGTCAAACCAATTTAGTGAAAACTGGCCAAGTGCGCGTGTTGGACTACGTGGGGTGTAAGGTTTAACTTGAAAAATATGCAATCTGAAAAATTAAGTTTTGTCAAACTATCCTCTATGATTTATTGTAGTTTATATAATACTACTGTGTCGTGATAGCCCGAGCCGCAGCGAACCTGTTTCAAATCTATAAGGCCAAGTGGTCGTGGGTCGAAACCGGGCATGTACCATTGAGTTTTTTCTTACTTAAGTACATTAACTGACACTGACTCCGTGCCTTGGAAAGCACGATAAGCAGTCGGTCCCGGTTGCTGTCAATAGATAGCGGTCGTCACACCCGCCAACCCGCATTGGAGCACCGTGATGGATTTAAGCTCTAAACCCTCTCATCTTGAGAGGAGGCCTAAGCCCCTGCAGTGGGGTATAAAATGGGCTGATGGAATGGAATGGAATATAATACTAAATACATAGTAACTTAAATACTAAACTAAATAATGTGAATAAAAATAAAAGTTTATATGAAATTAAAATCTAATTAAAAACTAAATATATCTACAAATAAATAATACAATATAGATCAGTGCTGTGTATTAGAGTGCCCAATAGGCATGCGACATTACCTCGCTCTCTTCTTGAAAAAACCGATGCACCTCAGGGCCCCATCGTCTCGACCCCAAACGGCTCAAATACGTAGGCTGCTTCCCAAAGCAGCATATTTGTGCCGTTTGAGATATTAAATTCATTGTAATGATCACTACACTATGAGTTGCTTTTTCTCAGAAATTATAAATAATTGAGATAAATATAATTACTTAATAAAAAGAATACTTTTCGTTTTGGATAAGTATTCTATTTGATGAGGGATATCCACTATACTTTAATTTCTAACGGGCACAAACACCCTTTGTATAATATTTTACGACAATAGTTAACAACAAATGAGTATTACATGCCTTACTAATTTTGCAATTTGTGAATAAAATCGGTGACCAAGTCGTGCACACGGGTCTTGTAAGCCTTATTTTTACGATAAAAAGATTTCAGTATGTGTCAAGCGAACATTTCTTCCGACAGACACCAAGAGTTCTTCTGCTGTGAAGTATGAGAACAGGAAAATCGAACCCCGAAATCCGTGGTGAGCTTGATTGTACAGTTCCTCCTTCATCTCCTCGTAGGTGAAAATTTCGCTAGTGTCATTGTCACACGTTGCAAAAAAGTTTTTAAATGATACACGTCAAATAGTTGCCAAAAATTATTTCTTCTGAGTTTCGCTTCTGTTGACGCTACAAAGAAAAATATGGAATCGTTCATGCAAGATTCATATTTTGATAATAAAATTGGAAATCGTTTGGTATTGCATTAACTGGTTTCCCGTCCTAGAAATAAAATACACTTATTTTTATTTTTTTTTAATATTTTTTTTTTTTAAATAAAATCTATCCCAAATGAGAAGCGGAATAGAGAAATAGTTCTCTGATAGAGAGCTTAACAAATATGAGAAAAAAGTTCTAGTTTAAGTTACCTATAAACAATATTTTATTTGTAAAACTTTAAACTGTATTTTCATTGTCATTTTTATTATGATATAAAGGTATAATCATAAAATTAATAAATATTTTTAAATTATATACCGTATGCGACGACCGCTTGGCCTAATGGGTAGAGACCCTGCCTACGAAGCTGGGGGTCCCGGGTTCGAATTCCAGGTCGGGTCAGTATTTATATGATGAATATTGATACTGGTACCGGGTCTTCGTTGTTATATGTATGTGTTGTCTTCGCTCGGTACCCAAAACACAAGCTAATGCTTAGTTTGGGGCCTAGAAGTTGTTGTTATGTATACGTTATTATTATATTATATAATAAATGTAAAAATATATTTATTACGTACTAAATTATAGAATGAAAAATAAGTAATTGTCTGCTATTTATTTTTAAAAAAAATACACAGTAACACATTTGAAATTGTTAATCTTTATTTAAATTAATAAATCGCTAGTGTAACAATACATTGTTAATCTTGTTTTTAAAGCTTTACTGATAGTCAACCATTTTATATTTTGGCAACATTAACCTTCCGTTTCATAAAAAAAAGAGTCAATCATCGATGACAGTGGTTGACAGAGTAGATATCAATAGATATATCAGCTGTGATTATTGGGTGATTAATGGGTTATATTTATATAAAGAATTGTGTTGTATCCTATTGTATCGAAGGAAATGTAAAATAAAAGTGTGGATTAACAAATAAAACAGTTTCATTTTGAAGAAAACAACTTGATGGTATCATATCAGAAGTGAGATACAACCGAAAAATATGCGAAAAATACATTTTTTTTCACAGCGCCCACCTTCGTGAAAGAGGTAAATTATAACCTATTGTTATTGACTAATCAGAAATTCATTGTAAAAAAAAATTCTTTTATCTTACTTAAATTCATCACATCAGGTATAATTTTATTATTATTCATTTCATGCAATCAAAACTGCTGGTTACAGCCAAGTGGATTTGAATCGTCTGTGAGTTATTTTTATGAGAATCACTAAGAAAATGACGAAATGCGCAATATGTCACTAGTTAAAGCTACAACAAATCACATAATTGTTAAATAAACATCACATGAGTACCTACTTACTGATTCGTGCTAAAGTACATATGTGTAAATAGTTGTGTTAGGGAGCAGATATACAGATTCACATAAAGAATCAAAGATAAAATGTGTGTTTTTGTTTTTCTATCCCGATACTAATTTTTTTTTGTGTCTTCAAAGTAGATATACTTAAATCTCACATTCCATTAAAATCTAGTTGTCGGAATCAGTGAATAATTACATACTAGACATTGCTATGAGTTTCAGAAAATGGAAGAAAGGAATGACATTTATGATGAACAGAGAAGAAGAGAAACACCATCATTAAGTCGAGAGCTGTTAGAAAATGAACCTGAGCCGAGGTTTGACACTGAGAATCGCGGAGGCAGTAGTTCAAGATTAGAAAGCCATCAACGTCTGCGAAGCCGTAGCCAACACAAGAGTAATGACAGGACCAACTATCACCAAGACCACGACCACAGTCAGTACAAGGTTAGAAAACGGAGCTGTGATCGTCGAAAAATTAATAGGCGTAGCCGCAGCCGTAGTAACCTATCCGAGCGTGATCAAGACCTGCATGAGAGACTTCGATTGCTAGAAAATGAACTAAATAGGGAACGTAACATGAGACGACAGGCAAGTAACCACCCTGAAATGATCAGAAGTAAGTGTGTACCCTATGATGTAAACGATCCACCTCCGCAACCTTCACATAGACATCGCTGCCCCTCTAGTTATAGAAGATCGGATCAAGAAAGGTCTCGACGTAGGATGTCGCCTGACTTCTTTCAGCAATTTGTAAATATTTTTAAGAATTAGGATCGTGAATCGTTTCCAGCCATAAAGAATGTTGTCCCTGAATTTGACCCACTGAATAAAGAACAAACAATTGATGTATGGCTTACTAAGGTAGAAGAAAGCGCGGAAATCTATGACTGGGACGAAAAACAAACGATTCACTATGCCTTACCTAAATTAATTGGGCATGCTAAGACTTGGTACCAGGGCTTACCGACTATTAAGCACACTTGGTCAGAATGGAAACAGCTGTTACGAAAATCATTTCCATCTACTGAAAACTATGCTGAATTACTGACAGAAATGCTTAATAGGAGGGCACGCTCTGGTGAATCATTAGAGTTATATTATTATTCAAAAATTAATCTATTAAATTGATGTAAGATTTTTGGTAAGCAAGCAGTTGATTGCATTATTTTCGGTATAGAAGATAAAGGGGTATTTTTAAGTGCTCAGGCAGGAAAATTTGAAAAACCTGAGGAAACGCTTGATTTTTTTAAAGATGTCAAAACTCATCCAAGGAACAATATAGATTATAGGATAGATAATAATAAAGATAGACGTAATTTTAACGCAGTAACCATCCCAAATAATGTGTTTAAAAACAGTGATCCAAGTAGGGCCCGTCCACAATTTAAATCAATAGTTTGTTTTAACTGTAATGATACTGGTCACCCTAGTTTTAAATGCCCTAAACCAATCAATAAGTGCTCCGAATGTAATTATTTAGGTCACAATAGTAACGAATGCCCCAAAAAGAATATAAATTTAAACAAAAAAATAGCCAAAACAAAACAAAAAGTTGTCTAGGGGTATTCTGTGATGATGACAACAATGATAAATACAAGATAATGATAAAGATTGATGGTAAAATCATTCTGTGCCTAGTAGACTTAGGAAGTCAGGTTACATCGGTGCGCGAAGATGATGCCCGTACACTTGACTTAAAGTGGCAGACAGTAGAGGGACCCTTTCTTAAAGGATTAGGGAATGTGCCATACCTACCTATAGGGAGAGCTTTTGTTTCGATAGAAGTACAGCAACTTATAGAAACCAATGTAGAAGTATTCATAGTGGCAAACTCCCTCATAAATACTCCCGTATTATTAGGACATAGCTTCACCGAAAGACCCAATTTAAAAATAGTGAAGACTACAACCGAATTACAGTTTAAACGAATGGATCCACATGCTAAGTTCAAAATAAAATTAGTAGCAACTGATGATAGCGCAATAGAGGTAGGGAAACTTAAGACGCTTTCAACAACATCTAACAATGGTTACAGTGGCAACATTTACGTAGAGGGTTCTATTAGAGGACGCCCTGGCCTGGAGTATTATTTATTGCCCGGGGAATACCACATGACAAATGGAGACTGTCACCTACTTGTGCAGAACCTAGGAATCAAAACTATTCATTTCGAGAAAGGGACGCTTATTTCTAGGATCAGGACTGTACGGTCTGTGTACGCGTCGAACCTGCCACTATACTTAGGCATGGTGGGCGACGTTGTACCGGGTGCTGGTTCTTCTCAGGGGTCTATTCAAAATACCAGTATCAATTCGGGCAGAGCTTCCCGCCAACTAGTTCTAGTACTTGCTGTCTATGACCTATATGGTCCTATCTCTTGTAGTAGTCGCGTATGAACGGAGTACTGAAGTGAAGTGTCGATACCGTGGATCGTTCGCCCTTTTTATACACCATTTGTATATAATTTCCATGTGCTCACTAAATACTGTTTTCCCGCGGAGATTTGGCGCGTTTTCATGATTTTCGCGCCTGTTTTCAGTTGACCAATCAGAGCTCTTTCAGCTAATTTTGGTACCCTCCGAGGGCAATACCAAACGAGAGCCATCGAGAATCAGGCACCCTCGGAAGGCAGTACCACATAGAGAGCTCCGATTGGCCGTTCGCTACGTCTCCGCGGCAGTACTCTAGCGAGTGCCGATTTTCCTCGCTGGGCGAACTTTCCACGTTTTTCCCTATTTTTCAGCAAGTACTAGTAGTAGGAGGGAAGGAAAACGCAACAATAGCCTATCTTTGTTCAGTTTTTACAATTTTTAACATTATAGACTGTATGACTCGTATGCTATTCGATTTCAAAATTTTGTTGTTTATTCGCTATCTATTATCGTCGATTGTAGCTCGGCCGTCTGCTTGCTGTCGCAAACAGTCTGGAACAAACGTCCTTCATGTAAATTTATACAAAGATTTTAAAATGGAGGTACCAAAACTTAATTGTGGGAACCAATTGACTGAAACTGAAAGGCAGCAATGCATAGGATTACTAGAAAAATTCAAAAGTTGTTTTTCAAGTGGTCTCCACGACTTAGGATTTACAACAGTAACGGAGATGGAAATTCGCCTTAAAGATACTACTCATGTAGTTTATAGACCCTATCGCCTATCTTATGCAGAGCGCAGATCTGTACAAGGAATGGTTGATGAAATGATGAAAAATGGCATAGTACGGGAGTCCAGTTCACCATATGCTAGCCCCATAGTACTTGTACAGAAGAAATCGGGAGAAAAGCGATTATGTGTTGACTATCGTGCTCTTAACAATCGCCCGAAAAGAGATCATTATTCGTTGCCTCGTATAGAAGACCTATTAGACCAACTGTCGGGACACACAATATTCACCACACTAGATTTTGCGTCTGGGTACCACCAAATTGCTGTGGCGGAAGAATCCAAAGAAAAAACCGCATTCGTCACACCAAACGGCCAATTTGAATACAATCGTGTACCCTTTGGGTTGGCAAACGCCCCTGCTGTGTTCCAGAGAGCCATTCACAAAATTTTAAGTAAGGCAAATGTTTCTTATGTCATAATATACATGGATGACATCCTGATTCCTTCTAAAACGTTTGAAGAAGGCCTGCATCGTCTAGAAGAGGTCCTGTGCTATCTGCGAGAAGGGAGACTGACTCTCAAGATATAGAAGTGTAATTTCTTTCAGGAACGCATATTGGATTTGAAATAGATAAACAAAGAATTCGTCCTGGTGAACAAAAAACACAGGCGGTATCCAAATTTCCTGCACCACGCAACCAACATGAAGTCAGAAGGTTCTTGGGCTTGGCGAGTTTTTTTAGAAGATTCATCAAGGACTTTGCCTTCATAGCTCGCCCACTAACCAATCTCCTTAAAAAGGATAACCCATGGCAGTGGGGAGAACCCCAGAATACTTCATTCAAGACCTTACAGTGACTCCTCACAGAAAGGCCAGTTCTGGCATTATACAATCATGAAGCTGAAACACAACTGCACACGGATGCGTCTAAATTAGGTGTGGCAGGAATATTAATGCAGAACACTGGTGCCGACCCTTGGAGACCTGTTGCCTTTTTCAGCCGCCAAACGACTCTATATGAACAAAAACTCCATTCTTTTGAGTTAGAGACGCTTGCGGTTATAAGTGCTTTAAATAAATTTCGTACTTATCTTTTGGGAATAAAATTTGTAATTGTCACGGACTGTAGTGCCCTGCGTTCGATATTCACGAAGAGAGACCTGGTTCCACGCATTTCTAGGTGGTGGATCCAGTTCTTAGAGTATGACTGCAATATCGAGTATCGCCCAGGCAACAAGATGACTCATGTAGACGCTCTAAGTAGAGAACCTGTAGAGAACGATGTAGACTCAGAATCTATACATACTCTAGACGTTCTAACTGTTAGTGCTGAAAATTGGATTTCGACAGTCCAATCGGCGGATGAAGAGACAAAGCGCATCAAAGATATTCTAAAAGATCCAGAAACCTCTAAAATAGCATCAATTTTCAAGGAATACCAAATAAAGAACGATCAGATATATCGTGTGCTCGAAGATGGGGGTTTAAGGTAGTTGGTACCAAGAGGAGTCCGTTGACAGATCCTTCGAAATAATCATAATACTGTTGGCCACTTCGGCTTTAAAAAGACCCTACAGCGAATAAAATCCTTATTCTGGTTTCCGAAAATGCGGAGATTTATAAAAAAATACGTATCGGCTTGTCTAGATTGTGCACATCATAAAATATTATCAGGACCCAAAGAAGGACTGCTACATCCTATTCCCAAAGTGGATGCGCCACTTCATACGGTACACATGGATCACCTCGGTCCATTTTCGCTTAGCAAACGAGGAAACAAATATATATTAGTGATTGGTGACTCATTCACTAAATATGTTTATCTATCACCCGTTCGTAGTACAAAGTCGAAGGCGACCATTACAGTATTAAAAACTTACTTCAGTATATTTGGTAACCCTACGCGATTGATAACCGAAAGGGGCACCAGTTTTACTTGTAAGCGATTCAAACAATTCATACAATCTGTGGGGATAAAGCATATCTTAAATGCGGTGGTGACTCCACGCGCAAATGGTCAAGTCGAACGATATAACCGCACAATACTCGCCTCCTTAGGTACCATGACTCATGGCAAAAGTAGGGATACTTGGGACACATATCTGCCAAGTGTTCAGATAGGCATAAATACAGCAGTGCATGACGTCACAAAGAAAACACCCACAGAAATGTTATTTGGGCGGGTAGTAAGTAATTCATCTCAAGGTATATTGAACAATGTAACAGATGCAATAATTACTAATAAAAATAACAAAACCATCGATGAGATCAGGTCAGAAGCAAAAGAATTAATTGATATAAATCAACAAAAAAATAAACAAAGGTTCGACAAACGTCGTAAGCCAAGTACGCAATACAAAGAAGGGGATCTTGTTAGAGTAATACGGGAAATCGTACCAGAATCAGGGGAATCTAGGAAGTTAGAACCGAAATGTCAGGGTCCTTACAGAATCAAAAGAGTTCTACCAAATGATTGGTTCCTTATAGTAGATACTCCTTTGACAAAAAAAAACAGGCCTTACGAAAATGTAGTATCAATTGACAAAATATTTCCGTGGATGAGTTTTGAAGCCACTGGTTACTCTTCTAGTGACGATAATAGTGACGAAGACACAGGCGTCACAATGGCGTTAAAAAAAAAATGTGGTAAAAACATTAAAGAAAAATGATATACTAATTGATAAGTAAAACTTTTTCCTATTTTACATAGAGGCGATTACCGCTAAAAGAATATAGTACAGATGGTGATTTTGGTAAATTGATTTGTAATTTAAGTAAAGGTGAATAACAACAATCATGATAATTTATAAGTATTATAATAGTGATTACAGTGAATGTGTCATGGGGCAGGAGTGGCTCGGATACGCCGCCCATACGAAGCCATGAGATCTTGGTTATGGTGTTACTGCTGGTGAAGGAAGTAGCCACTAATGCCTAACCATTAATTCATAGTGTTATCAGTGAAGACATATATATGTCGCAGGGCAAGAGTGGCAATGATTCGCCGCCCATGTGTGACCATCATGATATTCGATTTTGAGCGTTGCAAATGGTGAAGGAAGTAGCCATTAATGCTTAACCACTGATTTACGGGAGATACTGATTAGAAGGAAGAAAAAAAAACCTTATTATCATATTGTACCTATTATATAAAACTCAAGTTTCAAATGAAATTTGTGAAAAAAAAAATAATAATTAATAATTCCATAATAGGTATGTGAACGAAGAGACTCGTTCCTTGTAGGATGGCCGACTGTAACAATACCTACATTGTTAATCTTGTTTTTAAAGCTTTACTGTTAGTCAATCATTTTATATTTTGGCAACATTATCCTTCCGTTTCATAAAAAAGTGTCAATCATCGATGACAGTGTTTGACAGAATAGATTTCAATAGATTTAACAGCTGTTATTATTGGGTGATTGATTAATAGGTTATATTTATATAAAGAATTGAGTTGTATCCTATTGTATCGAAGGAAATGTAAAATAAAAGTGTGGATTAACAAATAAAACAGTTTCATTTTGAAGAAAACAACTTGATGGTATCACTAGGAATACGTTTTAATCACTTCACTGTGCAGTTCGTCAACGTAAAAAAAAACACGTAAAGAGTAAATAAGTTTCTTATCATAAGCATTTTATCAATGAGGTCAATACTTCATGGTCTCGATAATCGACCCGAAAAAATTGATTTTACATAAATATCTTGGGTTATCTCGTCTTTAAAATTATTTTACTTTAGAAAACCAAAGTCAACATAGTCTGTAACCATATCGTTAGCTCTTCTTTTAAATGTTTCATTTGCTGTATAAAAACTCTTTGGAATTTTATCAGAAAACAATTCATAAATTTCAAGTACTTCATCGCCCGCAAAGAATGGTAATGTGAAGATGTTCACGCAAAGTCCATGGATGGCTTGATTCTGAAGTTCTTTTTTCATATCTTCGTATATACAAAGTTCATTCACATCGTAATCGCACAAAGCAAGGAATTCTTTAAGAGACTCGTAGTAAACGTCAAATAGTTGCCAGAAATGATTCCTTCTGAGTTCTGCTTCAGATGAGGCCGCAAAGAAGTGGAGGAAATCGTTCATGGGGGACTCAAATCTTGATAATTGGAAATCTATAAGCAGAGCTTTAACCGGTTTATTATCCTGAAATTGTAAGTAATAATACAAAAAACTATTTAAATAAAAAAGAACATTGGTTTTATCAAACATTGTTTATGGCTACGATACACTTATTTAAAACATATACTATTAATTGAGGTAAAAAATATATAGTTACTAACTCGTTTACCACCCGTGATTTTGCCCGGAAGGACTAAACTTTTGTACTGGAACCGCAAGAGGACACAACATTTCAGAACATTGTAGAACTTTCTATAAAATTCCGAAATACTAAAAACAAGTTTTAAAATGTTTTTCACTTAACATTCTAACCGTCGTAAGTTTTTAGTTTTTTTTTTAATTTACCTTTTTAATTATTTTCAAAGCTCAGTAGGCCTCTGTCCAACATTTTAGAAGTGATAATGAAAAAGCTGTTTAAAAATATATACATATAGTACAGCGCTCTCTAGCGGATTATAATTAAAAATTAATTTTAAAATCTACTCTGAGGTGATAACTATGTAAGCCATTTTAAAGTACAGTTCACCTGCAATATTCCTTGTTGGTCTACAACCCATCAAAGACTTTGCTCTGAAGCGATGTCTATGCACTACAGGAAACCGGATCAAAATCGGTTCAGTCGTTCTAGAGAAACATATCTATTGCCTACAACCGAACCGTAAAATACAGTCTATGTCACTTATAGAATAATCATGAGACACATTTTTTTAATTTAATCGTCACAGACACACACACACACACATGCACAGACATACACAAGCACAAAAATAATTTATAAATAATATAAATAAATAATAATAATATGACATTACCTGATATTTAAACATTACATTATTTCGCCAGCAGTCGCTGTGACTTATTACTTTTATTTTCCCGCTGCCCATCGTCTCATTAAATTTTACTGGCATACTTTTTCCTACAGCATTAATAACCATATTTTTATGGTTTTCATTTACTATAGACTTTAAATATTTATTGTACGCTTTTTGTAAATAAACACATGCACCAGCAGAATTATATTCATTTGTGTTATTGAATATGACATTGTCGAGCTGCAATGCTACACATTCAAATTCGTTCTTGTAAAGCTTTTCGAAAACAAAAGAAAGAGCATGTAGCTTACTCAACATTTTGATGATTTTCTCTGCATGATCATAGTCCATAATTTGAATATCGCTCAGCATGTAACCGTTTAGCTTCAAATTTTCTAAAATCACAATTTCTTTAAAGTACGTATCGCTTGCCTCAAAACATTCAGCGAAGTTACATTTCAAATTTGCGTGTAATCCCAATTCTTCTTGTATTAATTTATACTTCGGAATTATGTATTTATAGAAAAATATTTCTCTTTGGAACAGCCCCGTTATCGGAATGCATCTCCGAAGTGCATCAACGACTGGCGCACATTTGACTATTGTATTAATTACTTCCTTTTTTCCATTTATTTCTCCAACTATAACAACTGTTAGCACCTCCGATATGTACCCCTCTCCTTTTTTAGTCGCTTTTCCAAAATCGATAATAATGTTCTTGTACCCATTCAGTGAGAACACATCAATCAATTTCTTTTCAATACCACAAACCTGCATTTTGTGACTAATCGCACTTTCGAGGATTGTCACAAATAACTAACTAAACATTTGACGTTAAAATTGCAAATGGTCTAAAAATTCATGTAAAACATTAAATACTGCCAGTCACTGACCAACCACGTCTGCAAATAATGAATCTAGAACATTGGCAATATAACACTCAAGTGCCCGTTCGTTTTCATTAAAAAAAAAACATATTTTTTTGGAAACATAGCTCGCTTTATTTGATTTTTTTTTTAATATACAAAATTCTAGTAAATATTTTTTTGTAGATTTTATTCAAAACCGACACTGACATTTCGAGACTAAAATATATCGATATCGTAGTATGTCTATACAGTGTATATAGTTAGATAATATTTTATTTTGATACAGTGAATCAGTTAGAAAACAGTTAGAAAGTACCTTTGTGTTATCTATTCAGAACTAACAATTTCAAATAAGAACCAGAAGGTGTGAGCCCCGGGGTCATGTGAACACCCGGCGGGCCCCCTTCGGTAGTGGACCGTATGAAATGAAACAACTGGCTCGGTATTACACCGCACCGGCTTCCTTTCACCACGCCACGCCACTGTCTGCTCTTGCTGTTCTTCCTGGTCCGCTGCTGGTCGTCGACTAAGTGGGTGAGCGGGCGCGAGTTGATAGTCATCTCCGCCTCGGCGAGTAGCGTGCTCAGTACTTTGTCGGTCGGCGCGCGCTCGGACAGAGTGGCCCGGAGTGCGCGGCGCACGGAGCCTACGAGGCGCTCCCAGGCACCGCCCATGAACGGCGCCGCAGGAGGGATGAAGCGCCAGTCGGCGCCTCTGGTCAAGGCGTAGGTGCGGACGGCCTCGTCGTCAACTTCCTCCCACGCACGCTTCAGCTCGTTGTTGGCACCGTGAAAGTTCGTCCCGTTATCTGAGTATATGACCGCCGGCGCGCCCCTGCGTGCAATCAGTCGGCGCAGGGCGCAGATCGCTGAGTCGGTGGTGAGGCTGGCTGCCACCTCAAGATGCACGGCTCGCGTCACGAGGCAGGTGTAGAGGACTCCATAGCGCTTTTCACGGCGGCGGCCGATAGCGACGGTGATGGGCCCGAAGTAATCAATGCCGCAGTATGTGAATGCGCGGTGGTGGTGTCCGAGGCGGGCCTCCGGCCGGTCGCCCATGGGCGGCGCTAGTGCTGTGGCAGCGCGCAGGCGGTAGGCCTGGCAGGCGCGGGCCACGGCTCGTACGGTCGGTCGCAGGCGCACGACCCAGTAGGCTTCTCTCAGCAAATTTACCAGGGTCTCTGGGCTAGCGTGGGGGGCCATCACGTGGTAATGCAACACGATGAGTCGCGTGACGTGGTGTTGGCCGCACAAAATAATCGGGTGCGATGTGCGGCGGTCGACTCCCGGGGCGGCGGCGGCGCGGCCGCGCAGGCGCAGTACGTCACTGTCGTCCAAATACGGGGATAGGTGTTGCAGACGGCTGTTGCGGGGCAGGGGGCGCTCGGCTCTCAAACAGTCAATCTCTGTGGCGAAGGCGTCAGACTGTATTTGCTTCATCCACAAGAGCTCGGCCCGGTCTAAATGTCGCCGCTGCATTCCTCCATCGTGTTGTCTTCGACATTTTTCGACAAATAAAAGCACGTAGGCTGTCGTTCTTATGAATCTTGTCCATCGGGAAAAACGTGCTGCGTCGGGTAAACATATTGCACGCGCGGCGGTCGCGACGGTCGTCGCGGTCGTCTCACCGTCGCGGCGGGGGGTGCGCAGCTCGCTGTCTGACGCGTCGGTTGCGGCGGCGCGCGGGCACGTCGGCCGTTCCTCTTCGGGTAGTGACGAAAATGCGGGGCCGCGGAACCAGCGGTGTTCGGCGGTCAATACTGGCGGCGCTCGCGTCGCATCGTCAGCTACGTTGTCGGCAGTGGGCACCCATCTCCAGTCGGACACGTTCGTCAGCTCGTCGAGTTCGCCGAGGCGGTGCACGACGAATGGCTTGTACGTTCTCGGGTCGCCGTGCAGCCACGCCAGGACGGTGCGTGAGTCGGTCCAATACGTGCACCGCGTCGGCCGCATCGTGTGTTCATTGCGCACGGTGGCAGCGAGCCGGCCGCCGAGCAGAGCAGCTTGCAACTCAAGGCGGGGGATGGACACCGGCTTGAGCGGGGCGACTCGTGCTTTACTGCCGACCAGCGATACCTCGATGGCGCCACTCGGCATGACGAACCTGTAATAACAAATTGCCGCGTAAGCGTCTTCACTTGCGTCACAGAAAGAATGCAGTTCGATGATGGCTGTGCCCACGTCAGGGCAATAGCAGCGGGGCACGCGGCACGCCCACGAGTCGCGCAGGCGCCGCAACCACTCTCTCCACTGCTCGGCGTGTTCACCGTCGATTTCGTCGTCCCAGGTGACCCCAGATCTCCACACCTTCTGTAGTAGCACCTTCGCCTGGATGATAATAGGTGCGAGCAGGCCCAGTGGGTCGAAGACAGACATAGTGACGCTCAGCATTCGTCGTTTCGTGAGTCGCACAGCGCCATCCTCCGTCACGCGCTCGGAGTTAACGTTAAAATCGAGGCTGTCGTCGGTGGTGCCCCAGCGCAGGTCGAGCGTCTTCTCGAGTTGAACCTGAAGCCCGAGATCACGTTCCTTTTTCAGTTGCTCTGGAGCGACGTGTCGTAGTACCTCGGTGCTGTTCGATGCCCAGCCGGTCAACTCAAAACCACCTTGTTTATTGATGTATGCGACGTCACAGGCGAGTCTCGCCGCGTCGGCCTCGTCGTCGAAACTTTGGAGAAAATCGTCCATATAAAACGATCTTTTAATTGAGCGCACCGCGCCAGGAAACTGTTGCTCAAAATCTTCGGCGTTACGATTTTTGACGAAGATCGCGGTTGTCGGCGACGAGGCGGCGCCAAATATCAGTGATGACATTTCATATTCTGTGGGCGGTGCACTGCACTGCGGACGAATTCCCATTTTGCATCGTTGTTCATTTGCTTGAATCTGTTACACGCTTGCAGCTCATGATCAGCGGATTTGCACTGCGGACAGGTAGCAGTGTCGGTGGCGGTCGCGGTGGCAGCCATATGTACCGCTCGCGCCGGCGCTGTCTTCTTAACCGTTGCGCTGCGTTCCCTCGACGTCGGTGCGGGGGCGCGTGTAGTCGGTGCCGGGCGATCTTGACGGTCGACACGCCAGGCCAAGGCATAGTTGTCAGCTTGCACATTTAAAAAGTCACTTAGTTTCACTAGCTCGGGCGTTCGGTCGTCGCGCCGCCGAGCTGCATATTTCGTTCAGTCGTGCATTAATGGAACGATCTTACTTTTCACGGCCTTCACGATGTCGGTGCTTCTCAGTAAGTCCTCAGCGTCAAGGGCACGCAGCACTGCAACGGTGTTCTTGATCTTGCAGGCGAACACGTTGATTTGGCGGGGCACGTCGGTGAGCCGCGGCATGTCACGTAGCGACTGCAGCTCGTCGTCGGCGACATGCTCCGCAGGTCCGAAGCGCTTTTCTAGTGCGGTCATAACTTCACTGGGATCACTTTTACCGATTAGCTGATACGAGACAGCTGGTCTGGCTTCACCGGTCAGGCATCGACAAAGACGAGACAGGTTCTCCGCCGGTGTGAATATATGTTGTTGTTCGTCGTACGCGGCCTTAAAGTACAGAAACTCGTTCGTGCCCCCACTATATTCCGGCAGCTTCGCAGTGTTGCGGTCGGGTCGCATCGCCAGGGCGGCGATAGCTCGTGCCAGCTGAGCCATGTCCGTTCCGTCGCTGGAACCCGGATGGTGGTTGCCAGGTAGGTGGTCAGCGTGCGGCGGCAGTGCCGGTAGCGGCGGCAGAGTCGGTGGCTCACCGGCCGGCTTGCGCAGCTCCGTATCGCTAACCCACTTCTCGGTACGGTGGGCGGCAACGTCAACAACGTCGGCTTGATCCACGTCAGAATCGTCACCATCTTCATCGATGTCGTCCAGCTGTGCTTGAAGTCGTTTCTGTATTATGTCCTTTTCTAACTCGGCCATTCGCGATAGGCGGTCACTCTCTAACTCGGCCACTCGCAGCAGTCGGGCACGTTCGATCTCGGCGCGTTTTTCCGCCGCAGCTAGCTCCGCTTCACGTCTACGTCGGGCCACAGTCGACTTGGTGGTAGTGGTCGAACGTGTGGACCGTGCACGCGCCGGGACGGGCGTAGCCTCCGCGCTAGTAGATGGCGGTGCGTCGTGGATGGGCGGCGGTACCTGAGTGGCGGCTGTATCTTCCGACGGTGAGGCTGGAGGGCCGAGGACAACTCGTGGTGGCGGCGCCGACATGATGCCAGAGTCTTGAGGTGTTTCGTCAGGTCTCGACTTGCCAGAACGTGTGCCGACCATTATGAAGACGAACGTATGTTGCTTCGAACGATATGTCGAATCGAAGTGAAACTAAGAATTTTGTCGAATCGAAACTTAGAATGCGCTATTTATAGCGACTTGAAGTGTGCACTAAACGGTCTGTGCACGTACGCGGCGTTAGCGGTCTGCTAACTAAAACACGTGCGCGATGTTACGTCGGCGTGGGCCGGGCGCGAGCAGTGGGGCGAGATCGTACGGACGATCGCGATCACCGCAGAACACGCGACACGAACTAACACGGCGGCGCGGCTGCGCACGCTCAACGCACGGGCGGCGCTCAACGGTCCCGACACGCGGTCGCACACAAAGTTACGGGACTTGCGGCGCGCGGGCCCAGGCACACCGGTGAGGGCCTTAAAACGAACGCCGCTGCCTCGCGACGGCAGGGGCAGCGGTCGCGATGTTGCACCACGCAGCGGCGTGCGGTGCAACGAAAAACGATACCACGCCACGCTAAGGTGGCGGCGTGATATTCACACCGTGAGCCGACGAAGCAGACAGCGGACGATACAGACAGGGCGGGCGGGCGTCTAAAAACGTCTTCTTTGGCTTGAACGATGAAATATCTTGTTTCGGTTCGAAGCAGACCAAAAATCTTCATCCGTCTCGAAGTTGACCAAAAATGTGAGCCCCGGGGTCATGTGAACACCCGGCGGGCCCCCTTCGGTAGTGGACTGTATGAAATGAAACAACTGGCTCGGTATTACACCGCACCGGCTTCCTTTCACCACGCCACGCCACTGTCTGCTCTTGCTGTTCTTCCTGGTCCGCTGCTGGTCGTCGACTAAATGCTACGGTGCCTCGTCACCGTATTTATGCCTTTTTTGGCACCGTAGCGCAGCGGACCGCATCGTGGCGGAAATATGGATAGTGTGAGGAGAGCGCCCATCTCTCCTCTTTCTTTGCAGACGCCAGTGGCGCGGGGGGAAATAAAAAACCGTTACGGAAACATTTATTTGAAAATCATGTACAATTCTTATATACAATACATAGTCATCGTCTTATAAAACTTATATATTCACAGTCGCAATATCACTGCACTGTTTTTACACTCGCTATGGTCCGTCGGCGACAAGAAGGCGTGAATGAGAAATTAATGAATTTTGGAATTGTTTATCCTTGTTAGAAGGTGCTATGAGCACGTATTAAATTCTAATTTCCATACTGTTATATAACGTATTTAAGTATTTATAGCTACTCACCGTCAGATGGCACGAAAACGCATGAAAACTTAACTATACCTACTTAAAAATATTTATTATGTGATACAACTACAAATTAATTATTTTCAGACTGTTTTCTTTACTAGTGCTGTGAGTGCAAATTTCATGGTTATAAAAGGTTGGTAAAGGAGAAGTACTTATCCTATAGGTTTTGATTTATTCAGGAGTTTCAAAATGACAACGTAAACAGATTCCGTTAATTTTTTTACAGCTTCAAAGAACCGTAAACCTAAAAAAATGATATCAACTTTAAAATGATTTCCGAACGCGTTTCTGAGAAGATGGATTACGACAGACATACAGACAACGAAATGATCTTACAGGGTTGCTTTTTCCTTTTTGAGGAATGAAACTCTAAAAAAGAAGAAAATGAAATCACACCCAATATTATTTTCGGGGATAAGGTAAATAAAAAAATGAAACCCTATGAAATTACTTCGGTATCACTTCGTCCGTTTGTTTGTATGTCGGTGTGTCTGCCCGTAAAAACTTTCTTCTCAGGAATCAGTAAAAGTATCAAGTTGAAAGTAATATCAAATACTGAAATCTACGGCCCTGTGATTAAAGCTATGTTTAAAAGTCAAATGCGTTGTTTACGTTGTCATATCTCTGTGTAGAGTCGAAGTGGTAATTTATTTATTTTTAGGCGTTCACTTCAAAATTTTATCTTATTATCATTTGCCACGTGTACATGTTGGTTTTTGCCATTATCGTACTTCACTATCTGTTAATTCTGTATAAATATTTTACAACTGTTCCAGATAAGTCAACAAGTTATAAATAAAAGGTACAGGCATTTCAACTAGAGTGTGATAATTTTGATAGAAAAATTAATTTCATACTATTAAAATGTTCATGAAATTGTCTACTACTACATATAAATAACTTAATTACGAAATATTTTAATAAAATATAACTTGGGCGGTTGCTTAAATTACAGTAATCAAAAATAAATATTAAAAATAATAAACCCAACTGCGGTAATAAGTCTCAATAAAAAATAAAAATCCTAAATAATAAAATAAAACTATTGTTGATTATTCCAATAGGTTTAAAATTTATTTTAAACCTATTGGAATAATCGTTACTTTAAAGACTGTATGTTACCAGATATTGTAAAAATTTTATATATCCATATGATATAATATTTATACTGTATTTGTTCTCGCGACTTACCTACATAGTTTATTAAAATCTAGATCACCTACCTTTAATATTTGAAACTTCTGTAAAATTGAAGAGTTTAATCAATGATTATTTATACGTAACTAGCTTCCCGCCCGCGGCTCCGCTCGCGTGGACTACAAAGTTGTACCGGGAACTCTTTTTCCGGAAAAAGTAGTCTGGTCACTTTCTAGCTTATAAACTATATCTATGCAAAAAATCATGGCGGTCCCGGTACAATTGTGTAGTTCACACGAGCGGAGCCGCGGGTGGAAAGCTAGTTTGAAAATAAAATATAGCCCATGTTACTCCCTGATAAAGTGGCTTTCTATAGGTGAAAGAATTTTTAAAATCAGTATACAACTGTGTAGTCCACGCGAGCGGAGCCGCGGGCGGAAAGCTAGTGTCTTTATAAATAATAGCCTATGCGTTACTCTGATGTATAAGCTATATTACTTAAAGTTTAATTAAAACCCATTCAGTAGTTTTTGCGTGAAAGAGCGACAAACATCCATACGTCCATACATACAAAATTTAGCGTTTACTTATAATATTTGAAAGGATATTATATTAGGATACTGAGTAGCTGTCAAACAATGTATCACGCAACGGCGCCATCTTTGAATAAAAATTTGCACAATATACGTGATTGATTTGATGGTTTCCAATTGAAATGTTAGGAAACGAATAACTTATTTTTTTTACTTTTTTTCACAATTTCACAGTGAACACAATACCGGTTTGTCACATGAAATTAACTGAGCAGTGAACAATGAGTAGCTGTCAAACAATGTATCACGCACCAGCGCCATCTACTTAAAATGTTGGTTTGTCCTGAATTTTTCCTGAATTTTCTTTGCTATAAACCTCACGGAGCCCGAGACCTTTCCAACGAATGCAAAACCGTGGAAATCGGTTCGTGCGTTCTGGAGTTATAGCGTCAGGAAGGAAAACCCGACTTATTTTTATATAGTAGATTTGTTGATTAAACGACATATACTGTTCATGTTTTCATTTGAACGATTGTATCAGGAAAAATATTTACAGAATACATCACCTGATATATATTATTATAATTTTCACTGCGATGCTTAGTTAAATTTTGTCAAAATGGCAGACTGTATTGCCATGGAGTTGTTAGAAAACAGAATTAAAAGTATATTCACAGAACTGCATTACAGAAATATTAAAGTTAATGTAGAAAATGGTTCGAAAGAAGGTGACGGTTATATGGGATTGTTGATACGTGCTTTGGTTTCTGGAGAGAAGAATGATATTCAAGAAGAAATCGATACAATGGTCAAGTGTGCACCAAAAAATCTGGAATTCCGTAAAAGCATTCCGACCGCCCCATTGTTTAATAGAGAAATGTTTTACTATACCGAAATTGTACCTATATACGAAAAGCTCCAAGTCGAATTTAGTATTCCAGAAGAAATGAAATATGAATTTGTAAAATGTTTTGCAGCAAGCAATGAACATTGCAATGAATTCATGGTTTTGGAGAATCTAAAATCGAAAGGATATAAGATGTGTGTTAATCCTGTACTGGATTACGAACACTCGGAAATAGCTTTAAAATTGTTAGGTAAATTACATGCTTTGTCCTTTATCCTTGAAGAAACAGATAAAGAACTATTCAACAAAATATCATCTCAACTCGGGGACACACTTTTTTCACCTTATTTCGAATATGATCCTTCGGGAATGGTTGCTTACGGTACAAAAGCATTGAACAAACATTTGGATTGTATTGAAAATGAAAATCACAGGGCTATGGTGAAAAACGTTATGGAAAACAATGTTATAAAGAAACAAGAAACTTTCTATAAAAGTGGAAATAAGAAAGTTATAAGTCATGGTGATTTCTGGATCAACAATATGTTATATAAATATCAGGTATTTACAACTTTTTTTATTAATTCAAGTTTTCTTGCATACGGACTGAATAAAAATGTATTTTTAATAATAAAAGTGAACCAAATGATTGAATTTATATTTTTCAAGCTCAGCCTGAATTACCAGACTAGAATCATCAAAATACAAATTTATTTTTGGAAGTGAAAAAACCTACATTTTAACATATTAATGTAATTACCCAGAAATTTATTTTAATGGCATTATGGCGTTACACGTACGCGAACGAAACGAACTTATTTTAACAGAAGCTCACACAGTTAAAGTATTACCAACAAAAACAAAATCATCCACAATAACACCTTGACATTACAATGCCACACACACTATTATTCCAAATTATAATAAATTCCATAGATTATGACTACAAATACAATGACATTCATAAATAATTACGGGGCGTATAGCTTGAGACATAAACTCGGACAAAGAATCGAATCCAGGATCTTCATCTTCGCAGGTGGAGTGTTGACCTCTGAAAATTTTATTGTATTTAACCAAAGAAATATTCGGCACTTAATTCGTTTATTATTTATGTTAAACCTTTTACAAATACATTAATTTCTAATTTACAGGACGATAAACCAGTTAAAGCCATCCCGTTGGACTTTCAAAACTGTCGGTACATGTCTTTAGCGAACGATTGCCTGTATTTGTTTTCGTTTTCTTCTGGGGCGCAACTACGGCGTGATTACTTTTGGAAGCTCCTCGATATTTACTACAACTCGTTGTCGGAGTTTCTTGCCATCTGCGGCTTCGATGTCAATACATTTTGCACCCGGCAAGAATTTATAAAGGAAATACGCGAACAGGCTATATTTGGTCTCGCTATGAATGTTACAGCGTTGCCCATAATTACTTCAGAAGAAGTTCTGGCTATACACGAACTGTATTCCGGAAATGAGCCCGATCATTTTCATAAAAACAATGAAGAGTATAAAACCAAACTTAACGATTTTGTCACTGATTATGTGAGTTTTGGTTTTTTAAAGTAACATTATCTCTGAAGCTATTTTTGTAAAATCATCCACTATTGTCACGAATAGTTGTGGACAGATTGACAAGGTTAAAGAACATTTAGAAACATAAAAGTATGTATTAAATGCCAGGAACGAAAATAACATATAAAAAATAAATATATTTGACAACGAGACGTGGATTTCAATTAATTGCCATTATTAATTTTAAGTATTATGTTTGATTAGAAATAAATTTCAGATATTTGAAATGCTTGTAATCATTATAATTTTGTTTTTTTTTTTTTAATAAGAATAATTTGTGGTTTTTCACACATCCCAGACCGCATCTTAAAAAGACACGTTTATACGACAATAGTGGATAAATTAACCCGATGTATGGTATATACTCGTACGTTGCAGATTAATTTTTGTGAAAGCTTGGTATTATAGTGTGGTATTAAAGTGATGTACATTTATTACTTTTTATTATTTCTAGTTAATTAATTTGGACTCTACAAAAAGGATATTCTGAGTTATTCGACATATATTTTACAAAAATCTTTTCAATCATTTTATGATTTCTTACTCCACCATAGGGTTTAATATGAGTTCAATAAACTCTGAAAAAAAAGTGAAATTCCGATAGAGTAGAAAAACCATCCAATATTCGCAACGAAATAAGCTTCAATCGGCTTAGTCGCTTTTGTTTACAATATATGCCCCTATTTAATTCGTATTCATCAGATAGCGCTATCACTAGAACTTTCTTAAATAAACTTTAATTAATCAATTTTGAACCAAAATTACACGCTTTCAAATATATAACATGTATTTTTTTAGAAAACTACGTATTTATTGAAATAAAAACATCCGAATACAGCTGTCTAACATATGAAGATGGCGCCACGTGTTTAAGTCTTAATATGCTATCTCAAAAATGCCTTTTCATTGAAAATGTCATATTTTACTAAAATTTTAGTAGTGAAAATGTTATGGTATGTTATATATGTTAATCTACTTTTTATTTTCTATCCCACGCGGTTGATTTAAGTGAAAAAAATTGTTTCTCTTTGTACCACCATATTTAAGGCATCACAGTTTCTACTACACAATCTGAGCACTTGTCATCTCATATATTTGTTGTACTGAACGTATTGATACTAGATGATACTAGATCTTAGATGACTTGAACGGAAAGTTCTGATAACCTCATTTCGCCGACCTACTAATTATTAAGTGACGTGTCCCTTTGGTGACATCTCTTTAATTAAAAGCCAAGGCTAAAACTATCAGATTTCTTTTATGAACTGAATTTATATATTTTTATTTTCGATAGAATCAAACTCTAGATTTGATTAACGTGAAAAAAATATTAACCGATGAGATTAAGAACTGAAAGCTCAAAGCAGATGTCGCTACCTTTGAGTGGACCTGAATTCTGCTTTTTCGCTTATTAATGACTGGTCAATGTTTAATAAATTGATAAGTTTGTGAAAATAATAAAAAATATGTAAGAGCTTAAAAAAACACTTACGAGTAAGTATATAAGTTTCTTTCATAATAATTATCCAGTATAAAACGATTTCCACGTAACTTCAAAAACACAGTTTTCTGTTCTTGACTGCTTGTAACAATATATTAAACTTAAACTTTGAATTTTTCAAATATATAATACCTATCTTCAGAAGCCTAGTTACCTACATACAGTAAAATTTAAGATTTTGACTAACCATTGTAGCTGACCCAAAGACTGAACAATTGAATTTAATCACAGTCACGCACAACAGTTCATTTAAAATTCATTTATATATATATTTTTTAGTATTATTGAAATTGCAATGTTTGGTTGATAGTCAAAAAAGCCAAAAAAAATCTCTACCTTTTTACACAAACGAGCATTGCCTTTTGAATACTTGTTACACGTGTCAACCTTATAATTTATTAAAGAAAATTTCCGTCCTTAGGCCGGCTTCATTAAGTATTCTCATTGACATAGCAAGTGATGGCTTAAAAAGCCCTAAATTTTGAAGGTCTTCTTACCACAAGATTATATTGGACGAAGGGTCACTGCTAAAAGGTCTCCAATGAATGATTACTGTGCGTTTCAATTCCTGACAAAATTTTCTGTTCACATACATAACGATTAAAGAAAACTGAATGTCAACCGTTGTAAGAATTTGAATCTTGCCATCAACTATATCTCACACCACTACTGACCTATACATTATTTATTTTCTTATCAAACTGTCATCCTAAACGCAGAGAAACTAAAAATAAAGAGGAAGAGAATGAAAAAATATCACAAAATTCAAAATATTTTTATTTATCGATTATTAGAACATAGAGTATTGACAGTTTCGCGGGATGAATGGCGCCTGGAGACCGCGTGGACTGAATCTGGACTGAAACTTGCCAAAGATATATCAACTAACTAGAAGAGGAGTGGTTAGAGGGTAAGCGCCGAAGAGTGCTTCTATAGTTTCAGTTCTCTTCTCAGTTTCTGCGAAGGGAGGCAGATCTGCTCTGTCAGTCCGTCGTCAACGCTTAGGAGCTGCCTTCCCGCCTCGCCGCGCACATACCTAAGACACAGTACAGCGGTTGAACACTGCTGAAATACCACGCAAACGTAAATCTGATCTAGTGCGTAGCTCTAGCAGAACTAATGTTGCGAAATTCACTAGAATTCAAGAATCTGAGGAGCAGAGTCGGGCCCGTTTCGTTTTAGCTTCTAAGCGTCATGCGTCTATCAGGGCTGCGGAGACTTTAGAAAGGACTCAGGACTTTGAATTTAGCTTCTTCATAATAGCCATGATTCAGTGAAAAGCTTAACAAGTTTTGATGTTTGATACCTGATAGTGTACTACTATTACTTTGATCGCTATTGTAACTAAATAATAATGATAATACTTTGGACATCCCTCACTGAAAATAAAGTCAAGGGAACGAATAAAATCATACCTATTATTTCTGCTAATATTATCAACTTCTATTTTAACCGACTCCACAAAAAAGGAACTTCCACAAACCATGAGAGTAGGTTGGAATTTTATTGTTATGTAGCAGCGTTGGCTTTGGAGGATATTTTATAGCGAGGCATCACTGAGCTGCAATGGTAGTATTTTCCGTTAATTTGTGGTACAATAAAAATAGAAATTATACGCAACAGTACACGGCAGGTACTTACATATTCTTAGATTTTAAATTTTAGGTATGAAGCCGGAAAAATAATCTAATGGCTATTTAATAATAATTTTAACCTATATTCAGACAGTGTCGTGATAGCCCAGAGCGCAACGAGCCTGTCTCAAATTTGGCCCCATCGGGCCATGGTTCGAATCCGGGCGTGTACCAATGAGTTTTTCTGACTTAAGTACACAATATCACTGACATCGCGCTTCGGAGGGCACGTTAAGCAGTCGGTCCCGGACGCTGTCAATAGATGGCGGTCGTTACAGTTCCCAACCCGCAGTGGAGCAGCGTGGTAAACTTAAGCTCCAAGCCCCCCTCCTCTTCCTGGGGGAGGCCTAAGCCCCTGCAGTGGGGTAAAAATGGGCTGATGATGATGATGATGATGATGATATTCAGACATAATTTTTACATTCAAGTAATAAATATCGCTGTCTTTAATAAGTCATTGACCTGATCTATTAGCCTAATTGGTAAAGGCTTCCTCCACTTCTTTTTTTCACTTGTCTTTAGCGCTGTCCTAGTGCATGTTGTCCCTGTTGTTGTCGTTATATCTTCTGTTCATGCTCACCCAAAAAATGGGCGTACATGTTATACAAAAATGCAATAAAAAAGTTTCCGGACAAAAATGTTACTTGTGATGCACTGTCCACTTAAAGCATAAAGTGTAACGTAACATAAACTCTAAAATGTGATAACAAATCATAGTAAAAATGTATGAAAAAGGACGAACGACTGAACCGTATAGTGAGACAAATTTGAGACAAACCTGAGTCAAAATTATTTACGTTTGCGTAATTTCATAACCTATTTTCGTTGTGTGAGAAATTATTTTTGCCTGTTTTCGAACAAGTACCGTCACATGACACCTCTAGCCTACTCAGTTCTCTGTGGGAGATTGACCAATCGTCGACAAAGATAAAACAAACCATAAATAATCTCTTCGTAATGATCCCTTGAAATTATTGAACGGGAATCCCCGGGGACTTCCTCCAGGAACATTATTTTGTACACTTAATACATAAATGATGAATACGCACTAAAAGTAGTGAAAAAAATACCTAGTCCCGTGCTCATTAAAATATTATTTGGAAAGACTTCTATTATTTATAACTGTATAAAATATGCAAAAAAATATTGTTTACAAATATATTTGTATTATATTTATTTTATAACTGTATGATCCTGTATTGTTACTATATAGGTATTTATATGCTATAAACAAGTAAATTGTTTCGAGCTTCTTAATTGTATCTGTACGTTCAATTATTATCAACTTATCAAAGGACATTTTTATCCATAAGCAGTTGAGAATAGGTCATAACTACCTACTTATAAACGAATGTTTCTTTCGTTGGCAAGTCTTGCTCGAGGTCGCACACGTGGAAGTATTCACGCTTCGGTGATAATAAGCCCTGTCTTCAGACTTTCTTTCAAAGCCACAATTCTGCTTACACTGCACTTTTAAGTAATGATATGGATACCTAGTTTAATAGAAAATTATCGCTATTTTGCCTGGCTACGCTATGAGTATAAATCACTAGGTATGTTACTCAAGGATGATAATATTCAAAAAGCAACGTTGTACGCTTAAAATACCATAAGAAGTGAGAACGTCAGAACATAACTGATAGTTATGTACTTAAGTCAGAAAAACTCATTGGTACACGCTCGGATTCGAACCACGGGCGCACGGCCTTGTAAACTCGATACAGGATCGCTGCGCTCGGGCTATCACGACATATATTGTTAATTTGTTTGACAATATATGTCAAAAGTTATGAATGTACATATATTTAGATCGAATAAAACGCAAAGTTCACTATAGTTGATAGTCAAATTTTTTCCAGTAAGTACATTTCTTGTTTTTTATTCCAGTTCAATTATAGAATTTAAGAGGCGTCGATAGCGTTATATCGCGTCGCATCAATACACCTCTAACAAAAGTATCCAATAAGAAATTACAATCTGTTTTTGTTTACACTTAATTTACTCATCGAACTTTGTTTCGTGTTCTCAAAACCGCAATTATAGTGTAAAAACTACTTATATCTAGCATCCAAAAAGAAGTTTACTTTGAAATAACAATTACTAAAGGATGCAAAAATATATTTTCTGATCTTACAAATTCTGTCACTTTTTACGAATAACTATCATTGAAAAATATTTAAGTAATATTCAATGAAATTTATACTAATATAAATAATAAATGCACTAACAAATAATAAATTAACCTAAGTAGGTTTTCCCCGAATATTTTCTACTTGAATTTACCCCATATTAGTATTACCAACTTTTTCGCGTTCGGCAAGATGTTATTAAACTACAATAAACTCTTAAGTTGAATATTGATTGCTAAAAGCTAAGGTTACCTTGTCTTTAAACGTGGTTTTACTGAGAAGCTTGAAGTTACAAAAAACACGTGCTGCGAGTAACTACGTTATTATGTATTTGAAGACACTTCATTCACACCGGATGGTTGTCCGCCGCGCTCTACCATACCATGCCTGTACGTATAGGCTCTGCTTGCCCCTCCAGGAAACAGACATGAGATTACGGTGCGCATGTATGTGGAACCTTTAAAACGTACGGTTCGCACTTGGCAATTTTTTTACATTCGTAAATTAGTCAGGACAGTGCCAGTACTGCCAGTTCAGAAAAGGACCGACCGAAGTCATCAATCACTGTAAGCCCCTCCGGACCGGACGCCTTCTCTCGGATACACTACACATGTCCCATAATATAAATTACCCTGAGTATACATTTGTCTAGTATGGGGACGCTTTAACCTAGCTTGGTAGAAGTTATTTACAAGAATTTAGCGTTTTCAATCGGAACCAGTATTCGATTTTAGATTACATAAAATAAGTATTACATTATATTGGTTCAAGCAAACCTTTTTATACGATATTGTATACTAAAAATTGATCCGCCATTTACATACATACTTAATTATCTGCATTGTAAGTGTTAGTGTATACACAGATTATAAAGCTGAGTGTTAAATACAGTAGAGGATCCGAATGAAGAACGACCTTCACCCATCTGTTTTATGAATGAAAAGTATTTTACATCAAATTTAGTACAATAAAAAATATATTGCGAGTGGGTTGGCTAAAGAAATCATGGCCAAGCTATGATACTAAAATTTAAAAATTACTATTTATTAGACACTGTACTTATGAGTTTAATTTTTTCGTAGCATAACTACTGCTGGGTTGGCAGGTTATGGCAGCTATGTTGATACTAGTTATTTTTACCCATTTGTTTAATAAATAAATCTTATACCAAAATAAGCGCTAATTCATTGCGAACACGATGGTATAGGGTTGTTTGCAAAAGATTTGGTTGGACCGTGCGTTGTCCAGTTTTGAAAAGTGAAATTTTGATGCGTAATTATATATATAATTAAATTCAATGAATTAAATAATATGTATATATAATTTATTATACATTTATCGTTGTTTTCTCAAGTTAAATACTTACGACATTTAAAAATGGAACTCTTTGGCTGTAGAATACAGTTTGTTTCATATATCTGTCAACTGTTTTTCCGTTGTGGAGTAATTTTGAAAATTACGTGTCTTCATCACCATGGAGTTGACTAGTGGACATTTACATGCGATGATTTATTTCGTTTTCGTTGTACCTAATTACTTTGATCAATGTTGTAGGTAATTAGTTTTTAAATATTTTTTTGTAAGTGATCAGTTCATATTCATGAATAGCAGCCCTCGTAAAAATAAGGAAATAAGGAAAACGATTCAAATTACTGCCATTCAAGTCCCTGTCGGATAGTCGGATAACACAAATTAAATTGCACACAATTGTAATTCAATTGCACTCACAATACAATTATGTAAAGAAATTATGAAACCTAAATTATTTACCTAAGCGATAAAAAAAATCTCTTACCTCACAGGTGTATATTTTGCTCTATATGAGCTTTTAAATTCGTTAACGATGTGTGTGTCTCTCTAACATTTCAACATGCTGCATGGATTGACCTCACGCGAACGGCGATTGCCACATTCTAGACTATGTGATAATATTAGTCTGGATTTTATTACCCATATCAATCATAATTTGCAGCCATTGCTCTATATTACCGACGCATTATCCTCACATATCATATTTTCTCTTTATTCTAGCGAGATAGTACACGGTTGTTTTTGCGGCATCCCTGTTCAAGCATGAACAGGGCTATCAATCACTTTGGCGACAACATGTCGGACCAAGCCACGTCCTTGCCAATACAATCCTGTGTATAATACAATACATCTTGGTGACACTATTTTATTTCACAGTTTGTAGAAACTAAGTCTTAACTGAAATAATTTCGAAATAAGATATGGATATAAAATATGAATTTATTACTGCGTGAAAAACATTCGTTTACCACGTGAAAATCATTTACAAAATAATAGCAATAAAAAATTATTTTAATAACCCTGACATATTCATATAAATTAAAAAAGTCAATTTAAAATAAATATCTGCAATACCAAACTAACCAAATAGAAATAAAAATACGTACTAGTATAATATAATTAACATATTATGATGCATTTTGAGTAGATACTTTCGTTACTAAAATACTTATTAAAGCATAAAAAATGCATGAACCTACTCAACAGCTTGTCCATTCTACTGTTTCTTCTCCAATACCCGCTGTATTCGAGAATATTGATAATTGACAATAATGATATTAAATCACGAATAACCTTAAGAATGTTTTCAGAGAATGAGCTCTTTTTGTTACGATACATTTGTACATGGAAATGATGGCTTATTCATGCCCACCAGTGTCATGAACAAAGATGTTATTTATTTAGATATCATTAGATATAAGTAATTATTTCCGACGGTTATCGTTATAAAACATGTACATTTTAGGTACAGATCGGATACAAATGAACAAAACTAACTGATTGGCTGATTGGTTAGAGACCCTAACTGCAGAACCTAAGGTAGCGGGTTCGATTCTCACCCGGGACAAATATTTGTGTGCATGAAAATTTACATTAGTTCCGTGTCTGGGTGTAAAATATCTATCTATATTCTTATATATTATAAATACTAATACTATATGTGTATCAGTTGTCTAGTACCCATAATACAAGCTCTGCTTAATTTGTTACTAGATGGCGCTGTGTGGGAAGTTGCAGGTATTGTTTACTATAATAATTTTAATCTATGACAAAATATTTTGGTGAATGATTTTTGACGTTATTTTATAATATAGATAAAAGGCTGCGAACGCAACTTTGATTAGGTATTTGAAGCAACTTGAATCTTTGTTTAAAACTTGTTTAGCAAAGTCTGAACATAAAACTTAAAATCTGGCTGAAGGGTGGTGGCACATAGAATTTTTGAAATTACAATATTGTATTTTTTACAAACGTACTTGCTTGTGATATTTTGTAATTTTAATAAATATTAAATTAGAATTTATTGAAATACAAAATAAATAATCCAAAATATTTATTCAAAATATTGCCAGGTGATATAAAAATTCCGAAAAAATATATTTGAGACTTGGACAGAATACTATTTATAAACAAAAACACATATTACAAAAAGACAGGTCATTAGGGTAAGACTTTTGTGTATTGATTTTATTATTAAATCCATCGGTTAACAATTTTTATTAAAAAATAACCAAAATTTGAAATACAAAATGAAATAATGAGAATATAAATCCATAATCAGAAGAAACAGAAAATGGTTCAACTCCGGAAAAAATCAACGACCGGAATAATAATCTCGAGGAAAGGGAAAAAGTGAAAACGATATAAATCACATCACAGGGTAGGGAAACGCATCCATCATGGCGGGGTTAGGGCCGGACGTATAACGCTTTAGTCTAGCCCTGACCCAAAGGGAACAACAGTATCGTTAATCCGTCTGTACCTAATTAGATCTATGGTTAGTGGTTATGTAAAATTGCAACCCCTATTAGAAATGAATTAAGTGCCTGTTTAATTAAAGGACTAAGGTTCAGTATTTACGTTTATGAATAAATAATTTTATTTACGAAATATATATTTTTGTTACTTTTTTTGGAACATAATAATAATATTATAAAATATTATCTAGGACATCCCACACAGCACCATGTAGTCTCAAAGTAAACAAGTATTATGCTTGAATTATGTGGGACTAGACCACTAATATACTATTACAAACTTAAATATTCTCTATAATGTACTATCTGTTTACCCTACCTGTATATTTATATAGATATTTTTATAGCCAGACACGGAACAAATAGACATGTTCATGCACACAAATATTTGCCCCGGGCCGGAATCGAAACGACGACTCTTAGCTCCGCAGTTGCAGTCTCTAACACACAGTCCATAATAAAATCTAATTAATAAGCCCTTTCTAACGATGCATACTTGTCACATTAAAAAAGTCGTAATAATATATATATTTTAAAATCAAATAACATATGATGAGTAACGGCAAACTTATAACTTACAAATTCGGAACCAGAGCTAGCCAACACGTTCAAGTCGGCATCTGCCTAGGACGTAGTTGATTCGCATACATATTTATTACAATACGTTTAATACGTAATTTAAACACAGATATATTATAATAACTTGCATACAATTTGGCGGCTCATTCGAATGGCGGCGGTCGAATAATGAATCTTCAAATAACTGCGTCCATCACCGGCACGAAGGTGGTTCGGGTCCGCTCTTAATATTAAATGAACACATGTCAATTTATATGTTTATTATTTAATTTTTAAACTACATGCTAACATAAGTTACTTGTAACGTATTAAGTGATTTATTGTAAAATGAAGAATTGCATTTTTTTCGTATATTCAATTTAATATTAAGGGATAGGTACTAGGGAAAATAAATCGCTAAATCGCATTTTTCCGCAAGTACGTAAGTATCTACCACAGATCGTTGTATCTATGGTAAGCAAACTGACGTTATTCTAAATAGATTGCTGGACTCAGCGATAGTATCAGGTTTTACGTACACGTGAGGCGAGGTAAAAAAAATAATATGAGCACACGGTAGTAAGCATGGAACATTTCACAAGCAGCATGTGAAAAATCATATGAAATGCGTAATCATACGTTGCACCTGCTACTTTCTTTCACATAGTCTGCTACCTGCTACACGTCTGCTACAAATAATACTCAGCGAAATCGCTGATCATGCGCATTTCAACGTTTTAAATGAAATATCACTCTTTTACAGTTTCGATGTCATTTCACTCTTTCACAATTTCAATGTCTGATTTTGCTTGTAGCTCGGAAGTCGCGAAGTGCGATTGTGTCGGAATTACATAATTTACGTATTGTACGTGTGCTTCGATTTATGCAAAATTATCGTTGGATATTTAGTCTTAGTGTAAATATAGATTAGTTAGGTACTTATTAGGAGGTATATTTGAATATAGATTTTCTGTTTTTTTTTTATGTTCGTCATTTTAAACTTTTTAAATACTGGACCGATTCCTTTCTAAATCGATATCTAGGTATTCTCCGATCACAAATCTGTTTGAAAAATTGAAAAAAAAAGTAATGGCCATTTTGTCGTAATCATAAAAATCATATTCCACACTTAATTTCTAGTGGCAAATAGTATATTTTGTGAAATTGATATTAATTATATATTGATTGATTGATAATGATTGATTGATTGATAGATAGAATATAACATGTAATATAAGCTCATGGTAATTGAAAATCACTGTCTGTGAAATTCCACAAGTGAAATCACTGTGAAAAAAATTTGTAATTTAATCAAATGAAAATGAATTAAAAGTAGCAATCATTTCCATGTTTACACTGTAGCAGTACCTCATGTCTATGTTTTCATATGGCTGTCTCTATATTTATCACTATTATATGGGATCAACTCTACGTTTTTAAAACATTTCTAAAACGCGAAAACAATTAAACATTTTTTATCCTTGGCACTCTGGACCCGTCGTGTCCTTAAAATTTTTTCCCACGTTCCCATTAACAGTGGTGCCAGGCCAGCTTACCAATCTGTTTTTGTGGTTTGGGAGTTCGTTGCGTGAGATAGGAGTAATAGCTTTCTTGACCCCTTCTAATGGAGTTATGGAATTCGTCACTCGTATTATCCCATTTAACAGTGGCGTGTACTGCATCCTATTTTTGGAGGAGGCCATGCAGGCATGGAGCGTCCTGTGTCGGTCTGACGACTGACGCAAGATTCGCAACGCGGATGGAATGAGATATTGTGCAAACAGCTCCTGATTAATTTAATGCAACAGGTCACAGGTGTCGACCTTGCTCGGGTTCGAGCGGTATCCAGACCGAAATCCAGAGCTTGTTTGCATGCTTTGCCTTCACTTCATCTAGGAACGCTGTTAGATGGGAATACTCTGAGGAGAGCGGTCTCGCTCTTAGATCGGACTGCCTGATCTGTGAACAGCACCAATGTGTCTGTGGGTCATCGGTGGGAACAGACGGACGCCACGGCCGTTCGTGTTCGGCATCAGGCATTAAACGACATAAATCGGCAAGCGGTCATTTCTGCCGGTGTGCCTTGTGTCCTGGAGGCGCTTGGATTATGTCGTACGGACGGGAACACTGATCTCATGGCAAAAGGGACAGTGTGTTTTTTGGGACGTGACTTGTGTCAGCACATTTACCCCTGCACATCTTGGAGGCAGTCATCGTTCACCTGGCTCAGCGGCTGAAGCGGCCGTAGGAAAAAAAGACGCGAATGCCATTTTGAAATCGGCTTATGATTTTGTGCCTATAACCATTGAGACAGCCGGACCTTGGTGTTCGGAGGCGAGGACATATGTCCATCAAATAAGCTGCCATCTGAAAGAGAGGGGTCTGGATAGACGTTTCGGCTTTTTTCTTGCTCAGCGCATTTCGTTGGCCATTCAGCGCGGTAACGCCGCCAGCGTGATGGGCACTTTTAGGCGGGAAGAGTCGTGAGGTGGGCTTTTTTGTTATGGTTAGTTTTAAGTTCCTAGTTTTATAAATTTACTTAATACTAGAATTTTTATTAGTACTTAATGTTAGTCTTTAATTAGATTTTATTTACTTTTTTTCATAATTATTTTTTAACTCTTTTAGGATATATTGCTTTTTTTAGGTAGTAATTTTAATGTGTTGGAAGTTTTAGTTTTTTATCATATTTTAATTACGAGTTCCTTTAAAAGTTTATCTTATTTGATAAACATGTATGAATCATCAGCTTGAAAAGCAGTGTAAAAAAAAGTCATAAAGTATAAAACAAAGAAATACATGAGACGAAGACAGCACATGGCCCTGCAATGGGTTGACATTTGGTTGACATGTAAACAATAATTTCAAAGATGAAATAGCGTTCATACCTATATTCAATGTTCATATAATGCAGAAAATATATACACAATACATTAAGTATGTGAAAAAACTTCTTTGGTAAGATAATATATATCTATTGAGTACTATAATTTTTCTTTGTGTATTAGTTAATCTTTGAATGGTCTGTCAATTTTCTATTACTCAAATAATAACTTATTTCAGGTACTTATACTATCTGTTTTGATAAATTTACAAAAAAATGCCCACACGTAATCCAACGTTGAATAGTGTAGAATGTTACATGGAAGATGTGTACGATTGTTTCGAAGAGTTCTTAAAAAGGTCATTGATAATTATAACAGTCTCGATAGGGACCGTTACGTTGCTATTGTTGTATGTCATAAACTTGATCAACTCTCGCCGAGGGCCGCCCGATCCATGCGCAATCCCTTGCCCTTCTTCTGGACGTTGGCAACCACGTCCATCTAAGAGTAAATCATCACATAGCCTTGGCTCGAGGAGTTCCAAAAAGTCAAAGAAATTGAAATCGAAATCGTCCACTAGCGTCAAAAAAGGGTTTTTTAGTAAAAGAACAATCAAAAGCAAGCCAGTTGGCAAAAGTCTGGATCAAGAAGAAGTACCTTGCACAATAAAAACTTGCTGCGTAGCTAAGGACGAGGAATGTCCAGAAAAGATCACCGAATGTTAGTATATTTGTTTAAATTGTTCTCTGTGAATTAGTAAAGCACTTGAAAGTAGTTTTTTTGCGGATTTTGATAGTCGTAGATCCACAAATTTAAGTTTAGTGATGCATATACGTATCTATCCAGATAAACAATAAGCACCTACGTCAGTTTTATATCATGATCTTTGGTAAAAAAAAAGTTGGATGTTTTTTCTTTTAGTATAACTCAGTATTAAAATATAGATATGTGGCTCTACAAAATTCTTGCATGAGCGTGGGAATACGCTGGCGATTAACGATTGCATTGGTCAACGGCCGCCGGTAGTATACCGCTCTCCGATACACCCACGGTCGTCCCTTTCTCAAGCTCAGTATTGGTATTTAATTAAATTAACCATGCTGTGTCAATAATTCTTTGGAGAATAATATTTTAATGAGAAATTTTTGTTTAAGTATCTAATTTTTTCAAAAATAGAGTCTTTAGATAACTACTGATAAAAAAAAATTGAAAATTGATGAAATAATCTTCGTCTATACTACTATGTATATAGGTACTCAGTCCAACAACTTAAAGCAGGCAGTAGAAAAAAAATGGGCAAAATATTAAAACAATGTTACGAGAGTGCTCAATAAAGTTATGTAAATTTTTAAATAGCGACGAAAGAGGTTAATTATCAATTTAATTCAAATTATTAGTTTCGTGAATTTAAAATGGAAATCTAGTACCTTTCTAATAATCTTCACGAACTAATTAGCGTTATTGTCAAAATCTGAATTTCATAATATTCCTGTAACTTAAAGATGAACTGTAAAAGTTGAGAATCTAACCAGTCCAATTTAATTTCAGATGAAATCGAAATTAAATTTGACGCCCCGAACGCTAGTGAATGCTCCTGTGCAGAAGAAAAGAAATGCATTTAAGTGATGTTTCAAATTATAAAGTACTAGTGGTAGGGGGTAAAACCAAATTTAATAAATTCTAGAACACAGTACCTATCTTTAAAATAGAACTTTTTCGTTTACCTACACAATTTTTATTTCACTGACTAATTTCTTACAATTTATTTCCTGTGTCATCAAATGATAGAGAAAAACCTAAAAGTATAATCTACCTACAGTAAAAATGGAAAAAACATATTTTCATGAAAATAAAATTATTTCATAGAGTCCACTGGGATCATTCTGTATGAAATATCGCATATGAACTCATATAAATTATGTTAAAAACGTTTAGATTGAATAATTCAATAATATTTCTGAAATTTTGGTAATGTAACACGATTTCAAATCTGTGTGTGCCCTGCCCTTTGGATGTTGTTTATTACGTTTTTATTATGTATTTCCCAATATTCACAAAATTTTCGAATTACATATCTTTAAAAGTATTGTGTATAGACTTTTAAAAATATATTTACACCACGTAAAATTGGAGTTTTATTTTTTTATCACAATACGGGAGCATGCCGTCGACAATTATATAGAAAATATGAGAACGACAATACCAAACTATAAAAATATGATAACTTTAGAAATAAAACTGTCAGTTCACCTAAATCGCGCGTTGCGTCTGCTTGTTCCGAAAATCAAAAAATATAATATTGTATTCGTTTTCCGACCTATACTCAGGAAACTACTTACTGATATTATCCATGACGATATATTAGTAAACTAGCTGTGCCCAGGCACTGTAGCTGCAGGGCTATAACCTGAAAACATTAGTCCAGGAACTCTTGTTGTCTGACATATTCAACATATTTATTGAAATGAACCTCAATAAGGTTAATAGACGTTATAATAGGATCTGAATGTCTCATCTATCTGGATGTTATTTAAGTACATCTAGCTCGTAATGGTAAGTTGAATCAAAACAAATCCATGTACTACTATATAATTTCCAAGCCGGTAGTTACTAATGTATAGATGCAAAATTTTGTAATATATTACTTTTTTTTCTAGGTACGAATTCATCCAAGAGACAAAACGCCATTATAATTTGCAATTATTAATTTGGAATAAATAGAAAAATGGAAAAACACAACAATTCAAAAATCGATTTTGTTTTCTGACAACATTTCATAAAAGTTTTTCCGCAAGTAGCTCCGATTTACTTAACAGCATCTACCTATAATTATAGTGCATGAAAATAGATAAAAAAGATAAAGGTGAAGATTATTAACTTAATAATTTCGAACAAGAAGGCATGGAATTCACAGAATTTACAAATATTCTTTAAAAGGACAATATTCGTTCCATGATAATTTCAAATTAAGTATGACTTTTAAAATTCTGAAAATGCAAAGAAAATAGTTTCAGTTTGGCCGTTTCTAACCTAAAAACATACCTAGATTAACGGCAAGATACCGTAGAGAAAGGTTCAATGGGTGAAACCCCTACACTACCTTCGGACCAGTCGTCGCCGCACCTTTGGTATTTGCTAGACCAGGTTGCTCTCTTAAATAAAATGCATGTTGCACAGTGTGCTTGGAGAATTGCATCCTGCGTGTTGTGTTTAAAAAATGTTGCAAATTTGCAAAAATATTATAACAGCGTTTCATTGTGAGCTTCTGTGATGATGATTTCACTGTGATAGCACAGAGCGCAACGAACCTGTCTCAAATTTATAAGGCCATAGGGCCATGGTTCGAATCCGGGCGTGTACCAATGAGATTTTCTGACTTAAGTACATTAACTATCACTGACTCCGTGCCTCGGAGAGTACGTTAAGCAGTCGGTCCCGGACGCTGTCAGATGGCGGTCGTTACAATCCCCAACACGCAGTGGAGTAGCGTGGTGGATTTAAGCTCCAAACCCCCTCCTCACCCTGAGGGAGGCCTAAGCCCCTGCAGTGGGGTAAAATGGGCTGATGATGATGCTGATGATGATTGTGAGCTTCAAACTTCTATAGTGCATATTAATTTTAACTCTAGAATAAACTGTAATTAATTCTACTTTGAAATTAAAGGAAATTGCGTAACCGCACCACACGCTGCAATATAGTAATTAGGAAGATGTAAATGAAAATTAATCGCGATTTTTTAAGCTTAAAAAAATCTCTTAATATTTATAATATAAATCCCGAAAATATTTTTTCGATATATTGAGTAATGAATTTTTTAGAAATAATTTAATTTTGTAAGTTGCAAACACTTCCTACGCCGTCCGAGTAACCGCTGTGACCTCACATCGCCGGTTCGCTCGGTGTGCACCTCGCCATGTAGCGCAGACGAGGGCGCAAGGTACTTCAAGACATGCTTGTTCTCGCCCGCTCATTCATTTATTCTGTTAACATCGTTCGTACAGATAGTACTCGTACATTCGTACCTATATTATTGGTCCATTTCCAAACCACAGAATGGAACCAGGATTTGTTTGTGGACAATCAGATAATCTATCTACAGTTGATTTTTTCATGGTCGGAGCGTTTTTTATAAATTACGTAAAGTACATCAGTGCGGAAATTCAAGGAGAAAAACTGGCAAAGTATATATCTACCTACCTAGGTAAATATACTACAATTACTAAAAGTGCAAATATTAAATTAGGGTTTATCATTTATTTTGTAAAGCGTTATTACAATTAGTATATATTAACGTCTGCTATATCTATACAAGCTGTTACCTACTTGTTTTCCGAAAAAACAGGAATACCTATTAGGTACCTATCGACAGGAATTTATTTAATACGTACAATGCTTCATTTTTTAAAAATTGGTCGCACAGTCATATTCCGTCCCTCGTAAACCGCGCACTTTCCGCGCGGCCCTGGAGTACAATCGTGCACTTCAGAAAAAAAGTATGTATTTTTTTCTTAATATTTTACTAAATTCTTATTTCTTTAACTGTTAAATTTCATTATATCTAGCGACCACTTTCCACACCACTGTTGTTCAAGAAATACAATAACTTGAAAGATGATCTAATGTTAAGCATATGATAATTTTGGTTCAACAGGATATACTCATCAAATTTTTTTATAAATCTACTCCATTAATCCACCTCGAAAAAAAAAATTTCTATACCTATATTATAATTTCCCGGGCCGCGCTTGAAACATTCGTTAGTACTATTGTCCGTAACTGTAACTGCACGAACGACCGCCATTCTGATTGAACGTACTCGCTGCGGATTGTACTTTGGTCTGGTCTACCGGTGATCTTAATGTACAAGTTCTGTCCATCTAGTGTTATTACAGTATTGTACTTACCTATCGATAAATTATTTTTTTATCAACAGGTCAGGATGCGATAGTTATGGAGATAACGCAATTGGATATTGTTACGTGTTAGGGTTCGAAAGATTTGGAGAGAAAGACCTGCTGACTCTTTTGAAGACTTTATTCACTAACACTAGGTAAACACTAAGCACTAACGATGTCCTAGCTCGTAGCCAAGTCGTAGGTTTCACTGGTATCACTCTCGATCACTAGTTTCGCTTCGAAGTCGCCTCGAAGGTAGCACAAAAACTGAACTGAACTCGCTCGCCTCCCTACGGCTATTTATACGGGGCGGAGACGAGCCCCCAGACTATTCCAGAACGCGCTCCAACGTGATCGACCGGGTTGGATGATAGAAAGTTTCGCGCATGTGCCCGGTTTTTGAGACTATTCTTTCACAGTAGTTCCTCTAACGCCATCTAGTATTGAGTAGGGGGGTTTCGTGTTGTCTTTGTTCTTTGAGTGGTCTTACTGGTTGACGCTAGATGGCGCTAGTTGCTTTGTGTGTTTGTAACAATATGTACAGATAAAAAGGCAAAATGCTCAATGTATAGTAAAAGCAACAGTTACACCTGAGCACAAGGTTTGAGCTACAGCCACAGACAAGTCAACCTTATAGACCACGCTTTGACAGGGAGTAGCATTCGCCAAGGCTATGTAGTGACACTACATAACTACGTCTCTTCTGAGCGGTCAGTTGGAAGCACGTCGGAAGCCATTAAATTGTCAATTTTGAACGAGCCAATGAAAACTAGCAGACCTCTCCCCGCACCCCGCCACTTTTTGGCGATTTCGTTTTCGTACTGACGTTTATTAAAGCGTGGTCTATAGGTTGACTGGTCTGTGGCTACAGCCTATCACTGTACATTTATTTGTAATGAAAGTACAAATTACATTGAATCTGTCGAATGTGAAGGCAGTGCGGCAACCAAAGGAGGATGCAAACATACAATGGTGTTAGTTATGTGGTTACATAGACGTAGTGAGGATCCTGCTTGTACTGAAGTAGCCTGTTATTGGAAGAAACCAAAACTGTCAGAAGTCGGATCCCAGTAGAAATCTTTGGCTAAACACGAAAGAAAAACGGTGCTAAAGATGCAGACAGCTTTATTTTATTTTGTAAAGAAATTATTTGAACCGAACAATGTGAAGCCATTGAGGAAGCAACCAGATCACAAGCCGATGAAATGAGATACGCGCGTATTACAGCTTCAAAAGCTCACGAATCTACTCAGTGTAGCACACCAGATGGAGTTTTGGTGGAATGTCTTTTAGGTTCCTATAAATTTAAACAAATATTTGCAATTAAAAGAGGTAAACTTTTAGAAAAATCTGTGTGTGAAGAAGTCGCCATCATAAAGAACCTCAAATTCCAAAGAGTGAATCTTCTTCTGTCTCAAGATTTTCCCTCTGTGGGCGCTTCTCCAGATAGTATTCTAGCTGAGAAATGTATACTAGAAATAAAGTGCCCAGTATCTAATGTGAATTTCAAACACTATGTTAAAGATAATGGTGTCATAGCAAAAACAAAAATATTATACACAACCGCAAACGCAAATGTTTTTTACAAAAAAAAGAGAAATGTCTCTTTTGTATCGCTCACGAAAATTTCAAGACGACAAAAAACATTGATATACATGAAATAAGTTATGATAAAGATTATTGTGAAGATTTATTTGAAAAATGCAAAAAGTTGTAGAAGGAAAATATATTTAAAGAACTGTTGCATTAAAATTTGGTAACTATAATACTGTATTTGTTGATTAAATAAAATACAATGCAGACACTGCCATATTTCTTTCGGTTTTATTTATCTTAATTATTATTCATTAAATATCTTGAAACTCATAAATTTATTTAAACTATTTTGTTTTGTAAGTTTATTAACTCACATGCGATTATAACAACATCACCCATCATGTCGATTGCTTTTGTGTCAATACATGCATGAGGTGAAGTCAGTCTTTGTTGTATTAGCTCATAAAGGTACTATATAGTATCTATAAGGTATTCTATTTTCCATATTATTATCCAAAATAAAAAGATAAAACACGAACTAACATAAAAAACTGTGTCCCATAGTACACGCGGATGCGCGAGCAATTCGATTGTGTCGAGAATCGAGATGGTTTCCAGCATAGTTTGTTTCCAGTGAGCGAAATGACGTCACGCATTGAGGCGGGTCGCGGCGGATGATTTTTATGAATTCATAACTTTGAAAATTTGTCAAAAATTGAGTTTTCAAGCTATTGCTTAATTTCTTTCACTAGTATTTTTTTTATTTTTTGTTCTATTTTTCTAGCTATTAAAATTTTCATGCTCATTTTCCTCATTAATCTCTAGAAGAATTTATTGTTCGTAATTTATGGTCTTAATCAAAATTCCATAAACAAAATAAACATTTTATAAGATTACTATTTCACATAAAAAGAAATATGTTTTGTTTTTGTCGGTTTCGTTTTGTCTGTTTGTAGAAAAGTAGGAAATGAGATCTATTACAGAGTATGGGCCGTTTAGATTATTTATATTTTTATTTCTAAGGTTAACTAGATCATTTAAGAAGCGGAATAAACTAATGATAAAAGAACGTAATGAAGTATAATATATTATAATTTAGGTTATGTAATAAAAGAAGATTATTTTATTACCTAGACAATGTGAATATTCACTAGCGCTCCAATCGATCCCATATGTCTCCCCATTATGCCCCACTGTAGGGGCTTAGGCCTCCCCTCGAGGTGAGGGTGCTTGGAGCTTTATCCACCACGCTGCTTCAGTACAGCGTTTGGATTTTAACGACTTCCATGTGATGTTGGCAACCAGGATCGACGGGTCAACATGATCTCGAAGTAACGGAGTCAGTGATAGTAATAATGTACTTAAGTAAAAAAAAATCATTGATTCTGGGGTTCGAACTACGACCTTTTGAACAAGAAGCGACGGGCTCACCACCACAAGGCTATCACGACGTCCAATCCAATCGATAACTGATTAATATTTTTGAAATTTAACATCTAGTCCCAATTGTACCACCAACCGAACCACAAGTGTTACGGTGGGGATAATTTTTCAATCCACACCTTAACACCGTAATCCTGCTATATAAGTAAATAGTACTGCCGTAGTGTGCAGCTATTATCAATGTAATACTTATTTTTTTTATTTATAAATATGAACTCTTTAAGCCATATATTAATAATTTTTTATCATACGTGTATTATTCTAAAATTTCTTTCTTACGAGTATCTCGACAATTCGTAAGTATATAACCATTAACATAATAGACCCATGAGTCAGTTTATTTACGTGTTGGTAAAGCGTAAAACTGAACGACTTAGTCGTAAGGGACAAGCCAATCTTACCCCTTTTCAATTCCAAAATAGCTGTATTTACGTTTTGTTTATGCCGTTATGCCGGCGATATATGACAATGACAATTTTATCGTATAAGTTTGTTCTTTTACGTCTGCTGATAATAAATTTCGGGGCCATTAGAATACTATATAGAGATCTGTTCCGTTGATATAACACTCGTTTACATAGGAAAAAAAAGCGAGATCATGCAAAGATATGCGGATGCTGTGTCAGAGCAATAGTCGCACAGTCGCAAGGTTCTAAATCATATAGTAAATTATCCAAAGCAGATTAGTAAGACGATTTGAAAAGCTCAAAGATTATTTTAATAATAATAAGTTTTATCTACATCATGAAAAATAACAAGAATGTTTTTTTAACGTGTTTGGATTGAATTTAGTAAAACCCACGTCAAGTTTTTTTCACGTTTTTTCGCTGTCCAACAACTACAGAGCTAAATCACTGACAATGTGTTTAATTTCTATCTAAACTTGACCTTCACTTCGAACTCTCGGCTGACACCAATCTGTTCGGACACTGCTTGTCAAGTGCTTCTTATATATCTGAAAGTTCAAACGTTTCAGTGCATTCCAAAAAGCTTTTTTTGGCACCAAACTTGTAATAGAAATATATCGATACCGTTATCACTTAATTTTTTTATTTTAATTTATGTATATGACTTTACACAAATATCAGTTTAGCATATACAAAGTCCGACTTTTAAAATGTGATTTGCTAACATAGTTACATACCACGAATTATCATTATCTATCAACACATAATAAAAATATGCCCTTTCAGTACCTATCTGTACATTAATAATTTTGGCAAAAAAATAATGTGAAACGCGAAAAATAAGTTATAGAAGTCAGACAAACGAATTTTCGATATTTTTGTCACGCGTCACGTAAAATCTACTTATTGAATTCAAAATCTATAATTGTTGTAAAATATGAAGCTTTATTCTAAGTAACATTTAGTGTTTATTTCATCATCATCATTTTATAAACGTTTGTGTTAGATCTAAGCCCATGCGGACAAAGCCGCGGGCACTACCATCACTACATAGTAGAAAACAAAGTCGCTTCCCGCTGTCTGTCCCTATGTAAGTATGCTTAGATCTTAAAACTATGCAACGGATTTCAATACGGGTTTTTTAAATAGATAAAGTGATTCAAGAGGAAGGTTTATGTGTATATGACATGCATAATATAGTAGAGAAACACTGAACATTTTAGAGGTTTCTAATGTGATGTCGTAAATAAACACAGTTTTTGCGCTTACATTGCAAACGCTGGCTGAACCCTACGTGATAGATTAAAATAATGTACTACAGTATTGTACACCTTAAAAAGGTCTACAAAAAGTTAATTATTAAATGAAGATAACCCACAATAACCATTTATTATCCAAAAATTGATGTAAATAAGTATTTAAGCACAGAAAATATTTTCGCGATATCCACTTTATTGTTACTTGCCACCAGATGGCCCTGTAGCATTTCTTTTTCTATACGCAAAAATGATATAAAAATGTAGTCCACACGGGCGAAGCCGAGGGCGGTCGCTAGTTAGTTATAAATAATTAGAAAATAAAATAATAATCCAAGAGAACAGCGGTATATTAATGAGCTAGTAATTACGGTTACGTGAATTGAACGATACAAAGCAATGAAATTACAAGACAAATGTACCTATCTGAAATTAATTATTTAGAGACACACGGAACAAGAATAAATCCTCCCCGACGACGTGATCCCGTTGAAATGTACGCACAAATGTCTTTATACGCAGAGAGGGCATTTGCAAATATTTAATCCCTTCGAGTGAGTTCGTTTTCAAATTTCTCTTTGTTGCGGTTAATCGTGTAGCGCCCTCGGAAGATGTACCTACAAAGTAACGCAAGGTTTCCGAACAAACAATTTGTGAACCGAAATTACTTCACATGATGTTCTTCGCTGACTGTTGAAATCGCTTACCGAGCTCTGTTCGTAATTTCAATTTTTAAATGTTGACACTGCGTGTGCTACTTGTTAGAATTTCTAGTATTTTACTTTGTTCACTTTGGGTTCGCTTTCCGTATCAGCTCTTCAGATACACTGTCTCCAACGAAAATTTGTGCAATTTGTTCACTATTGAAGGTTTGCTATGACTCTATTTTTTAGTTCTTTCATTTCGTTTATTTACGCCATACGTATGTGATTGGGTCACCTAACACTGTGTATGTACCACATTTTTCCTCGTCCGAGGAAATCAGGAGGAAATGGACCGTGACAAACGAACAGATAGACACGGGAATGATGCCGTAAGTGTTGCGTTTTTCATTTCGAATGTACGGAACCCTTAAAATGTTTTTGTAATTGATATTGTGAGAGATTAGTACGATATCGGAAGCTTACATTACCTTACTCCTACTGTACATATTCCTTTTTCCGTGTATTTACATGCATATACAGATGTATAGGCATTTTATTACTTGAGAGCAGAAAAGATAATTTACCGCAATTTTATTAGTTTTCTTTCAAGAACCTGGCTTAGGGTACATAACATAAGATACGTATACATCATAAAAACGTCTAGGCCCCAAACTAAGCATTAGCTTGTGTTTTGGGTACCAAGCGAAGACACCACATACATATAAAAACCAATACCCGGTACCAGTATTAATCTTCATCATATAAATACTGACCCGACCTGGGATTCGAACCCGGGACCTCCAGCTTCGTAGGCAGGGTCGCTACCCACTAGGCTAAGCGGTAGTCAACGAAACCATTACATTTGAGAAACGAGTTATGTGTAATAAATAGTACATTATGATGCAAGTACGGTAAGCTGCATATTATAGTCGAGGTGGTATTAGAGTTTGAAGATACACTTAGGTCGATTCATGTTTCGGTAGTATGTTGCCGAACGTCGTCGGAACGAGCACGACTAATAGCGAGTACGAAGGAATAAAGTAAATAGTACTCACTTTTTTTACATTCGTGATCGGTCGCGTTCGCTGGGACGGACGGTCGCTAACATGCGAACGAAACGTCGGTGAATCAACCTCCTGATATATTTATGTATGTGGTATGTATACCACATATGGTCAAGCCTTATTAAAAATTAATATCGTTCTCATTTCCACTCATCTGGGCTGGCAATCCCCAAATACCAAGTAAGTTTGAAAATTACATCTGAGATTACGACAAGCGGACAACGGACACGAAATTTTTAATGAAAATCGGGAAAAATGTGTTATTTCTGTATTCGTCTAATTCTATTGCCAAATATTATTCATGACAGAACTCAAAATAAATCCAAATATAATAAAAATATTCTTGACATGGCACGGTTTTTCCATCAAGCAATTTACGAAACGTCAAAACTTCAGTGCTTCGTTCAGAATTTCTTCGACACTTCCTCATACTTTTCGGCCTGAGTCCAGATAGACGTCGACATTCGACTCAGTTTCTGAAGCTTTTGGTATTATAGCATAAGTTTTGTGGTCAACTGTATTCGCTAAAGATTCGAGCAGTTCGAACTGTCCTTGCATCTTCGGTAACTCCAAGGACACATTCGTCACCAACCTTTCTAGATCGTAGTAGCTCAATTTTGCCTGCATCAAATTCTCCTGTGAAATAAATTTTCACAGTAAATGAATATAGAACAATTAAAAAACACGGACAGGTAAACGAAATCGAAATACAATTACATATAATAAGTGTTTTCATTTTTTATTGCTGTTGGCCAACGGAGGTGGCTGGATTTCCACAATAGCCGGTCTTAGGAAACTGATAACCAGGCGGCCAGGCATTTTCACAAGATCGTTAGTCCACCTACTCGTATAAGTAAGGAAAGTAAGTTACTTCAACTTTGATAGATCTCTTACAGCGAGCTGCACCAAAAGAGATAACGTAAACGTATAACGCATACAATAAAAATTGACAGCTATACTTTGATTAGAACCATGATGACTTTCATATCTGGTACAATCAAATGCGGACATGGAAGACATCATGGTTCTGATCAAAGTATAGCTGTCAATTTTTATTTTATGCTATAGACGTTTACGTTATCACTTTTGGTGCAACTCGCTGTTAGTGTCTAAACTCATTTTGGAGTTTCATAGTTAAGATCCCGTTCTCAATTTTATCTCAGTTTAAATCGAATCGAATTCCAAGGTTAAACGTTTGTTTTCTATATGATATTTATGAAAAAATATAATTATGTATTTACTATAGAACGTTAGGAAGCGACAAAGAAACGCTAAAAATAAGAAAAAAGTTATTAAAATATCGATAAAAATTATACATATAAATGACTTTTATTGTTATTTTAACTGTAATATCTTATAACAGTATTCTTTTGTGTGGAACATCATATTTAGACAGGTATACTTAAGACGACGAGTATAGTGAATGATCTCGAGAAATCGGAAAAAATGTAGTGAACGTCTACTTTGATTCAATATTTTGGTCCATTCGCTATACATGAAACATTTTAAAAATACAAACGTAGTATTTTAATTGTTTCTTAAGATCCCTTTCATCTAATATATTGGAAATAAAATATGTATATACAATATAAATTAATATTACAAAAAAATTTAAAATTTATTGTTTTTTCGAAATATATCACTGGCTTTGCAGGTTTGTACCAAAGTATTGATGACATAATTTTTGTTTTGAGATACTCGAAATCCCTGTCATCTAGAAATACTTTAACCGTTAGATTTTACTAAATTATTTTAAATTTTTTTTAAGCGCCTGCGAATTGCACGCTTTGCAAATGCTGTACCTAAAAAATAATCAGGCGTTTATTTTAAGATTGACGAACCAATCTATGCTCTATTCTCAAAAGGCTGTTTTTCACCCATCGCCGTGGCGTTCGACGACGGAATTACGTGCGGCCGATCGCTCACTATACTCGTCGCCTTTACCTCTGATTATAGTGATTCTATATAATAATAATGATACCTGGGACATCCCACACAGCGCCATTTAGTCCCAAACTAAGCAAAGCTTGTATTATGAGCACCAGGCAACTGATATACATACTTAAATATTTTTTATAATACGTACATATATAGATATTTTACATCCACACACAAATATTTGCCCGGGCGGGAATCGAACCTACGACCTTTTGCTCCGCAGTTAGGGTTTCTAACCACTAAGCCAGTCGGTCAGTCACAGCCGAATCTTCACACTTTTTTTTAAACAATACCATGAGTATTTAGTGCTTTTAAGTTTGTGGTTTCACGTATACCTACCAACGACATGTGATGTGACAATGATATACGTACGAGCTTTAAAATTATAAGGTTTCTCTGCTAGAATAAAAGTATATAATAAGCGATAATATTTTTTGAATACATACGGAAAGCTCTTCGATGTTTTTGGTGATTGAATGGTCGCTTTTGTTGTATGTTGAAGCACAATTATATTGTAATCCTATGAAGATTAAAGACAGAAGACCGAGTGCCATCAAAGAGTACGAATTCTTCATTTCAAGCCATTTCATCAAATTGCCTGAAAAAAGTCAAAAAAAGATTTAATCATTAATCAGGTTTATAGAGAGGGGTGTAGGAACGTCACGCAGTAAATATTTTTTAATGGAATCGTAAAAACATATATAGGGCTGTTTGGTGGCTTGTTGCTCCGCCCTTTTCCTTCCTCGCATTGTCAGAAGCGAAACCTAACCTGATCTATTTTTTTTAAATGGTGGACCATCAACTTATCTTGATCGGATTTAAAATTGATCATTGTTATGAACTCAATTTTGAATCTGGCAACATTAAGAAGCCGACCCTAATGGGCTCGGACAAAAATTTTAAAGTTGCACTGATGGTCATTAAAATTAAAAAAAGGAATAAGGTTCTGGAATAACCTCTCAAAATATCATTTTTTCTAAGTACGAATTTGCCAGTTATTTGAGAAAATCCAATTGATTTTGAAATTGTCCCTGTGACGTCATCTGGACGGTTGAGCTTATTGCGCTGCTTTCTATAGTGAAAACCGGTCAAGTGTGGTTCCCTACCACTACAATATAAACAAACACGTTTGTCTCCTTTCATTTTTAGCTTCATTTTATTTTTATTCCTTATCGTTACACTCCATGAAAATTTCAAATGTAAGCAGATCTCACAACCACCAATCACCAAAAACGTCGCAAAAAATACGTTTCTTGTATGGGGACTTCCTTTAATTTATAACTTAATATTTTTTTATTTGTTGTTATAGCGGCTTACGGTTCAGACGATATCCCAGGTTGCCCTCGTGACAGACGGACCCACGGACATGGGAGGCTTAGTGTTAGGGTACCCTAAATACCAAAGCTAAAACTAATTAAAAAATATTATTAAATAGTAAACTAGTAAAAAAGTAAAATAGTTAAGTAAAAAATAGATGTTTGCTATTTTTATGTTATTTTGCAGTTCAGACATCACAGGAACATTTCACTAATTACTTTTGGAAAATAATATCTGCATGCGAAAATCACAGACTTAATATATTTTTTTATTTTAAGAGAAAGATATAGATGGATGTCTATGTTGGGAAAAAAATTATAAAACCCTGTGTTAAAAATTTTGGTCCAAGCCCATTAGCTAATAACGAACCACGCAACGAATGCTGGGTATCATTGTTCTCACGAGTATTAAAATATCCTCTCCTGTTACGTCGAGATCTTCGGTTGTCCATTATTTTGGATTGTTTTATCATTCAGCCTTGTGTTCTATTCAGCCACGTATTTTTATAGATATTTTGACTTGTGTGAATCTAGTACAACATTTTTTTATTTTGTAGGTTTTATGCTTTGTTTGAATCGTTTTGAAAAAATCATATTTACTAGAATTCCATTGTACGAGTATGACGTGTGGTATGACGTTTGGAAATAGACAATAAACAAATTCAATTTATTATTATTTTATTTTTTCTAGCCTATGCATAGATAATAGGATACACTGGATACACCCGATATAAAACCCGCTTAACGTAAATAACGCTTTGTTTTATTAAAATTTTATTTGACACTTTGTGACCAATTTACAATTTCTAAAGAATTATGAGTCAAGTTTTGACGTTGCTTCTAAAATATCGCAATTTTACTCGTTTTGAATATTAATTAATGAAATATTTGATATTTTTGACTAAATACAATAATTATAATTTAGTTAGCATAAACAGAGGCTTTTAAAAATTCAAAATGTCATGTTTTATTTCGCACGATCATAAAAAATTCAAAAGTTAAAGTAAAATTCGATATATTTTTTTTCATTTTACTTAAAACTAAGCGATAATTGACTTTTAAATGATAATGTCCAATAAAAGGGTTTTTACAATTAAAAAAAGATTCTTCTCCAGGTTCAGGTGACATGTCATATAAATTAATTTCTAATCTTCACTCTTCTGCTCAGAAAACATTACTAAATATACTTAATTTATATTGGAACACTGCTGCTGTTATTACAAAAGTATGGAACACATAAGCAGTGTGTTACTTATTCCAATATTAAAATTAAAACCCGGAAAATCTGCACATAGGTAGTTGAAATTTCTATAGACCTACTTATAACTTTGATAATTTTAAATAAAATAAATAAGATATTACCCACCACATTTTTGCATAATGCCTTTGTACTGAAATAAGTAAAGTCGATGCGGGTAACTTAAGCTTTCAATATAACATTGACCCACTCTTCACTATTGCATTATTTGATTTTATTTTAAGATTCATTTAAAAATAAACAAAATGTTTCTTAAGTTATTTTGTACCTTAGTATATCCTTAACGCATCCATAACTCAGTGACATTGATACTGGCAATAGATTTAAAATCACAGAGTATTTTGTCCGCAGCGTGATTGTGTCGTCGAAAAGATTAAGCAACAAAGTTATTTTTTACGCAGTGTCTGGATAATTTTAATAGGTATATGGCGCTTAAATTGTATTTATTGTTTATTAGTGTTGATACATATGCAATTATAATTTAAAATATCTACAAAGTTACAGCGAAATTGTATGATTTGTTCAAAACCGTTTTGCCGCCGGTGAAATACGGCTAACATTGGCCCGGGCGAAAATTACCAGTATCGTTTATGAATTGCTGCCAATTGCTGAAGACAAACTAGGAGAGGAAAGATTGCCGGTTGCTTACCAAAGCACTTGCGAGGGAAGCTTGTTTCTTGGGCAAGTCAGATGTATTCAAGCTCCAAACTACGAAATATCACATAAGCAAAAGGCTGAAGAAGCATGGGTATGGCCAAAACAGGTTGATGTGTGGAAATGTACAAAGAAGAACATCATGAAAGTGCGTGAAAAGAACGCTATAGATATGAACCAAAGCTACTCCAAAGCTGATAAAATACGACTTTCTGTCTATGGAGTGGGGCGATTAAAGTGCTTATATATTGCTATCATATGATCTGGATCTTGGAACAGTGTAGTATATTTGCATGTTATAATACTTTGTAAGACTCATTTTTAATTGTATTTTATGTCAAGGATTGTAATATTACAAGTGTAATTTAAAAAATCTTGATGGAGAACAAATGTAGTACCTGTGTCATGGCAACATTTTTATTCTGCCTATAATTTTCACAAAAATAAATATTTGACGGTTATAGGTTGTCTATGGGCACTGAGTACGTATAAAAGCGTAAAGAAGAGGCCAAAGTTATAATGAGAAGCTCAGAATTCAAAATAATACGTAATAATTGAACATGGGTAAAGGTGGGCCAATTATACCTCAAGTCTCCATATAACTTTGGCCCACAAGTTTTAATCGTTTTTTTTAAATTTTTTATAAGGGTGATGCCATATACGAATGATGCAATACAATCTAGACGTTTAGATGCCACCAAAAACATAGGCAACGTTTATTACAAGTTTTAACTCTCTCTTTTCCTTAACGATATTCAACAAAAGTGGGACAAAGTTACCCACATTGACTGTACGTGAAGACCAATGAACGGATGAAGACGCGTTGGCGTTATACAACGAGATTTCTTAAGTCCTGTCTTCGGTCGTTTCTCCTGCACAGCTTTAAAAACTTTTTGCAATACGATTGTTGTGTACCTTCAGAGTTAATTGACATACAATTTTCTAGAATTGATGTCACAAGATGGCCACTTCGTGAAAAAACTAGCCTGCATTTTTTCCCAAAATCATAATACTCGTAGATTACAGCATACCTATTCATATTTCGCTTAAGCTTTATCGTAGCGGACGAAAGGCAGGGAGTGATGATTGTTGTAAATTGGCTTTCACGTTCGATATTAAAATAAAGCTTTACAAAGACAGGTTATACCTAGATGCGTTAATTTTAAAATTTCGAGTATCTCCAAACTTATATAGTGACATAAGTAGGTACCTACTACATTATGCTTATAATAGTAGGTAGGTAGCAGCTTATCTCCAGAGAGACGAGTCACCCTTTTAACCGGTGCATTTCTACGCCAGGTATAGTTCCAATCAACCTTTATGGCGGATGTGAACATAGGCACAAGTCGGGTCGGAGTAACTAGGTAGTTTTAGGTGTAGCGGGACATGAGCGGGACGCAGTGGAGCGAGGGGCATAGCATATGACGGAACTTGCGCAAGCATGCGTAAAGCGTTGTATTCCGATCCGCCATAAAGTTTGAATGGAACTATTATGTCCTTAGGCATGTGTACGACGTTTTCGTATATGAATTTATATCTATGCTGCGTATCTGTACGTCCGTACGTTTATATTTGCATCTTAATGTCCGTTAGTCCGTGTTTATATTATATCACTAACGACATCTGTTAAAGTAATAAGGAATCAATATTACACATAGTAAAAAAAAAAAGCTCACAGAATTCATTTGTTTAAACTCAACCAATAGATGACGCTTACACAATAATTTCAAGTTTCACATTCCATGCATTTGCAATGCAAGTGTCTACCTCTTCTTAGTCCTGTTGGTCCTGTTACTGTTACTAAGCCATTTGTATACAATAAACAAAAAAGTTTTGATTTAGTTTACTGTACAAAAAAAATTTGTTAGGTAGGTAGGTAGGCTTAATTATTTTATTGCAATTATAGGTACACTTGAAAACTAGTAAAAGCCAGTAGGTATCGTTTATAATTATTTACCTGCGTCAACTTATTTATTAATCTCAAAACGTAGGTATAGGTAATTCAAAATATCTTTTCACTTGCTCTAAGATCATTCAAACATCTCAAAATGTCCTTGCTCTGCCCCGTGCGCGGTTCGGTTCGGTTACCGCTTTCCGAGATGCACGAGAAAGAAAGTCGATATTATTGTCCCGTTCTCTCTCTTTGTATTCCACTTCGCGTTCGTTTTACGTTAAAAGTATAGTGATGGAAAAATATTATCGGTAATGTCATTTTTGGATAAATAGAAAAGTTTTGTTTCTCTTTACTTAATGTGAATTAAAATTGTTGACGGTTTATTAAATCATAATCTTTAATATTTAGCTTTATCACAGACCCACTCATCTCAGTAGTCGTTAAAATAATTTAAAAGTTGTGTGAATAATGTTCATACATTTCTCATGTGCGTGCAAATAATCTTGGTAATAATTTTGTATTATGTTAACCCCTATTGCTGTACCTATTTCGTAACCAAGGTATCAAAATTTTAATCGTCCTTTTGAGTAAGCATTCCCAATAAGTGACTATGTGTTGTTTAGATGGATTTTCTTCTTCATTGAATTTTGTTATAAAATCAATTGGAATAGCATGCTTGCTTTAAAAACGTAATTTAAATGACGAAAAACTATTTTTTCAACATATATTGTCGAAAGTCGCTTCTTTAGACAATACATCCACTGTTTATTTGCTTAACTATCTATGTGGGATTGTGAAAAAAATGAAACAAATTACTCATTTATGTTTACATTTATATACAATCATAGACCAAATATAAAAGTAAAGATGATTAAACGCGCAAAACATATATCGAATCTCATTATTTTTTGTAATGTGAAATTATTGAATTGATTGAGAGTCCGCGCCACTAAAAAAGTGCCGTAGCGGCAGTGCTGTCTGCACATTACATGAACTCTTTTACCTCGAGAATTATTTCTTGGGTCACACTTCTTAGGACTTTAGGCATTTCAAACCACTTTTAAACGTTTATTGACAATCAAATTCGATATTCGGGAAAATTCTCATGCGCTCAAACACAAAGAACTAACCCCTTCAAAATTAGTTTATTTTTTACCGCGGGACGTCTTTGATGGCACGGACTCTACGTATCATGTTGTTTAAGAAAAAGTTACTACCGAGCCTACTGCCTCATGATTGGTCAGTTTAGGGCTGTCAGTGCAGCCACGGTCAAGAGTCAATGCAGAGCGAAACCGCCGAAAGCCCAGGTTGCTATAGAAACGCAAGAATAACAGTTGCCACCCGAATCTCGTCGAAAAGAGACGATATCGCTTTGTTTCTAACTAAATAAAATTCTGTCCTTGGGCTTCGCCTTATATCCTGTGCTTATATCATTCCTGAAGCGGCGAAACGTGTATTATAACTAAGTGATTGTGGTCCTTATTCTGGCTAGTTGCGTAGGGCACACCGGATATCCATCTAGGGAATACTTCTGCAGATTTCTTGGGCTTTCACTATTCGTATCGTACATTTACCTAATCCATTTTATTCGACCTTTAACCAGATTCCCATTCAGATGTTATTATAATTTTGTATAAAACTAAATTATATTAAATGTAAATATGTAGATAGGCAAAGCTTAGATAACATTAAATGATAAAAAATGTAGCTAGTGAAACTGAATTAAATTGATGTTAATTAAAAACCGTTAGTTGACCAAATGTTTTAAATAAACGTCGATAAAACTTTAGGAGACATCACTATGGTGCGCGCGCCGGCGACCCGCTGATGTCATTCATATGCACACAAGTATACTTTTAGTAGCGGCGTAACAGTTCAGACGACTGTTTATAATTTATTATAGTACTTACTTAATATTCAGTTAAATAGGATTCTGTGATCTATATAAAAATATAATCTAGTCTTTTCAACAAAATGGCAAACAACAGAGCAGCGAAATCCGGTTTTGCAGCGGAAGCTCAAAGGAAGGTGAGTTTGTACATACAACGGTTTTTAGCCGGTATATACAATTTAGAAAACATATTATTGAAAACATTACTTATTATTTCATTTTAAAATCTCTTACCACAATGATAATGAAATACCTATAGACATTTCATTAATTTCATTACGTTATTTATTATACGTAGGTAAAATGCATAGAGTAAATTAATTTGACAGCAGCGTTATAATGTATTTTAAAAACAACTAATTAACATCACATGATCTCAATTAATAGTATAATCTGCGCAAGAGACATATTCCGCATTTGTCCATGTGTTTTGTACTTGACCTACCTACTTCCTAATATAGCCCTATTCTATTTCTAAGAAAATAATAGGTCGTAATCGCATTATATCGCAACTTAGACTATACAATACATAGGTACCTACCTGCGTTTACAATGATATATATTCCTGTTCAGATCCTGCCCGAACCATAGGTAGGTATAATATTAGGTCCTATGTAATTTGAAATCTTTGAATTTTAACTTGCAAGCTACTTAGTTGTTAGCTTAGCCTTACTGCATAAATGCCTATTTTAATACGTTTTCAATATACTTAGTAATGTTACCTAATTATTTAATTAATAACAAGCGTAGATATGAGGTACCTACGCCTTGGTACCTAGTTAGAAAAGGAACCCTAGTAGGTACTAGGTATTCTTTAAAAAAATTTTTAGTTAAGTAAATGAGTTTGATACGAAATCCCGAAAGTTCATAATAGGTAGGTAGGTACCTATGACAATACCGCACGTTCGCAATCCGAAACGCTTAAAAAAGGTACCTAGGTAGGTATTTATTTAATTTTAAAGTAATGCTATCATATAGCAAATTTTTATAGTTACCAACTGAGGTTTACCAATTTCAATTTTGTGATCATTCGGGGATTAGGTACCTAGGTATAAATTTTCGAGGTTATGAACTGTCGGGATACCGTCACTTTCGGGATAATGAACTTTCGGAATTTCATAGATACCTATGTAATTGTAGGGTTGAAAATACTTCATTCTTCTGCACAGTTCCACAGGAATATAAACATAGACAAGTTTTGAAAACATTTTTTTTAAATCTTAATTTACTTAAACGTACTATAATAATATTTCTAAGGTGACCTGTAAGAAATTGAATTATTAGACACGTTTGTTTTCACATTTCAGTTATGTTCTTTTATTTCTGACTTGGCAACCTTATTTTTTTCCATTTAATAATCGTTCCCGTCTACCTGTGTTATTTTCTCATTTCCATGGACTTTCCATGACGACACTTGTTAAGTCATACGCGCACACTTACAAAGCTATAAATGTAGATAGGTATGTATTGAAACATTGATACCTGAACCGCCGCAAAAACAGGTTCTCTTACAAAAAAAAAGAGGCCAACGTACACCTACATAGGCATATCGTCTCTCAACTCATATCAAAACTGGTCTACAACTAAATCGTAAGTTTATGACTTTTAAAAAAGTGTAGAATGATTAAACAATAAATATGCTTGAAGTACTTAAAACATATTTCGGTCATTTGGTTAATATATTTTAAAAGATTGAACTTGCCTTGATCTAAAATTCAGATTGACATTTGAAATGGCCTAGCCGATTCTATTAAAGTCAAATATAAACCGAAATTAAAATATCAATAATAATAATAATTTAATTGGTGACAAACATTTACAATATATGGATACTGGTTTTGTTAGCGGTTCAATTCGCATAGATATTAACAACATCCACGCAAATGTCTCTTTTCCCGCTTCCATCTTCACACGCTTACGTCCTCCTTTTTGGCAGGAAAAAGGAAGGAAAGGGAAGAAATATGAGATTTGCTTCTGCTCTCGCATCCATTTGCGTTCTCTACTGCTCCTACTTGTACTACTACTTCCAGCACTTGTTTTAATCATACGGACACTCTTGCTTCCTCTTGTACCCCGAGGTTTCACTCGTGCTCATGCATTTACTTTTTTAAATTTTCGACTTCGTTAAGTAATGCTGCGTATTATAGGACCTCCTCTAACGCCATGACTATAGGTTGGGAGTAGCAGTGGTAATAAAAATACGACTCCGGGAGGAATTGAAAGCTGCAGCCGATGCAGGAGTTTTGTGCAGATTCGGGAATGAAGACGAAATCATACACGATGTTCGGGCAAGGGGACGAGAATAATAAATTAATTATAAAGTGGGCATTATAATTACCAAGACTGTCAATGAATCCTCAAATGCAGGGTACGGTGCAATGTTAGGTAAATAAATACCTTGGGTACAGTTACTGTGGGGTCAAGGCTTACTGAATGTCTCAAGGTTTTGATATTACCATGTATCATCTCATATTTTTAATAATTAAAAAAATAATGTTAACAAACTTGAAATTGAAAGTCCAGCTTGCATATTTGAGATGAAATATTGTTATTTTTTAATTAGATTCGAAATTCAAACATTCAGATTAACGTCGTAAGTATATTCGAGGTAGTATAATTTTTACTGTTTGGTTGGCTGGCGTGTGGAGAAATATATTGTCGTTAAAAGCCTAAATCAATCCTTCCCTCTTTCCTTCCTTCCTTCTTTGATTTCTTTTCATTGACAGAAGTTTCCGGACAAAAAGCTTTACAAGACTTGTATCCCATTTTTTTTTTAAATTGGTGGTACTTTTGTCTCTTGCTTAAGTGTTGAAATATAGAGTTGCTTGTAAACTTAGGTATAGTAATTAAATTCTATATTAAATTTATTTGCCTCATTAAACTTATATTTAGCATTGTTTGATTTAATCGACGTATTAAAAATTAGATAACTGACGTCCAGTACTAGTAGGTATAAGTTTGTGAAAATTTTGAGATAGCGTAGACTTTTTTTCATATTTTGTTGTATGTGTTCGTTTCATTTCTCCGGTTTTCGTTTCAACTATCTGTCTTGTATCTGCACAAGTTCTCGTGCCACTTCTTGTTAGCGTCTCGATTTACATTTGTGATCCTCTTCTTATTTTCGGTTATTTTTATTTTTCAATTCTTTCCATTCAATTACCTTTCCGGGTTATTTTTATTTGCCGTCTTAAATTCTATTTCGCATTCGTGTCCCATCTCAGCCTCGTTTATGTTGCAACTCTCGTACTAATTTCTGCTCATGCTCAGGACTTGTTCTTGTTTCTTTTCGTTTCATTTCTCGTTCTGATTCTCGTTAGTAAAGGGGAGTTCCCCTTTCAGGACCCTGTTTCATTGTTCAGTATTTACCAATACCTATTCATGTTCCATTTTTACCATACTTAGCTTATTCCTTATAGAGACAGGTCTGGTATTAGAATTGTATTAACCACTTAGACCTCTCGAATAAATAAAATAAACTATTGACCACTTTTTCACCGTTCCAGGGGTTAACTTCTGAAAGATCTCTTAATGGATTATCTTTTTTTAAATTCTTTTTTCGAATTTAGCTTTGCTACCGTTTCATTTGCGATCTACTGACCCGTTCTTAAGCAATAGAAATACTGCCGAAAGTTCTGAAAAATATCTGCGAAATATACGTCGAGCTGGCTTGCGGGGAAAACTGTTCCCCCCACCATAAAAGAATCCTTAAGCTATGTGCATATAGTTTAATTTTAAATAAGTGCTATTAGAATCAATTTCACAACCATTCTGCGAAACAATCATTTCCCAACTCGCCTTTTCTGTATAAAATTTGTTTGGAGACTATGGCCCTAATCGATGCTAGATTAAGGACGATGAATTTAGGTGCAATATGTTGTGAGGCACGGTATAATTGTGAACGTTTACACGGTATAAATGTAACCACTTGCTATGAATTTACTTTTACTATTTGACATCAAAACAGCGAAAAACAAGGCCTTTGCAATTAAAGCATACCGCTTATTATTGGCTTTCCCTGCGGTAGGTTTACACTGTCTCTTGTTTAGTCTGTTACGTATTGTTCATCTATTGAACTAATTGACAAGGCGGAATCCTCCCTTCTGCACCGCGCAGCTACCTCAGGGAAGTCAACTTTAAGCAGTATACCTTTAGCTTTATTCGGCACTATTTGAATTAACTCTTCAAGGTGGAAGATTCTTTTAAGTTTTAAGAGCTGGTGGTACTTTAATTGATGGTTTTGCACAAATACATTTCTTAAAATATTACATTTGTATGCATTTAGGGAATTTCTTTTCTTTGTAGAGAAGGAGTTATTTCCATTACGAGTTAACGTTTATTACGTGAAATTGAAAAAAAATCACGAAAGTGCCTTTATAAAACAGTATATTCAAAATTTAAGCAATTAACACTAAGTTTATTGAGTAGCAAAAAATTTTCCAACAGATATATTGAGTATCTATTCATCCCATAGAGTAAAGACATTTGACAGCAGCGTTTAGTCTTAATAAAGTCATAAATGTTATTTCGCAGTATCGAAAATGTCTAACACAATTTCGCGGGGGTGAAGACCGGCGCGCGGGGACCTCGCGGGCTGTAACTCGCCATTTTGCACCAGCTACCTAGAGTATGAGTGGTTAGACGATAAACACAGAAGAGGGCTTCTAGTCAATTCGTACTTTTATGATTTATTCTATACCCAAAACACAAGCTAATGCTTAGTTTGGAGCCTAGACGTTGTTGTCATGTATACGTTATTATTATTCTTTGGTAGTATTCTTTTGATTGATTTACCTGATTAAAATCATACTTTTGCTAAAATTAAATGAAAATTTTTCATCAAATGCGTCGTTTTATTTAAGCAGTCTCGTCTCGCTTGCATGCGGGTACAGTTACGTAGAACCATTCTGTGCGGCTCAGAAGTGCGATGCGTATGTCCGACTAAGCAAGTCAGCATACTTCCCGTCGCAACACTTCTAATGATATGCCACTATGCTACTGCGATGTTTTTGTGACTTACTTCAGGCAGAGCCGCACAGATCGGCTACACGTACTGACTGTACTACTGATGATATTTATTTGTGACTTGAATCACCCTTTTCGGCACGCCCGCCGCGCGTTCCGGCCGCACCCGCAATCCGTACTAGCAACGCTCAGCAGGAAATGAACGCATATTTCTCTGTAGCTTTATTCAGTAAGCCTTAGTTGCGTTTTTGCGTTAACAGTGCGGTTATTACGTTGAAAATTTTAATTATAGACCGTCGGCCGAGGCCTTTCTTCTAATGTATCGTTTCGCGCCTAATGACATATCACGGCAGATTCGTAATTCGAAGTTATTTCTCTTCGTTTATGAAGATTTAGAAAGTAACACTATGTAAAAAATGCATTCAGCAATAAAAAATAATACCTTTTAAAACTATAATTTCTTAGCTGGACTGACCGGTTGGCCGAGTGGTTAGAGACCCTAACTGCGGAGCCGTGGGTCGCGGGTTCGATCCCCGCCCTGGACAAATATTTGTTTGCATGAACATGTCTATTTCTTCCGTGTCTGAGTGTAAAAGTATCTATATATGTATTTATTATAAAAAAAAATTAATAATATTTAAATACGTATATCAGTTGCCTACTATCCCATAATACAAGCATATTACTTGCTTACTTTGGGACTAGATGGCGCTGTTTGGGATGTGCCAAAAATTATTATTATAATTAGCTCTCTGGCGTCTACTATAACGATTCGAAACTTAAAATCAAAAACGAATCTGATCTGAGCTCTGGCTTCTGACTATAGCTTCCTCCAAATCGTTTTATACTTATACAATATTTTTACAGATCTTATAGCAACCACCATAAAGCGCAAGTAGATGTCTGAGGCGGTTCATTTTAGTTTTACTTCTGACGGCATTTCAGAGATGGGCATAACTTCTTAATAGGTATAAAGACAGGCTCATTTAATGATAGGAACACTTTTCAAATCTGCTGTAGTGTCATTAGGTGCAATACAATACATCAAAAATACGGCCTCGGAAGACGCGACGGCCGATTCAAACACAGTTTAAAGTCAACCTTCGAATAAAAAATACGTATAACTTATAAATCCTAAACAGTAATGATTTGCGTAGACGAAATAGGCGCGGGTGTTGCGCGGGTGAATTGCCAATTTTTCTCAGCACAGTTCACACTCTTAATTGTAGATTACAAGCTTTGCACAGTTAGATATGTCACAGCATTTTTTTAAGATGGCACAATGAGACTCCAAACTAATCAAGGACTATAGAAAATAAATTGTGTAATCGCTTACGGAAATCTAGCACTAACGTCTTACATGTCTTAAATGATGCAACACATACTTAAAGCTCTCTTTAGAAGGAATGTGACTAAACTGAATGACATCAGACACGACCACAATATTGTCTACATGTTACCTAACTGTGGCGAGCCCAACGATTGTTGCTCGAACAAACACGTATTGCGACTTCATTCTATAAAAATAATCTGTAATGCGTAATTACCAAAAATATATTTAGTGGGTCTATATATATGTGCCGATTTAAACCATTCGTTCCTAACAAAAACCTTATTCATCGTTTAGTAATAATAAAGTTCTAAGCAGAGCAACCATAGAATAAGAGGTAGGAAGAAAATGATGTGAAAACCCTTATGGAATTTTTTTTAAATCATTAGCTTAGTTATATGAAATCAACTAATTACAAGTGTGTATGCTAGAAAATATAACATAACATTCGAATCCAAACATTGTCGGAAATAAATCAAAATTATGCAGGATTTTTTTTAGCACTTTCCACATTTGTTTGGACGTTAGGTTTAGCTAAAGACTCCATTTTAGAAAAAAAAAAAATAGATAGGTCCAATTTTCACATTAAAATGTTTTTAGAATTACCGATAAATCGTGATTTATTCACGAGAAAGGGCCCACCGTAGTATATTGCCGGCGGCCGACGACGCAATGACCGCGTCTGCTTCAACAAAATTATGTTTCAAACGTAATTTCACACGTTAAAGTATAACAAACTGATTACTACACGTTTTAAATTTCGGAAAAATACCGATTATTACCGGTAAATTAAAGTTTTTGTATTTACGATCCGCTCGTGACGTCACTCTGTGCGCGCTACATATAAATGATCCACGTTAATCCATAGTAATGTAACCGAATGACGTCATTGCACCATTTATTTAATTTTTGTAGATATCGATAAAATTCTTTCACTTACTAGTTTTTTTTAATAAATATAACATATTTCTATAAAAAACAATAATCACAAGACGCGCTCATTGTCAGTCACCTGCGCATTCCCACAGTAATACGATAACTTTGTGGCATCATATCTCAATATTTAAGTACTTAGTGATAGATACTTAGACAAAAAACACTATAAGTTTGTACTATATGCTAATATGCATACGGTACGACTTACACAAAAACATGTAGTACATATATGAAAAATATAAAATGTTTTTTTATCACCGAAGATGTTGAATATGCCTTAGTTATGTTCTAATAATAATAATAACTATTACACAACCATTATTATTAAATTGAAAAAGAAATTGATTGTATTATCTATCACAACTTTTATGCCTTGAACAATACACACCCGAACACGTTGAATAAACCACTAAAAGACTTTGTTTCACACGACTCCCTCGGCTGTTTCTATTGTCCGAACGCCCCTGACTAATTTACCTGAGTTGGTATGTAAAACTACTTAGCATAATGTTTTAGTGAAAAAGCGTTGTTATTAACCTCATACAGTTAATACCGTAACTATTGCTAGTGTGCAGAATAAGCTAAATTTATAATTACCATATAAAATAAGAAACGATATACAGGTTGTCTGGTACAGCGACCCCCGATTTTTTTTCTGGATAGTACAACTTATTTACAATCAGATTAAGTCAACTTACCTCTATGAAAAGTCTTACGGTTTTTTTTTAACCGTGACAACACTTCATTCCTGGAAATAAAAACTTGTTCGACAATATAGAAGAGTAGCATAATATAAACACTGGTGAAGATTGTAATAAATATAGACAAAAAGTTTAAATAATAAAAAGAATTAATATAAAAATATTGAAATACCTTTGGTAAGTTCCTACGGTCCTAGACACATCATATTTGGTACAATTATTTTAAACGATTTGCCAATCACTATAACTTTTTTATTATTATTAAAATTATGTGATAAAGTGGGTAAGTCATATTATCCAAAGATTTTAGTATCTATACGTAATATTTATGGAATTACCTATAATATACTTATCCGTCGATAAACTATAATTAGTCAATTGTATAGTACGCTTAACTAAGAAATATGTATAATTTCAAATTACTATTAACTATTAAGTATTATAATTATTTTGTGTTTTTTGGGATCGATTGGGAGAGTATATGCTAACGGTACTTGTTCATTTTGTAGTAAGCAGCGTCAGATTGCCGATCCTATTATTATTTGACTAGTATTATAGATTTAGGTAGGTACTCCAATATCTGATTTCGTGAATTAGTTTACTGTATTTTTGCGATAAACTGCATTGAACTATTTGTGTGTATATTTTTGTGCTATTGTGCTAAAGCTACACCATGTTACGTATTAGAAAAATTTAAAAAACTATAATTTTTATAAAATTTATGTAATTTAAAATTTCTAAATAACACAAACCGCGAGAGCAGGAAGTCATAGGAAGAATGTTATGGGTATATGTTATATACTCATACCCTGTATATTATATACCCATAATATTATTCCGTTTGCCCAGGGCTCCTGGGCAAACACTACTATCTTTATAATAGTGTTAGGTTACAGAAACTATTTTATTGAAAAATAATTTCCCTAATACATCTTCCAAAAATAAGCACAAATACTTCGTCTGACTCAATATAATAAACTTTAAGTTATCCCTGAACGATATAATTCCCAGAAACATCGATTCCTAGGATCGAGTCTATTTAAGTAGGTCAAGGCAACCCGGGCCAGCTCCTGCGACCGGTTTACTAATTCACGAGAGGAAAACGTAGCCGAAACCTTTCTTTTTTATGTACGCTTATAATATATTTATTTCAATATATTTGGTAACAGAATCCTCAGACCAAAGTGTGCTCTCGTGTCTAGGCACCCAGACTGAAGTTCCTCATTGTTTCAAATAACTAATTTGCATTGAGTTCTCGTTTGAAGATATGATTTGAAGGAACCACACGTCGTTGTTTTTCACAAATAAAACTGAAGAAAACTATTTGCGTATTGATTAAATTATACTTACATATAATCACCACACACTTCTAAGATGGTTTTTTCTGATTTCATTGTACCTTGTCTGTAGAAATATCACAACTCAATTTTCCAGAGAATACTGAATTGGCATAATTACTTTATTTGCATTGGTTTCAAGTAACAGTCAACTTTTCCGAAGGGTAAGGGAGAGGAAGGATTTTAACTATCAATTTGTTGAGTTTACCAGTTTTTTACTTTTGTTTGTACGATTCCAACATTCTGGCGTGCCACGTGCCACTAAAGAATCAAATTTAGTATTGACTCACACTATTGATTATTTGTTTAAAAATAAACAGGCACCCCCTTAACACATTTAATGTCTAATATATAAATAATAAAGTTACGCGAAAATACCTTCAATTTATATTTTGGGATTTCCTATGCAGCAGGGTTTGATAAAATCTGAAAAAATAAAACTAGTGAATTTCCGATAGGACAGGTAAATCATCCAATATACACAGCGATATTAACTGAAATCGAATTAATTGCTATATTTTACCATAGATGGCGTTATCCAACTAATTATTATCTTTTACAACAGATTGTGTAGTCACCAGAGTTGTCTTGAACGAACCTTAATAATTATTTTTTTTACAAAAATTATGATTTTTCAAACACGTGACATGTATTATTCGTGAAAAATGCGTATTGCTTAAAATGAAATTCTTATACTTAATGCAATTGTGTAGCATGTAAAAATGGCGCCACTTGTATAAGTTTTCATATATGATATATCAAAAACGCCGTTTTTTGAAAATGTAATATTCTATTTACAATTTTCAAATAAGATGATATTTTCAATGAAATATGTTTCAGTTTGGGGTAACTTTCAGTCACGTAATAATAACTTGGGTCAGTTACGTATGGAGCAATGGTCATTTGTAGACAATATATATCATGGATGGCTATTCTGTATTGATCCGTAAATGTGATCTATCACAATCTCATATTCCTGACGGATTGAAGTGAGAGTGTTGAACTTAATACTCGCACGCAACGCACTAATATATATAAGCTTTCCTGAGATTTTTGTTGCCATTGTATTGCGCAGCTGTATCTAGACTATCAAAGATAAACTCATAATCCCTAGTCAAAGATAATATAGTTATTCATCAAAAAGTAATTCATAATCAACCTTTAAATGGAATTCTTACGAACGTGACTTTAGACTCGTTAGTGAGGAATGCGTAGAAATATTCTTTCACAACGTGCTCGGTTCTATTCGTTTTATCAAAGATACCGATATTGACATTGAATAAATTACAAACAGAAGAGACTGCTGCTGCCGATGGGAATGGCTCTTTATAATTTTACCTATTTTATTTATTTACAACGGTTTATTTACTTATTAAGAACATTATTTATTATTTACTGCCAAGATATCTCCCTCATAGTGATTTGTATCCAGGTACTTAAGCCGCATCTTATCTAAGGATCACTTTGTAAAAACTAAGATTAAAAATCATAAAAACAGTGAAATAAAATATCGAAAATCGAAATGGCACGCCTCATACGTTCATTTAATACTTAAAAACTAATGTTTTTACCACTATAAATGTTTATTCATAGCGAGATTAGAGCACTACTTGTGTGACCTGCAACTGATTGACAGTGTATCTTAAAACAATAAAATTTTAGATTTAGATTGAACGTCATTTTGTTAACATAATATTGTTTTTAAAATATGTGTCTCTAGTATTTTTTTTACAATCATTGACAAAGCCTGTTTGCAATGGATTTTTAGCATGCAATAAATACAATTTAAAGATTTACTCGTCGTCGCTGAATGTGCGCCATTCGACCATGAACTTTTTCATTACACTATTAATTTAATTGTTGATATTCTAATATTATTGTCAATGGCGTTCAGAAGAATATTGTGGCACTAAAATGATTGATTGGATCGGCCCAGTAGTTTCGGAGGATAATGGTAACAGAGGGCCAAGTGTGAGTTTTTTACTATTAACTATGTAGTTTGCGTTTTTTATAATTTGTATGGAAACTCGTACAGCACATCTAGCGGTCGTTTTAGGTAACTACGAGTTTCCATACAAATTACGGAAAACGCAAACTACACAGTTAATAGTAAAAGAACTCGCACTTGGCCCTCAGATATACAAACAATCACAGAACATCTTACCTTAAACGTATTTACCTTCTCCGTTGCGTAGCGTCTTTAAAAATACAGTGTGTTGCCCTAAAACACATCTTTTACGCCAGCTGGTATAGATAAGCAAAACATAAAATTTTCCTTCACTTATTGTGTACATAGACGCGTATATCGTAAGGTATGTGTCTACTGTACTATACTACTTGAGTCCTTCCAAGGACTTGAGCGAAACGCGGTCCTTTGCACCTTCCTTAATGTTTATATTAAAGTGAAATTCGGTTACAAGACGTCGGTCGTGCCGACATATGGTTTTTGAAAGTGGCCACTCTTAAGCCTTATATGTAATTTTAAGGTCGAACATAAATGGTGCGGTTCAAGTGTTGTGACACATGACTCATAATTGAAATTAGTATTATCATATATATTTAATTGAACACATGTTTTTGACAGGGTTTTACTTTGTTAGTCATATGTTTAAATAGTTTCACATGTTACAACATGGATGGTCGTAATCACGATCTCTGTGAAAATCGTTGTATGGTAGGTGTGCATACATCCAACAAGAGTACATATTGAATATCAGTAAAATTTATTGTAAATATCATGGCTGTTATCATAACTATAATGAATTACCTATAACCTATGTATTAATCATTAATAATGTTTTTAAAATAATATAAATCATGTCAATGCATTCATCGCTTGTTTTGTAACACTTGGTTGATATACGTATAAATGGAACTGTGACGTCATTACTCTGTATTCGTTCATAATCACCTTACGAACTGAGTCGTTTGTAAATGTCCTACTGACCGAGAATTTATAAATGTTTATTTGTTAAGCAAAATGATAAAAGCAAATTGTCAGCATAGCGCGAACAACTTAGTGTTATCATTTCCCTATTTTAGTGTAAATTTTTTCCTACTTATGTAAATCATCATCATCATCATCATCAGCCCATTTTTACCCTACTGCAGGGGCTTAGGCCTCCCCCAGGCTGAGGAGGGGGGCTTATGTATATGTTCAAATAAATCAAAATCGTTGGATATTTATACACTTTTACAAAATGAGGGCAATCGTGATTAAAACTCGGAGTATTTGCAAAATTTTAATTTTATAGTATATAGTATTCATTTATCTAATAATACATATGTAATATTCATTTATATATGTATATATTATATTATCATTTCATCATCAGATCGAGAAGCACCGCAGTAGGTAAATGTTATCAGCCTTTCAAGAAGGACCAGAAAATGTGATTTTTCATATAGGAGTTATGTGTTCATTCTTAATCGGTGGAACCGCCTACGAATGATTTTTTGTCTGTTGAATCGGATACAATATGTCTCGAGTTTTTAACTTCAACGACGAACGAAATCGAATGAGAAGTAATAGAATATTTTCAGTTTTTAAAAATCAAAATTCAACCTTTCCGCTAAGTATTAGGAAAACGCTTTGTCTTCAAAATTTCAAATAGCATTACGTGATAGTCTAAGCATGTAGTGTGGAGTGTAATTTTCAGGTGATTTTTGGTCATAAATTCGTCCTTGAATGAAAAAAAAATGAATGCCATTTTTAATCTGATTTCAGATTCGAGTTTTTGATTAAGAATTGTTTGAAAATTATATCCAACTCAACATGCTTGCGTACAAATGTGAATTGAAGATTTTTACAGTTATGGGGTAACTAATGTCCTGCCTACCTCAGAGAGGTTTGCTAGTGGCGACAAATTTTTCATGAAAGATCTGATAAAAACACTTAATAGTGCAGTCAAATAGGTATAAGGTATAAGGGTCAAAGTAATAAGCTATAGGTAAACGTGTATAAATCTTTATTTTTACATTTTATAAATTAGCTCAAAGGTCACAAAATCGGGGGTTTTTTTTAATAATTTGTTTCTTTTGTTCTAAATGGCAGTCTGTTTTATTACAATAGTTGTACAGCATAAAATTCTCTAAAAAAAAGTTGCACTGATAGTAATTAAAATTAAAAGTAATAAGGTTATAGAATAACTCCTCAAAATATAAATTTTTCCTATTTACGAATTTGCCAGATATTTATGAAAATTCATCTGACGTTGAAACTGTTCCTGTGACGTCATCTGGGCGGTTGAGCTCATTGCACTGTTTTCGGCAATAAAAAACCAAAACTGAAAGTAAATAAAAAATATTGAGGTAAGCTCACTATGTCAAACAAAATTGTAATCGTTATGAATAAATAAAAATATTATGACTTTATTTAGTCTAAGATAATGTAAATATGAAACATCAGTCCAGATGACGTCACAGTGATATTTTATTCATCAATTTTGGAAATAAATAACTAAGAAACTTACTGAATTAATTTCATTTTTAGAGGAAGGTTTAGATTGGTCTATACCTATATTTTGGAAAAAAAAATATAAAAACCTAACATAAAAATATTTAAAGCATAAGAGTGGGAAAGTGCACGTATGATAAAGCTAGGTCATCTGCAGAATCCAGTCACAGTACAATTTATGTGTTTAATTATTCACTAAAAACAATATAATTATAAATCGTCCTTAATTATCTATATTAATAAAATTGAAGTGTCTGTTTGTCTGTTCCGGCTAATCTCCGAAACGGCTGAACCAATTTCAATGAAATTTTGCAGACGTGCAAAGGGCATTATCGCGGATGGCATAGGCTAATTTTTGTCTGTCTGTCCGTCTGTCTGTATGTTCGAGCTGATCTCCGAAACAGCTAAACTTATTTCAATGAAACTTTCAAAAATGTTATTAAAAAATAGCCAGGAGTGACATACAATACTTTTGTTTGTCTGTCTGTCTGTCCGTTCATCTGTTCGTTCAAACTGATCTCCGAAAGGTGAATTGATTTCAATGAAACTACACAGATGTGATGCCTGGCCGTCTCACTCTGTGTCTGTTCGAGCTAAACTCTAAAACATTTAAACCAATTTTAAAGGAATTTCGCAGACGTGAAAAGATGGGTGTGAGGAGTGACATACACTGCTTTTTGTTTCTCTGTCTGTATGTCTAACTGTATGTTCGAGCTAAACTTTTAAAGATTTTAATGAAACTATGCAGATTTTAAAAATAGATTGTCTGGAGTGATATAGGTAACTTTTTGTCCGTGTGGTTGTCTGTCTGTCTGTCTTTTTGTTCCGGATAGTCTCCAAAACTAAACCATTTCTATGAAACTTTCGCAGACGTGAAAAGATGGTTATCAGGAGTGATAACAAATAACAAAAACCAACTTATTGGTTTTTGTTATTTGTTATTTGAATTTTTATTATCTTAATCATAATAAGTTCATTGCATGCCATAGATTTTTGTCTCTGTGTTTGTCTGTCTGTTTGTCAGGGCTAATCGTCGAAACGGCTGATCCGATTTTATTGAAATTACTAGTTTACTAATAAATAAATGATATTTACAAATGTCATTCGTAAACAAAACACTCGTTTAATTATGTAGGTACCTATAATATTTTGAAATTAACTAGTTAAGTTCTACGATGTGTGTTTCCTATAAAAAAATACACTTATGTTTCTCATAACAAGCCCTTTCATTTGATTTGTCACATGAATAAATTAAGGTTTTTTTTTCAATTTCCTATTTTGCTCCTCAAAATGAACATTCGTTTATTTACACTACATGTCCGTGATTGGGTCACCAAAAATTTTTTTTTTTTTTTTGTCACGTAGATTTGGAGGAAATGGGCTGTGAGAGACGAACAGACACAAACACGAAAATTATGCTTTAGAGATGTAATTTTTTCATCTTTTATGTACGGATCCCTAAAAAGTATTTAACTAAACATTATATTGCAAGAAAATTTATATTTTAAAAACGATAGCTTTTACGTATATTATTTGTACATTAACTAAGTAATAAATTGAAGCAGAAAAAAAACTGGTTTTCGAGTAGCAGTTTTTTTTCGGACCGATGAAAATTGCAAAACATATTTGCTGGAAAAATTTAAATCTATTTTTAAATAAAAAACTACCAAAGACCTTACAACATTCAAGAGAAAATGTTACTTGCTTTCTCTATTTAGTTTTTTTTTATTTTACTCACTCGGGTTTTTGCATTTTTGTATATTATAGTTTTTTTTTTTTAATACAAGGTTGTCATACTGGTAAATATCACGAATATGGTCAAAATGGGTGATAACGAAAATCCAAAAAAAAAAAATATTAGAATAGTAGCATTCTCACCTTTATTTAACAAGAAATGAAATTGTACTCATACATTCACCCCAGGATTGTTATAAAATGTAAATTATCAAAACGAATCCGTCTTTTTTTTTAAAGTTTATTATAGTTGATTAATCAACATCTGGTGAACTTGGAACGTATACATTGATCCAGAGGATCGCGACCTCTATACATATGTGAAACGAGACGCGACACGCGACGGGCCGTCACCCGGTGACCCCATTCATATGGCCATATGTGACCAAAGGCCGCGAGCCTGATTTTTACAACGTTTACCTCCTTCATTTGTCGATTAAACGAGATAAAATCGTTGAATCTACCGTGGGAATTGTCGATTGGTGTATTTAATTACCTATTACATGTCGTGAAAATATGAAAAAGAAGTAGGTAATGCTGATGACTAAAAGTACATTTAGTAATTTCTAGAACATACAGTTTGCTTTAATAATAATAATATAATAATAATAATACATGGGACTTCCCACACAGCGCCATCTAGTCCCAAAGTAAGCAAGTATTATGCTTGTGTTATGGGTTACTAGACAACTGATATACATACTTAAATATTCTTTATAATTTATACATATATAATTTTTTTTATATATATATATATAACAACCAAGACCCGGTACCAGTATCAATATTCATCATATTAATACTGACCCGACCTGGGATTCGAACCCGGGACCTCTAGCCCCGTAGGCAGGGTCGCTACCCACTAGGCTAAGCGGTCGTCATTTAATACATATAATAATTTAGTTAAGTAACTCGGTGATCAGATATTTCCCTGAGGGCTACCCCTCTATTTAGCTTATAGGATAAGGCTTTCATACTAGCTATTTATCTATATTTATTTATTTATTGCGGGAAAACCAACAGCTGTTAAGATACATTATTGAAAATAAAATCAATATTTATCCTATTATAGTTTTCCACTTATTTAAAACTTTTTACACTTAGGAACTACGAACTACTTACTTAAATTTCCTACTACTACTACTACTACTTGAAATTAGAAAATAGTTTTCTTATATAATAGCTACCCAACTACCCAACTGTCACTTGTGAACTTCTCTCATGTTTATGTGGTACCTACTGTTAAGATGACACAATTAATAATAATGTTTGGCGAGCGGAAAAATTAGTCTCTCAACCAATCAATGATGCTGAAATTTCATTCGGAAAATCAAACAAACAAAACAAGCCAGTACAAGTCTTTAGAATATTTTAAAAGAAACAGAGTATAAAAACCAATAAAAACGTTTAATATAATCAAAGTAATAAAAACAACTAACGTCTTGTCAGCTGTCAATCAATCGATGCTTGTCCGCATAACGCTTATAATTTATTTATTATTATAGTATATATGTAATGTTTGGTTTTGTATATAGGTAGGTAATGTATGGTTTTGTAGGTAATGTATGTATTCACGACCAATTTGGTCACTTTGGTGAGTCTTTTCCATGTGTTTTGTCTAGTAACAGAACAGCAACTTGCTCGCTCCCCCCCACCTCGACTAGGCAACAAGTGACGTAATCCTACACGTCTGCTTGTCCGTTGACATTGAATCATAGTTATTTATGGCCAACAACGGTTGTTGTGCTCTGTATGGTACAGATTAACTCGCTGGCTCGCTTTTATATCATCAAAGACCTATTGAAGTTCTAATGTGGTATGCGACCATGTGTTGAATGTTAACCTGAATAATATGAACAGACTAGTTGACTTTGCGCAAGCTTTCCATAGTATAGTATCATTTCCATTCCATCAGCTCTTTTTGAACACCACTGCAGGGGCTTAGGCCTCCACTCAATATGAGGGCTTGGAGCTTTAATCCACCACGCTGCTCCAATGCGGGTTGGCGAATTGCAACGACCGCCATCCATTGACAGCAGCCGGGACCGACTGCTTAACGTGCTCGCCGAGGCACGGAGTCAGTGATAGTTAATGTACTTAAGCCAGAAAAAACTCATTAACACATGCTCGGATTCGAACTATGGCCACATAGCCTTATAGATTTGAAACAGGTTCGCTGCGTTCGAGCTATCACGACACTCGACACATGAGTATAGTATCTTTCTATTAATACAATACATTGACGCAATAAAAAAATATTAAAATTTACATATTAATTTCATGTTTTTAATGTTGAGTCCCAAATAATTACTCGCTGGCGACCAAATATGGTTCGCCTCAAACTTTATGGCGAATCGGAATACAACGCTTTACGCGTGTTTGCGCAGGTACAATCATATACCCCTCGCTCCACTACGTCCCGTTACACCTAAAACTGGTTACTGCGACGCGACTAATGCCTATGTTCGGATCCGCCATAAAGTTTGATTGTGGCTGTAACAGGTTTGGTTTTAGAAATTATAAGCAGAATAGGCACCACTTTTGAAACGAAACAGTCTACGCGTAGAGTGACCATAAAATCCATTAACATATGGAAAGGTTTGGTCGAAATAATTTTGGTTTCTATAAGTAAAATGTTTCAATTTGTATACTATCAAAAAATATCCCTGCATATATAATTGAAAAGGAAATGCGATAATGATTCTCATATTTACGCGTTTAGTAAAGTATTCAAGATAACTGACATAGATTTTGTAAACAAGCTTATTATCTAGGTAGCAAAATATTTTTATTAGTGTACTGCCTATTGTTCAGCATATCTTTGACGGTCGAAATGTCATCATTTCTATTATGATCGGTTGACATCATACTTTATGATTTTTAATATTCTAGAACGATTCTAGACATAAACTAGACAACTAGAATATTATATAAATTGCAAATAAACAAGTGTTCTTGAATTTTATAGAATTGAAGACCGTAAATCAGAATCGCTTATACAATACAATTAGGTCGTGGGTTCAATCCCCGCCATAGGCATATTGACCAATAAGAATTTAATTATAAAAAATATTTATATAAAAAATTAAAAATTCCGGTAGCGTAAAAACTAATTAACTAAAAATAACAAATATGAGATGATTCTTCGCTACTATCCCAGTCTGACAATTCTTGTAAAAGTTCAAAGTCAGACATATCTACCGTCGCAGGCCATCTATTTTTAAATAGCGGAAACTACACAGACTATAGTAAACGTCACTTCCGTCAGAAAAAAATCTGAGTTATTCCCTAGTCGCGCCTAAAGAAGTTTTACTTCAAAAGAAAAGTAAATTATACGTATAATGTCGATGTCTATAATCTATAGAATTTTGTTTGAGCAATATGGGGTGCACGTGGTCATTTGTTCCCGTCTGCAATACCTATTGTTTGTGTAAAGTCACCTACCTGCCTTATTCAAGTCATATTTTATTATTTGCTTAAATAGGTATCGAACAAAAATAACATAGCATCGTGCATTCCACATTGCTGAATCAAAATTCTATAATAGATCCTAAAAATAGATCATAGAACAAGTTTTTCTCACTTCCGTTAATTTTTTTTTTGTTGGAATTTTTTTTTTTGCCAAACAAACGAAGTTCTCTAGTACTTTTCTCGGCTTAGGACTACTTAAACTTGATTTTTTCAAAGATTTGTGCACGATATTCGCACGGATCGATCAAGTGTAGTGCTTTGTAGATTGTGGATGCTCACAGATCAACAAAGTATACGTATTAACATAGTGTCTTCACGTTTAAACATACTTTTTTTTTATAATTTGCGCCTAAATTACAGTATAAAATAATCTTCTTTTTTATTTCCTCCTCCCTTTTTTATTCCCAGCCACATGCGAGCATTTGAGTATTTAAATATTACACCCTATGTCACTCCGCGATTAAGACAAATTTAATGAAACCTAGGTTTAGGTTTAAAGAAATTTATTTCTCAAAGAACTCATTTTACAATTCATTTAGAGAGAAATCATTAGTCATTTAATTATAGAATTCTAACAGTTAAAGAATGACATCAACAACAAACTATTAACACTATTTGCCCAAAATGCAAGCTTTTAATTTATTTTTAAATACATTGAAAGTCTTTGAATCCTTTACATCATCAGGTAAGTCATTGTACAGCTGTACACTTTGAAATTTCATATTTTTTTTCCTCGTATAATGTTCTAGGTGTAAATTGTTCCAAATTATTTTTGCTTCTTGTACTTATATTTCTTTTTTGTGAATTTCATTTCAGTGTGAACGTTTTCATTATGTTACACATACCTCATATGTTAAAATTGATCAAGCCGTTTAGGCTACACACCGTGTCACTGAAATAGGCATACATACGTACACTCGAAAAATAAAACACTCCGCAGTCGAATAAAAACTTAAATAAATATTACAGCTTCCTTCAACATAATTTTTCTCTGGGACGGTGAAAGTCAATAGCCTTCAACCCGCACCGTACCAGGGAGAAAGCCTATGGCACCTTAAAGTCCAAACTCTTTAACGCGATATTAAGGAAAGGTTGAACGCCAGCAGTGGACGCGAGAATATACCATATATATTTATAACAATGTTTGCCTTGATACGCATTGATCGGTGGCATTGAGACTAGCAAAAAGCTATCGCTATCTCCGTTTCAATCCCTCTTTCTCGATTCAGTCCTGAGTGACACAGATGACAGGAGCGAATTCCTAAAAGCCAAAAGTATGTACCTCCTGAAGCCAAAATTTGCAGCTTTATTAAGAAAGACCGTTCCTATAGCAATGTGTTTTCCTTTTTTGAAAATTGTATTAATATCCAAATGGCTCATTATTTTCAGAACGAAAAAATCGATGAAAATCATGTTTTTGTAGAATTTCTTTTAAAAGAACTAAACGAAATATCGAAAATACAAAAACACACGGCCCTATTACATGGTTTCTTTTAATATTTTTTTTTTCTGTATAAATCAATTTAGGTTCCAGCTCGGACCCCTTTTTTTTTAATTATATACGCACATTTTCCTACGTTTTTTAAGGCATTAGTAACCCTCTTACATTTTGATTGTAAAGGTTTTCGTAACGACAGGTGTATTCAGCAGGTGTATGGTAGAATGATCGAAGCCGTACGCAACAGTCACTTCCTTTGTTTTCGAACACAAATTAGAAACCGCCACAGAATATTAATAACTTAGATAGCAAATGCGTATAGGGCAACCATTTTAACTTAACATACATAGTAACGTGCCCCATAAATAACTTTAATTCATTCAAATTCATTCAATTCAATTGTTCAAGAAAACCCTTGTCATGAAAACATAGTACAAAAATATTTTTCATTACTCATATTCGGAAAGTACGCTTGAAGATACCTGATCAGAGGGATGAAAGTAGTACTTTTCGTCCATGGGAAACGATTTTCCCTGCTGTCAAACAAATTAATAAAAAACTATGCAAGCCATGTCTCAACTTTTATACAACAACTCTGTTGAATAGCGGCGTAAAAGTCTAATAAAAAAACATTATCGACAATTTCGTAATATGATTTTATACTTTTAATTTACTTTTAACTAAATTATTAATTAATTTACATAGATTTGAGCTAAAAATTAACCATGATCAATGATAAAAAGTACTGGCTGGTAGAATGACACAGTAAAAGAAACATAAAAAAGGCGAGAACGCGGCAATTCGATCTTCAGTTGTTTTGTCAAGTGCTGATTAGTCGCGCATACAGATATTTCTATAAAATGAGTTCATCAAACTCAGATATAGATTTAACGCTTTTTTTTACTTTCCTCATATTCGTAATGAAAAGCAGTATGTTTACCTCGAGTGAAAAACCTATTATGGCACTCGAACTATTGGCACCCTCGCATCTCGTGCTTCACTAGATCCCTTTCACCCCTTGTGTAACAATCTACTATTTAACACCTACATGCGTTTTAATAGTTTTTTAGTGCACCATGCATGTTTAGAGGAAGCTTTTTTGATACTACAATCAAATTTGAGGGGCCTAACTAATTGACCAAAAGAAGTTTCACTGCAGTATATTTACAAACCAATCAAACCTTTTTGATATGTACTATACATATTGGCGCTCGCCCTACGATAGAGTTAAATGAAATTCTAAGATCGTGCTATAGACATTTTTGGATATGACGACATAGATCGTAAGGATTTCTAAATATTCAACCCCTTTCGACGAAGTGTTCAATAAATACAGAAAATTTAAAAAGGTTGTTAGGATTCCAACCTGGAGGTTTATGCATGGCCAACTGTCATGGCTTCTTTGTATGTGATGAATTCACAGCCACTTTCAGCAAGTGTCCAATGAATGAATGAACGAAATCATTTGCAATCTGGATAGGTAAGTATATCTTTTAAACGCGATGCTCAAATAAGAAGCGCCTTTTGGAAGAATCTAGAGACGAAAGCCACGATCGTTCAAATAAAGTAGGGAATAGGGATAGGAATAGGGAAGTAGGGAAATGTAATAGGTACTTTGCGCATGAGTTGCTTGGGCGCACCCATGAATACGATGGAAGCGGAGCTGTAGCGGAAAAAAATTACGGCTCCTTACAAATCCATATTATATCTTTCTCACTGCTCCTGCCCTGCTTCCGCCATTGAACTTCGCCGCTACTGCTGTTTTCGTGGCCGCGGCCTCCTCGATGACAATCAAAACACAGATGGACATTCTTGTCAAAAATAATTATGTGAACTCAAAAACGAGGTAGCTACTGTACGCCGTTGAGGAGTTCCCCTCAACTGCCTGTCATTTCCATTCCAATAACAATGTTCTAAGTTTTATTAAAATCTGTTAACGAGAAGTGGGTGAAACTCAAATAATCGGGATTCAGCCCCTAATTTTCTACCTTTAGAGGTGGAATATTTTCCAGATATTTAATCGCACTCGGTGAAGATAAATAGTATACGTACATAGGTAGGTACATACGTAACAAATACATAAAAAAAGGCAGTCGAATTGAGAACCTCCTCTTTTTTTAAGTTATTTAAAAAGTAGGTATGAACCTTCATAACGTCAGATTTTATTTTGTGTGAGAACGTCCAGGCGTCCTTAAGGATTTTCATATGAACAGATTTCTTCTTCTTCTTTTGGTTAATGGCGTTCTAACATATGTTAATTCTGCCAATGTCTAGTGTATGAGAGTTATACTATTTTTATTGAAAAATAATAAAAACAGGCAACGTAGTACGGTTAATATGGAGTTTTTTCAAAATGCCACATGGAACTACGACATTCTACATGCGCCATTTTGAAAAAACTTGAACAGATTTAATTATTTTATTACTAACGCACTCAAGTTTCCGTGTAGGCCATTTTAGGGCTGACACACTATTTACTTTTAATTTTGAATGTGCCTACTAAATTAAAAGACGTAATTTAATATTTATTTCAATTTTCTACTATTTATGACTTTTACTGAAGATTTAACTTTTATATCGTTACGAACGCCACCACAACAATGTGAGCATGAAAATATACGCCACAGACTAAATATACACCACTTAATGTTTTGGTATATTCATCGTGAATATGAATTTAGTGTGACGCATTTGTAAAATTTGTACTAAAAAACAAATAAAAATTGTGAAACCAACATTTCATTGGATATTTAACGAAATGATAATGGCCGGTCTGTCTAATCTTTGAGTCTATCATTTTGATCGGGTTTTCGATTGTTTCGAAGTATGAAATATATTCTATTTTGATGACTCTAGCTACCATCTATTTTCCTAATTCTTTTGGAGAACATCAGTTATTGTAGAACATTATGGTTGTAAGTAATTAATAAAATATATTTACTATTTTATATTTTTATTTATATCAATAGTAAGTATGACTGTTTAAATAATACATTAAATTAATAAACCTAAATTAATTAGAAATAATAGCTTATATCAAATTAGAAACTAATAAAAACCTAAATAATAATAATAACGAATTAAATAAATTCATTCATAATAACTAAATAAAAACGTCGATGATGTACGCCTTACCAAGTTTAAAACAATAATTAACAAAAAAAATAACTACATCTTAAATTACTGCTATAATTTTAAAACTCACCTGTTACTTTGAAAATATGAATTTTTTTTTACTAAAATATGAGAAGTTCTTTAAAATATGAGCGAGTACTGAAATAAAAGTATCTAAGGTCAAGCAATATCAGACAATTTTTTTCGACAATTTTTAGGTTTCCGTACCTCAAAAGGAATAAAAATTGAACCCTTATAGGATCACTTTGTTGTCCGTCTGTGTGTGTGTCAAACCCTTTTTCTCAGGAACGTGTGGAGGTATCAAACTGAAATTCATATCAAATACTCAGGTCTATTGTCCCTTGGAGCTGTAAAAAAATCAAACCTATAAACCAACGCAATCACAAGATACAGTCATTTATGCTGCGAATTTTCTACATTCGCAATGGAATCAAAACCTACAGGGTACTTCCCGTAAACTCAGAATCTTGAAATTTAGTATGAAGCAACGCCTTATAGCACAGATAAAGGAAAAATTGCGAAAATCATAAACTTTTAGTTACCTTAATATGTAAAACTTTATTACATAATAAAAACATTTGTAGTAATTTTAAACTTACTACCCTTTTACGGTACGGTGGTATGGAACCCTTCGTGTGCGAGTCCTACTTGCACTTGGCCGGTTTTTTTCCCCCAAACGTCCGTAACGCGAATCTGCCACGATGTTCTGTCTGAGTCACCTCTGCCTGTGGTCACGTTCAAATCCTTTTGCAGTTACGTCAGCGATGCGTACATATGAGTCGATTTTAGTTAATCGATGACTATATATCCTACGTACTAAAGTCCAAATCAATTCCATAAAATAAAATGTTCAGTCACTCATTACTTATGACCAATTCCTTATTTTCATTTTCCTTTAACGAAGTTATATTATTACTAGGTTGTCGCTCGTGACTTTAAATACCTACCTGTAGGTAGATATATTTGCATATGAAGAATTTTTAGAAATTTACTTCTTCATCAGCCCATTTTTACCCCTCTGCAGGGGTAAATTATGCCACCCCCAGGGTGAGGGGGAGGGCTTGTAGCTTAAATCCACCACGCTGCTCCACTGCGGGTTGGGGATTGTAACGACCGCCATCTATTGACAGCACCCGGGACCGACTGCTTAACGTGCTCTCCGAGGCACAGAGTCAGTGTAGTTATGTACTTAAGTCAGAAAAACCCATTAATTCACGCCCGGATTCGAACCATGGCCTTATAAACTTGAGATTCGTTTCGCTTTGGGCTATCACGACACTAGAAATTTACTTGAGAAATAATCATAATAAATTCTAAGACATCCCACACATCACCATTTAGTCCCAAAGGAAGCAAGTATTGTGCTTGTATTATGAGTACTGTATACAACTGATACGCATACTAAAATATTATTTATAGTATATACATATACTATAGATATTTTATATCTAAACACGGAACAAATAAACATGTTCATGCACACAAACATTTGTCCCGGGCGGGAGTCGAACCCGCTATCTTTGGTTCTGCAATTAGGATCTCTAAACACTGGGCCAATCGGCCTGTCAATATATCTCAGAATTAATCCAATCATTATCATGATTTTAAGAGATCCATCCATGTAAAGTTGTACTTCCCTTTTCGTTCCTTTAATGAGACTACATCAGAGCGAATGCATTAACGCCATCGGAAACACCTTTTCAAAAGATTCTTTATTTTCTTTTCCGGTACAAATTTTACCTTACAATGAATAGGTATTTCACAACATCAATTGGCCTATATTTGGTGTATTTATTTATTTTTATTTATAATATACGGCGTATATTTTTTTTTGCGCACAGTTCTGTGGTCACGATGCGGTATTTCTATGAACTTCCATGCTCTCTACCAAAATGTTATCATTCTTAGTTCCGTACTGTAATTGTGAGGACGTGTCAGACACATTCGAGTTTATATTAGCGTACTAATATAATATCTAGTTACAAAACCTGAGTGAAAGTGAAAATCACTGGGACACTATTTTGAGACCTTGTCACCACACTTTTCACAATGTGGTAGTGAAATGAATATTCATAAACTACGCACGCTTATATTTAAATAGTGACTCCTAATACGATAAAGGGTTCTTCACAATATCGTACCGGATACAACAACGTGGCACGAACATAATTTACGTGACCGTGCACTAAGGTCGCCATACACGACCGATTTTTATATGAACCACGCCCGATCGATTGTGTTTATACCTTAGCTTTTAAGATTTTGTTGTATTCAAATGATAAAAGTTATAAACACGTAAAATCGTCGTTCGACTTGGAAAATGAAATTTGAATATTCATGACAGTATAAATATTATGCCCTTAGATAGCAGAATCACCAAAATAGAGCGTCTGATACTTCGAAACAATTTAAAACGTGAGCCAATTGGCTGAGAGATTAGATAGACCGTATGTCATTATCATTGTTTGCATTTTATTAAATTATACATCAATCACAATTTCAGAATTTTTATTTGATTTACCTACTACTACGAATTTTTCATGTGCGTCACACTTAATTCTACATAACATTACAAAACATGAAGTGGCGTATGCTTAGTCTGTGGCGTATATATATTTTTTTGTTCACATTTTTATGGTCACGACCAAGAACTTAAAAATACCCGGACGTAGCATCTGGAAGTAACTACCGAAGCCAGTTTATTGGTGCACCCCTAGTAAGTCAGCTTGCTATGTTCACAGGCGTCAATTTAAACACACTCATCTCATACCATATAAATGTACCGATGACCAGTACGCTGCGAAGTACCACTCACACATACTTATGCGGCCGCCATTGCAGTGCTTCATTGGTTGTTCAATGACAAGTCTAGAATTTTTATTACGTCTCTGGCCACGACACGGTATCTTTTTATAACTACTCATACAATACTCATAGTGCGAAGCCTACTTGGCTATATCTTTTTAATTTTCAACAATCAAGTCAAGGGTTTTTAGCGAGAAACGACCTAAGTCCATACAAAATATAATTTCCTTTTCAGTTACTGAAATCACAAACGATAATAATCTTTGTTTCTATAATAAAAATACGATTGGTAACTATTCGCATGAACTGTTGAAAAATGGATAGCTTTTAGTCAAAACCTTTTACACGAGGACATATCGTGCAGTATTATTTGTTAAAGACTTGAAACATTAAAGCAGAGTAACTGCTTACATGATCTTAAATGAAACTCAATTTCGTATGACAATTCCATTCCAAAGACCTCAATTTCCCAGATGATTATATTCTTTAATAGACGGGATTTTACTGGGTCAGTTATTTTTAGTGCAGTATTATCTACGCCTATATTTTTACCTATAAAACCTATATAATAGAAACATAGTAATTTTATTTCACTGCACGAACGTTAGTTTTGTAACGCCTATTAAATGCCGCTTATCACAATAAACGTTGTTTTATCTGAATGACCTTCAACTGCTCCCCTGGCAGCTAAATATTACACAAATTGGCCTATTTGTTAACTTTTTAACCTTATTAAATGGATGCGATAAACTCAATGCATATTTCGTAACAGTTATACCTAGTAATTTCTGAAAATCGATTGAGTGTAGGTACATTACAATAGTCCATAGTTATTGAAATAAACGACCGGTTTGAAGACTACGCTCGAGTAAAATTAAGTAAAATGTTCTCAGAAATTATTTTGTGTTGTCTATCTGAAAATGCGCCAAAATTTGAATGCTGAAAAAGGTGACCATAGTGATTAATTGGCGCCGCCCACGCTTAAAAGCGACCTCTTTCAAGTTTTATGGAAGTCATTTTATATTGAACCTCTCTGAAAATAAACCTGACCCTTTGAAAGGTTGTGAACGCGTTCTAGTGGAAATCTACCTACCTGCCGTGGAAAGTTTCTAATGCGTGATTTATCATACTGAAATGTTTTTCAAATTATCTTACACTATTAGAATCGTTTTACCTTCTCAAAAGGATTGAAAAGCTCATGTTTGAAATAAAAACTTCCTGCAATAACAATATAATTACTTATTTTGAGAAAATATCCTCTTAGTTATATATGAAATAATATTTTCTTGATTCGCGAATTATTTTTTTTTTTTTGTAACAAAACTGGTAGTATTGAATCACTTCGGGAACTGTCTGTGACACTATTATCTTTTCCAGTAGGGACAGTTTTAAGGGTTATTTTAGGGACTATCTTTTATTTTTATTTTATTTACGTGGTGCCAAAGAACTCGCTCAAGGGCATTGTTTTACTCAGGTATTTTGTCTGCTTTGTGAAATTTTGAAAATCCTGGGTCGCTTCGAGCCTCATACATAAAGGGGCTTCGTATAATCCGGTTTGTTTACCTGAGACCTCACTACTGAGACCTAAAAAAACTGTAAACAAAACTCGTCCGATGCTTCAATGATCCCACACCTTTTTTGACGTAAGTATATTGTGTAAAAATAAAAGGTTGAATTAAAATCATTACTTAAAATTCTACAGAATGTTTAGAATAATCTTGACGACGACGCACGGTACAGTACTACCACATGGTACCTACTAACACTAATTACACGATAATCAATTCACTCTAGAGCAACTTTTGCCTTATATATTAATAAAAAATCTTATCCTGTAGCATTTTTAAAGTAAAAAACCGGCTAAGTACGAATCGGATTTGCATTCCGAGAATTCCGTACTGGTATAGTATATTAAAATGTTTCTATGGGTTCTCACTGCCGATAATGGGAAAACACATGTCAATATTTAAAAATATTAAATGATTCGCTTAAACTTAGATATTGGTATTTGGTATAGTTCCGATCAAACTTTATGGCGGATCGGAATACAACGCTATAAGTGTGCTTGCGCAGGTTCAGTCATACGCTCCTCGCTCTACTGCGTCCCGCTATAACTAAAACTGGTTACTGCGACGCGACTTGTGCCTATGTTCACATCCGCCATAAAGTTTGATTAGAACTGTAATTCTTTTTGAAAGATTTTTTCTGTTACGGGATCCTTTTTTATACAATTTTTTGAGTTTCTAGGTCAAAGGAAAGTACTTCAAAATTTTAAGACAACATATTTTTTTTTTATTTTATTTATAAACTTACATTTTTTACAGGACTAATGTCTATATAATTAATATTAGTTTCAACTTGATTTTTCTCTAACTGTTATTTAGAATAAGGATATTGAGGCACAGACCCTAAAAAGATAACATAGAAAATTTAGGCAAAATCTTACTTATTACTCAGTTATAAAAATGTTTCCGTACGATTTTTGCAGATCAACAGCAAATACAGTGAAGAGCTGGCAGTCGAGTGCCTGGAATGGATTCGCCAGCTGACAGGCGAGCCGACCGACTGCTCTGGTGACATGGACAACTTCTATGAAGTCCTCAAAGACGGAACACTGCTTTGCAAGTAAGTTGTTCTAAGTAGTGTTGTAGAACGTTTAATTTTAAAACTCTCAAATAATTGGTTATCTAAATACTACGTGCGAGTCAGAGTGGAGGTGAAATGTGTGAAATTATGGGAATGCTTAGGACATTATTTTAAGCTAGGTTTCCGCCTGCGGCTTCGGCGGCGTAGACCCTATGTTTGGACCGGGACCTCTAAAGGAAACATATCAGTTTAGTTGTGAAAGAGAGACAAACACACATACACGTTATCCGCCGTGAAAAGTTGCCCAATGTCCTTCTTCAGAGTTAAAGCTATCGCTATATCAGATGTCGTCAATATCTGTTCTGCGGTTTAGCTGTGAAAAAGTAACACATAGACATATTGCCGTGGTTGAAAAGTAGCCCATGTCCGTCTTTGGGATGCACATTGTCTTCCTACCAAGTTTTATCAAGAATGGATCACCGGTTTAGCCGTGAAACGGTAACAATCATAAAGACTAATATCTGCGGTAAAAAGCATCTTAGTATATGTCAACTCAGTACTAACTTATCTTCACACGACATTTCATCAAACTCTGTCCAGTAGTTTTTGCGTGACTCATAAACAGACAGACGGGCAGACAAACAAAAATTTCGAAAATTGCCGTTTCAGCCTCTATATCGTTAGTTAAGTTCACCTGAATCATTATTTTTAAAAATTATTCAATGTACAGACAAGCACGGTCTTGTTACAGTTTTATTATATGTAGAGATGATTATATTGGACACGTCACAAAACTTTTGTTTATAGAGCGGCATATTTAAATTTTTGGAAAGTTATATTTTCCGAAGAGACCCGAGTAATTCCGATCGCAATGGTTTTCGTGAAAAATCTGTACTTAGTATAACATGTTTAATAAATTAACCAATAAGGGATCATTCATTAATTACGTCACACCAATTTCATGATTTTTTGACCCCTCCGTCCCCCCTTGTCACACTTCATCACAATTAACTACACCCTCCCCACTTAGTGTGACGTCACATTTAGATTTTTAGTTTATGAAGGTAAAAATTACAACATCGGAAATGAGCCTTATCGCCTTAGTGATACATTCCATATTTCGAAAACAATAAATCGTTAAACTCGGCCAGAAAAATAGTATCTAATTTATAGGGAACGAAAGTATTCAAACAAATCCAAGTATGTAAAAAATAATTTCAATTGTTAACAAACATTGTACTAAATTATTGTCTTGGTTGTTGGTTGGTTAACAATTGAAATTATTTTTTTTAAAACTTAGATTTTGTAAAAAAATTGTATGTGAGGATTGTGAGCTCACAAACATGGAACTCCTCCCTCCCCCCTGTCACGATATGCCACATTTTGTGGAACCCCTCCCCCCCCCTTGAGGTGTGATGTAATTAATGGATCATCCCTAATACCTAAGTACATATCTTTATATAAAATCGATAGGTAATTTTTTTCAGTACATAAGAGCAAAACTATATTTATGTAATTAATTCAAACATGTAAAGTGGTCCACTTAAAGTGAGATAGATATACGCGATTTTAAACTCATGCAAAAATATTGTGAATCGAAAATATTCTTCATTTCAAAACCTGTTGTTTGCAGATTGGCCAACACAATCCAGCCAGGCTTGGTGAAGAAAATAAACGAGTCGAAAATGGCATTTAAATGTATGGAAAACATAAACGCTTTTCTGGAAGCGGCTAGGCAACTGGGTGTGCCTGCACAGGAGACATTCCAGACTGTAGACCTTTGGGAAAGGCAGAATCTTAACTCTGTTGTCATTTGCTTGCAGTCGTTGGGAAGGAAGGTTGGTATAATGACCAATTTCCATGGACCCATTTAAAAATCTGTTGGTCTAACTTATTTCTATTGCTCGAGTGGTTAGAGCTCCAACTGCAGAACCAAAGGTCGCGGGTTCGATTCCCGCCCAAGACAAATATTTGTGTGTATGAACATGTTTGTTTTGTGTCTGGGTGTAAAATATCTGTATTAGTTGCCTTGTACCCATAATACAGGCTCTGCATAGTTTTGGACTTAATGGCCGAGTGTGAAATGTCCCTGATATTATTATTAATTACAAGGGTTGCTATTTATGTTTCCGGAATAACAGACAATAACAAATATTTATTACTGAAAATGGTTTTATTGTTGTTCAATATATTCACTGTGATGATTGTCGACCGTTTCTTCTGGCATCATAAATCATTGACCATTGACCATGACCAGTTTGTTCTTCGCATATGGAAACAAAAATCATTGGGTGCCAAATCAGGGCTGTACGGCGGATGACTCATCCATCAGTTCAATTTTTTGAGCGGTCAAAAGGCGAGTTGTTTGCGCTGATATGTAAGAGCTGGCATTATGGTTCGACGTCGGCGATTGGTTTTCCTTATTTCTCCGAAGACTTCTGGTAAATTAACAGTTCTGTATCACCCAGGATTGACTGTTTTACGTTGCCTTCCAGGCGCGGTTGCCACATGTCCATTTTTCCTAAAAAACAAGCAATCATTTGCTTCGAAGTGCTTCGTGCACGCTCAATCTTTGTTAGGTTTTTTTTTTTTTATTTATTTGCAACATACAACATACAATAAACGCAATTAGCAAATAGGTATAATAAAGGTTGTACGGAAGTAGTCATTTGATATCAGTCCGTCACCGACTCCTAAACTGGGTTGTTAGCCTGTACTATAGGAGTCGATGAACATATCTTGGAACAGCCATATAGCTGTCGGCTGTTGTTTGGTTTCGGGATCATATGCGCAAATCTAAAATTCGAATTGTCTCTTGTATGGAAATTATACACGCCATTTGATGCACCACGGTTGTATTTTTTCAATATTTTCTAGTACCGATCAACAAGAATCTTTTTTGAATGTTAGTCAAATTCTGCGGGATCCAACGTGAACCTTTTTTTACGGCTAAATGTTCATGCAATATTCTATGCTTGTCATACAAATGTTCGTGTCGTCAGTACTGGATATATAAATAGCACCCGTCATAGCTTCTAAGGCATTAAAGAGCATAATATTATTAATTTTTGTAATTTTTCCACTTCCCATTTTGGAGCTAATCTAAACTATGGTAGGTACAGTTCCAATCAAATTTTATGGCGGATTCGAACATAAGCACAAATCGCGTCGCAGTAACCAGTTTTAGGTGTAGCGGGACGCAGTTGAGCGAGGGTATATAATTGTACCTGCACAAACACGCTCATAGCGATGTATTCCGACCCGCCATAAAGTTTGAGGCGAACTATATCTCACACTATTCTGATGTCTTAATCTTGGCTCGACAATCACTGGTCGCAGTCTAATAATAAAATTCTTCAAACCGTTCCAGGCTGGCAACTACGGAAAACCGACCATCGGACCTAAAGAAGCTGAGAAAAACGTAAGGCAGTTCTCAGAAGAACAGCTGCGCGCCGGCCAGGGTGTCATTTCCTTACAGTACGGCTCCAATAAAGGTGCCAACCAGAGCGGCATCAACTTCGGCAACACGAGGCACATGTGAACATCTCACAATTACAATTTGCACCAAAATGGGAACACTATGATATTGTTATGCTTATAGACGCTAGGCGTATCGAATTAAATAAGTACTTACTGCGTTGAAATGACATGTAAAAAATAGGTACAAATTATTTCGCTATAAACCATAGTTAGGTACTTTGTTTAACTTTAAATTGCTACAATTATTTGACTGTTCTGATGACACGCATCAGAAATATATTTTTTGAGTTAGACTATATTATATTAAAAGAATTGAAATAAAGCATTGAAATAGGTATACATTGACAAACACTTTTCGTGTGCTTTATAAAAATCTTCAATGTCAGTTAAGGCCAGTAAGTTTAATCGGTACGGTCCGTTAGGTCTAATTCCCGTAATGTCTAGTCGGTTCAGTTGGTCCAATTCCCCGAAAGTCTATTCTCCGAACGTCCAATTTCCCGAAAGTCTAATTCCCCGAACGTCCATTTTTATATTAGAGTACCCACGTAGGAGTTACTAATAATAGTTAGGTACAATTTTTACTACATACCTATGTACTTATTTAAAGAAAATATTTAAGTTTTGTTTAAAAACATTTTATTGAGATGAGATATAATAATAATGATAATAATATTATATGGGACATCCCACACAGCGCTATCTAGTCCCAAAGTAAGCAAGTTTTATGCTTGTATTATGGGGTACTAGACAGCTGATATACACACTTGGACCATCAGGTATTAGACTTTCGGGGAATTGGACCGACTAAACCGACTAGACATTACGGGAATTAGACCTAACGGACCGAACCGAGTTTAATTACTAGCTGGTGGGCGGTAATGAGTAGTACAAACTGAGTTTATTGGTTTTTACCTAATATTTCTGAAAAACCGTCAAACACTGTATTGTTTTGATAAAATATCAGTATGAAAATAGTTCTTATATTGTGTTCTCATTTTGGTTTTATTTTTATTGACCTGTAAATAAACTTAACTTTTTTCCAAATAAAAGTTAAAATTGAAACGGCATTGCAATTTAACGTACAAGTTAAATTATTCGAATAGATCCAATGACAAAAAAAAATTAAGTTGATTTACACAGAATATCATAGATTAAGTAATTATTTTAACAGCATAGTTTTATTTTGATACGAATTTTGTTGTTATTTCCGTTTTCGTAATGTCTGTAAACTAACCTCACGAATTTATTATATGACCTTTTGTTACCTATAGGTAGGTATGTTAAATTTTCTGTAAATTATGTGGTGAAATTTGCATTCAATCTCCAAAAACCATTGACAGTTAAATAATGTAACACAATCAGAATTAATAATTGTTAAGTATTTATGTAAACTTTATGTCACTAGCGACTATTTATTCTGAAGTCATTCCGATACTTATTTATATTTTTTCCAAATAATGACGTCCACAAACATTCCATATTTAGTAATTTTTTTTATATTGAAAATGAATAACTTTATCTCTTTTGAAATGTGCCAATTTTTTATACAAGCAAAAACTTCCAATTGTTATAACAGTATAATTTTAACGAAATATTGTAACATTTTATATAATGTGCCTTCCAGCCCGGATGTGGGCTCGATTTACGGAACAAATTCAATAAATCGAAATTTACATTATGTGATTAGATTTATTAAATCTCTTATTTATTATAATGGAGGAAAATAATCATTCCACAGACGATCTAAGACTTCTTTAAGAGAATTATTACACTGTGATTAATGATTTTATAGATTCATCTAGGTATATTTTCTGAAGTACTTTAATCAAAAATCACTTAAATGTTTAGAAATTGGTAAGTTTCACGAGGCTCTCGTCTTTGTGGAAGTACTTAGAATAAAATGACTAGTATTCAATATTGAGTTTTATTTATTCCCATTTTTGTCACAAATTTTAGTCTAATTCAGAGATTCTTTACTAACGGTCTGGTTTCGTGCAGGCGCAATTCACAAATATAACTTTGTTCAGAATTGAAGTAAGTACTTATATGGGTACTCACCTAAATGTTCAGTTTTTTTTTTTTAATTCCATAACACAAGTACTGAGTTATTTTGTTAATTGTAAATTAAAATTTGTGCTAGCTCCAAGTACCATCCATCGTGAGATGGTGTAAGTGTAAAGGACAGTTCCGATTTACATTGCGTAAATAAAGTAATAAAGGACTACCAATATATTGGCGGAGACGTTTTTTTATATTTAGACCTCTTTGAGATCTACCTGCCGAAGGATCTACCGTTGTGTATTAGGTACATTCATTTGCGTTGTTATTATGGTTTAGGCGAAGTAATTACTGTGCGCATTTTTTCGACTTATAATCAGTAAAACACAATGAGGTACAAAACGTCAATATTTTTCTCCTAAACCTTCTCCAAGAAATACAATATTGAATACTACTGTTGGTTATTCTAGTGACAATATCACCAGAAATTGTTTGATTTTCGTATTAGGTAAAATGGTCTGAGTTTGTAAGTAGGTACTTTAACTTTCATCAGCCTACCCGACATAGAATTATTATATACGTCATCGGCCTGCTGAAGCCGAGTATACCAGGATATCAGTATTCAGGATGTACTAACGTACTTACCTAGGATGGGTTAACACTGCAACTCTTTTCGTGGATTAAAATACACACAAAAACGTGCCCCGTATGCGACGCGACGCGTGTATTGAGATTCTGTAATTGAGATACCTATACTAGCTATTGAGCTGAGCGAAACTTAAGTGAAACAAATTAAAATCATAACTTGAAAAGATTTATAAAAAATCACAAAGTTTCAGTTTCTTTTCATAGATATGTATGAACATTCGGGTTGTGTCTTTTCTTAAGTAAATATTTCATCATCATCATCAGCCCATTTTTTTTACCCCACTGCAGGGGCTTAGGCCTCCCCCAGGGTGAGGAGGGGGGCTTGGAGCTTAAGTCCACCACGCTGCTCCACTGCGGGTTGGGGACTGTAACGACCGCCATCTATTGACAGCGTCCAGGACCGACTGCTTAACGTGCTCTCCGAAGCACGGTGTCAGTGATATTGTGTACTTAAGTCAGAAAATAATGTACCAAATAATGTATATAAATAATAAAAAATCCAAATGTTAAAACAAAATGTATAGAATATATAAATATTTACTCGTGTCGTGATAGCCCAGAGCGCAACGAGCCTGTCACAAATTTGGCCCCATAGGGCCATGGTTCGAATCCGGGCGTGTACCAATGAGTTTTTCTGACTTAAGTACACAATATCACTGACACCGTGCTTCGGAGGGCACGTTAAGCAGTCGGTCCCGGACGCTGTCAATAGATGGCGGTCGTTACAGTTCCCAACCCGCAGTGGAACAGCGTGGTGGACTTAAGTTCCAAGCCCCCCTCCTCACCCTGGGGGAGGCCTAAGCCCCTGCAGTGGGGTAAAAATGGGCTGATGATGATGATGAAGTCAGAAAAACTCATTGGTACACGCCCGGATTCGAACCATGGCCCTATGGGGCCTTATAAATTTGAGACAGGTTCGTTGCGCTCTGGGCTATCACGACACGAGTTCTTGTTTTAACATTTGGATTTTTTATTATTTATATACATTATTTGGTGATTCTCCTTTGTTTGACTCATCTTGATTAACATAACATTTTCAAAGGTATTATTGTATAAGTAGTGTTGTGTAGGCCTACTAATGTGTTAATCGAAATGTCCAATTTCAAAGGTTGGAGAGATGCGGGAGTGCGGTGCTGGGTGACAGTGGTAGAATATTGTTACATTCTTTCGAATTAACTATGTTTTGGCGTGTTACAAAAAACACAAAAAAAATCAAAGTGATATTATTGCAATACTTAAACGTATCTAACGACCTAGTATCTACTTATATATGTACCTTTGCCTTCCTCATACTTGGACAACACGAAATGGAACTTCTTAACTATATTTTGTAGGGTTCCGTATCCGAAGGTTATTAACGGGAACCCTATTACCAAGGCTCCGCTCTCCGTTCATCCGTCCGTCCGTCCGTCTGTCACGGTGTGCTTCGTCTGAACCGTAGTAAATAGACATTTGCAATTTTCACAGATTATGTAGGTATTACTATGACCGCTTTAACAACAAATAATAAAAATAAAATAGAGTTTAAAAATAAAAGGGGTCCCCATATAAAAAGTGTTTTTTTTTTCGATGTCTTTGATGTTTGGTAGTCGTAAGATCATTGTTCACACTTGAAATTTTCACAAAGTATGTACTACCTATTATGGCCACTATAACAACTTATAATATAATAAAATACGGTTAAAAATTAAAGTGTCGTGATAGCCCGAGTGCAGTGAACCTATTTCAAATTTACAGGGCCGTGTGACTGTGGTTTGACTCCGGGCGTGTACCAATGAGATTTTATGACTTAAGTACATGACTATCACTGACTCCGTGCCTCGGAGAGCACGTTAAGCAGTCAGTCCCGGTTGCTGTCAATAGATGGCGGTCGTTACAATCCCCCAACCCGCATTAGAGCAGCGTAGTGGATTTAAGCGCCAAGCCTCATCACCCTGGGGAGAGGCCTAGCTCCCTGCAGTGGGGTATAATTGGTTGATGGCAAAAATTAAAGGGGGTTCCCATACAACAAACCTGTTTCTTGAACGTTTTTAATGATTTGTAATTGTGAGATCATTGTTTACCTACACTTGAAATTTTCATGATGTATGTAGGGTCAGCTGTCCTACTGTGAGCCAGCCAAATTCATTGAACCACCGCGATATTTAAACGCGACAATCCCATTCCGCATTAGTACTACCTACTACCAAAAGAGACGCATAATTTACTCCGATTTGCTGTGAGAGAAAGGTGCGTTGTAGCGGCGCAGTTTTCGAAAACCGCCCAGAAAAGTAGTATTTTTTTTTATTCCATTATTTTCATAATTTTCTGGTGAGTTCTGTCGATTCTTTCAGAGGTACGTGATGATCTGTATGAATATCTTCCTATAAATACACTATTATTCAATTTGTTATGGCATAATTGTGGAATATTCTATATATTGAACTATTTAGTTAACTCCTACAATGAACCGTGGTTCATTGTTGTGGGTAGGTACAAGCATTGACAAGTTACGGCAGAAATAATGCTTTCAGAAACAAAAGTTATTTTGCCACCCTCTAAAGTTACTGAAACCAAGAATCATAACTCAACTTACATTTTCCCTTTCAAGTTATTATCGTTCATCTATGTTGAAAAAAAATTGTTTTTAACAATTTAGTCTTTTATTTGATTTGATATGAAGCCATTTTAAAAAAAGTCTGAATCATTCAGTTTTAAGAAAAGAAGATAACTTAGGTATGTGATTTAATGCGGAACAAAAAACATTTCTGAATAATTTGTACATTTTTGGTGTGTTCATTGAAGTGGTTCATTGTGGAAATTAGCGTGGTTCAATGATTACGTAGATACGCCCGCAGGTGTCCACTATGAACCAATTCTCATTTTGTCCTAAATCTCTTTTTACCTACTGAAATTCTACTGCTAATATCAAAAACTCACGAATCCCAGTTTACAACCAGAAAATTTCCCATAAGATTGGTATAAAACAACGTTTATGTAGACTAACAAACACAAAAACTAAAGGTTGCCGAAATTTACCTCACTCATTGTTGGACCATTCACCCTACTAACTACAATGGACGCTATAGCAACAAATAATAAAAATTAAATTAAATTTAAGACTAAAGGGTGTTCACATACAAGCGTGTTTTCATATTGTACACTGATGGGGAACCCTTGACAGTCCGACTCGCACTTGGCCATTTTTTTTTTAAACTGTCATTCTAATATAGGTACGTATCTCTTTTTCAATCATCTGATTTTAATTTCGCTACGGTGAGCTCCTGGGTGAATAGGTAAAGAAATACGGAAAATAGTGTTTATAGCCTTTGCAAAGTATTAACTATTTAAGAGCATTACAACACAATAAAATTAATTAGAATTTAACATGTTTCGTTTCGAAATTTTACTTTATGAAGTTTAAAATAAGAGTTTAATTGCTGTTTTTTGCTATTTTCATTATTACTGCGTAGTCTACGATAACACCTCTTGTCAACGATGATCACGCGTCCGCATACCCCCTGTGGCGGGGCCAACATATCATTAGGTCAACTCTCGACCTTAGATAGATAAGAACGTCTTGTGCAACATTTCTTGTCTATAGTGTTAAATATATATTTCGAATTAAACACAATACAGTATAAACCATTTATATACGTACGTGAATACAAAGTTAGAGTCTGGTCAATTTAACTGTACGAGTATTTAAAATTTTTACTTTGACAATGGTTTACAAAAACTAGTCGAGACGAAGGTATAGGTACCTACGCCTACTGCGAGCATCCGCTAGGTACCCGCAACACAAGCAATGTATTGTTAAATAGGTACCACTGATATTTTATAGTTTTGGTATGGTAGTTTGTCCGTCTGTCCATTCGCGCTCTAACGTCGTTATTTTCCAACGGACATTTTTGAAACTTGGTACAGAACTTCCCTTTGACCTCTAATTTTGTAAGTAGGTACCTACCATTTTGAAACTGGATTGGAGTTATTGTACGAAAGGGAGTATTTCTTTGCTTACCAATGAATTTTTTGAAGCTTTGCACACAGGTTTCCTTTGATCGTTAGTTTTGCAAGTACAATTTCGGAGCTTTTTTTACCCATGCGAAAAGAAGGCGGTTAAACGTGTACAGTTCCCGCGCGTTCGGGCACGCGGGATATGTGAAAGTCCCACCCACTAACAACCGCCTGAAGCATAATAGGGACGCGTGTCGTTAGCCCGAAAGCTCTAACGACAAGCGGCCAGGAGGCACAATAGGGTGTCACCGGCGCAAAGATGTCGCGAAACCCCTATGGGTTACTCGATGCGAAGTAATTCCGTTCCCGCGAGCCTCCGGTTAAGATTTGCGTTATTAATATAACGTGAAAAGTGTTTGACAGTTCACTCATTTGAGAGGGGGTCAGCAGGGGGAGGGGGGGCGAGAGCGCTCCCGCTTCGGGTTCGACTTAAGAGTCGCGCGAGAAAGACTTATTAGACTCGATTCGAAAGACTCGCTTAGCTTGAGTCAGCCGTTCGACTTCGAGAGTCGAATGATCAGGAGGAGGTGCCTCGTAACTGGCGGAATTAATAGCTCTAGTGAAAAAAACGCTATGATGCATCTTTAGCTCTAAGCTCTAAGTCTCGATGTAGAACTGAGTTTCTGACGTACCAAGATGCGCCAGTCGCTCTTCTACAGAATTTATTTTGGATAATTTGGAGTCTGTATGACAGATTTGGTGCCTCATGGCCGAAAACGGGAGACGCATAAGTCATCACCGGCTTGATGCATATGGTGTAAAGAGTACGCTTATTGCGTAGGGACATTTTACTTTTTGGACCTAACATGCCGCTAAGGCGGGCACTATAAAATTTAGCTAAGTCGCAAACACAGTTGATGTGATCCTTGAAATGGAGATGTTTATCAAGCGTGATGCCTAGATATTTGTAATTGTGTTGCCACGGAATGGGCACGTTATCCATTCGAAGATGGGAAAGCTGGTACGGAACAACACTAGTTACTCTAGTTTTGCTGTACCTACCTGAAATGTATTGCTGCTGATTTTTCTGGATTTATCTCGATTCTCCAGAGATGAAACCATCGTGTCAGCTCATCAATGGCTCTCTGGAGACAAGTAATTGTAAATTGAGCTATGACTGCGTAAATAGAGTGCAGTATCATTCGCTAACAGAGTGAGTTGGACGCCGTTTGTGGGTTGCTGCATGTCATTAGTATATGCCGCGTATAATAAGGGTGATAATGTTAAGCCCTGTGGAACTCCGGCTCTAATTAATCTTTTGGATGAAAGGGATTGTTCGTGTTTGAACATGAAATTTCTATTACTGAGATAACTATGAATAATTAGAATTAGTCTGTCGGGGACATCTAGCGTATATAACTTGTAGATGAGGCCAGCATGCCAAACTTTATCAAAAGCCAAAGCTTTTGATAATTTTTCTATTACTGAGATAACTACGAATAATTAGAATTAGTCTGTCGGGGACATCTAGCGTGTATAACTTGTAGATGAGGCCAGCATGCCAAACTTTATCAAAAGCTTTGGCGACGTGGAAAAATACCGCGGTCGCTTTGATACCCTTATTACTGATACCATCTAGGCCCTTTCTGGTTTTAAGTTTTCGAATATGACCGCCTAACACGTCTGCGGAGATAGGTGGGAGGTCGGTAGTGGGAGGGAGGTGCATTGACGTACTTCCTCCTCGACAAGTGAAAAGTGTTCAAAGTTAAAAGGAGCAGAAGTAAGAGAACATTGTTGTTCGAGGCTATCGGCTAAGCATTCGGCTTTATCGTAATCTTCGTACGCTAGGGAGTGGTGACTTCCTTAAGAGAGGGGGTGGCCGTGTGTGCGTCGCTTTTCAGGGCTCTAGCAATGCGGTAGTACGCTTTATGGATGGAATGAATTTCCTCCATAACCGTACGTACTCCAGTTATTATTTCGAAATTCCCGTACACGGCCTTTACTGTGCGTTGAAGGGCGCGTGCAATTTTGGAGCTGATTAGAGAATTTGGAGGAAATGAAAGAATTGATGGTTTCGTTATTTTTCAACAATTTTTTTTTTTTAAACTTGGCCTAGTGGTTCCTTTGATCTTTAGTGTTGCAAGTAGGTATCTACTTATAATTTTGGAGCTGATTGGAGGAATTAAAGGATTTTGGACCTGAAGGTCATAATGATGTAAAACCAGCGGTAGGTAGGTAATTGTAACTTAAAAAATTGTTACATTTCGCTAATTTATTGTTAATTCTAGTATCTATTTAGAAGGCCCGAAATTTCATAAATAGCCTAGCAAGTGAATACCTAGACATAAAGTAGGTAGTACGTTTATTACCTATTATTGTGTAACATTATTTATGATTTCTTTAATCACTTTAGGTGCCATTTAAAAAAATATCTTTTTTGGTCATAGTCGCCTCGCCCCCGCCCATTTCATTATTTTTCTACATAATAAAATTAAGTGTCTACCTACTCAGTGAGTTCTAGACAATGACAACCCACATTCAAGTATTCCACATGCCAGGGCACCTAAGAAAAGAAATTTTCGATTCATTTGGCCACTATAAAAATTTTTTTTTTTGGAATGCATTATTCGATTTTAGGTCATTATTTTACACAAAATATAATTCCTAGTAGATAGGTACCTAATTAAACTCTTTCCGTTTACCTACCAAACGAACGGACAGACAGGTAGACAGCAGAGCGGGTCCTTCGAGCTCTTTGGGTAAGTAGGTAGGTAGGGAAATCTAAAATGAGTCCTAATAGGATTAAAGGAGAAAGGACAATAAATAAATACAACAATAATTCAACTTATGAAAATGATCAAAATAATCCAGAATCTTTTCGCCGTCGAGACTATGGGTCCCTAGTTCAAGAATGCCAAATTACTTGTTATCGATTTGGGTGTCGCGCTGTGTTTATTGACAGGGGATCCTTTGAGCAAGGAATACCTTGTTCAGAGTTTCAGAGTCGCAATCCAGCGCGGCAACGCTTTTGTGTATCCTTGGAACTCTGACATGTCGTCGTCTCCAGAATATTGTTATTTAGACAGTATTTTTAATTTGTAGGTGTTTTTAGTAAGATTTTATTCGCGTATAGCAAAACTGTTCGTTTGTACAATATATATATTATATACATTTTGTAATGATAAACGAGAAAATTTTAGATTTTAATCATGAACGCAGCATTTAGTACTTCAGTTCAATTTTGACATTTGAAATTTTGACATCTAACTATGACATTTTTATGACTTATGTTTGACAGTTACAACTTGGTGAAAATGTGAAAATCAAGAAAATGAGTGAAAATTAAATATAGCTTTTGACGCTTTTTAGGTTTTCCAAAAAGAATGGAAATCAAATAGCTATCATAAAAATCTGCAAAGATTCGTTTTGTTAACATTTTTATACCATGTTTTACCGAACTTTTTTGGTGTTTTGATTCACTGTTATACTCATTGATATACTTAAATATTTAGTTCAGAAGAAATTAAATAATGGAGTGAATATGTCTGGCGTTACTTAAAAAAAAAAACTATTTTAGTATCATGCCGCAGTCAGGAGGTTTTACTAGTGGCTGGGCACCCGAGACGGCAGCTCCCGTTGACCCGACCGATGATAACGTAAGTTAGTGCGACCAAGACGACCCCCTGCCGACTCTACTTGTTTACGTTCATCGTCCATGATTAGTTTATCTTTGTTTGTGTAAATCGTCAATGTTTGTCCTGCCGAGGTCCGATGACGTACCTAGGCTTGTAATAATCAGCAACTATGTAGTCATTATTGACCATCATTTTTCATAAAAAAGGTAGGTACAGTGGCTTAGGATAAATATTAAATTAAAAATTATTAAAATAATAATATTTGATACTTCTCAAATGATAATCTAGCCCCAAAGTAGGCAGAGCCTGTGCTATGGGTATCTATGGCTATTGGCAAGTATAGTTTGCCTCAAACTTTATGGCGGATCGGAATACAACGCTCTAAGAGTTCTTGCGCAGGTACAGTCATATATCCCTCGCTCTCCCGCTACACCTAAAACCGATTACTGCGATGCGTCTTGTGCCTATGTGTACATCCGCCATGAAGCTTGATTGGAACTATTTCAGCTCAGTATTTAAGTATATAAATTTATACTTAAATACTGAGCTATAAATATCTTTATGAAACGTGTAAAGATAGATATATTACACAATATATGATATATTACATGGATCAAATAGATGTGTTCATGAACACAAATGTTAATACTAGGCGGGAATAGAACGTATGCCATTTGCTTTTGCGATTGGGGTCTGATTATTTCACCAATTGCTCAGTCAGTCATACCTATATTCTATATGAATCATTAACATAAAAAATTACTATTAATATGCATGGACGTTGAAATTGTATGCTTCCCATCATTCAAAAAATCTATCACACTAAAAACTTCTTGTCATTTGGTTTGGGTAAGCCTCAGGGACGGTTGACTTATAAATTGTTATGTTTATGACACGGTTCTAACAAACAATTTATTCATATTAGAATTTTAAAAAGTACACTTGTTTTTAAGGTAATTTTTTAATGTGAAAACATATTTACAAAGCCATTCATGCTAAAGTCCTGCCAGAATTAGGGGTCGGCTTTCCATTGTTGCCTGATGAAAATCAGGTTTATAAAATTGATCAATTTGAAATCTGGCTAAGATACGTTAATGGTCCATCATCTCAAAAAAAGTTATGGTTTGGTTGTGATAATGCGAGAAGCGAAGCGGAGCGACGAGCCACTGATAAGCCTTATAATTTTTTTTCATTTCCTTAAAATAATATTTACTGCATGAGGTTCCTACACTCCTCCCCCATAAGTCTGACTAAATATTTTGTAACTTTTCAGCAGGCTACAGTGGAAAGCGCTACCAGAATTAGTGATAAAGTGCTTTTGTGGTTGCCATAAAAGTTGATATACCTCATGTATCAAAGTCGGCACCACCAAGTGCTCATTCAAGTAAAAAAATTGAAAATAGTGTCCTATACCTGTTAGTGTACTTCGCTCTGGACCATCTCACCACCAAATCTCACCACTGGCGGTCAGTTGAGACGAAACATTTCCCATCTGACTACTGGAGGTCAATCGGGAGTAATTTTTTCCTTGACTAGTGATGAAGTGAGAAATTTTTCCTATCAACTGACCACCGGTGGTGAGATTTGGAAGTGAGATGGTCCAACAAATCTCACTAATTTCTCAACTGATTATCAGTCAGCAATTAATAGAATATTACTCCCATATCTATCATATCATATCCTATAAAAGTAGTTGTCTTCCCTTTTGCGTTGATGTTTATATTCATGTCAGTGGGTTCCCGTGTAATTTGTGTAATTCGGGATGGTCAAATCATGATTACACATTATAAATTACAACAAAAACGTGGCACTGCAATGCATAATTTAATCATTAGATATAGTCTGTTTCAGAGAACTTGCAGGTGACCCCAAGAAATAATGACAACGACACATGTCTATTATTAAGAATAGTTGGTGATGGTTTAGGAAAAATTGTTCCCGGTTGACATCCAGTAATCATAAACCCAATTTATCTTCAGTGGTTAAATGGGACAATTTACATCACTGATATGGGAATACCATTGTGTTATCTGGCTACTGGTAGTCAGTGAGAAATTGGAGTGCCAACTGACCACCAGTGGTGATTTTTGATGTCCAGATAGTCTGGAGTGGTGTACTTATGCTATTGTTCACTAATTTCATCAAGCGGGGGAGGGAGATTGAAGAAGGGCCTCGAATTACACTCTATGCGACCAAAAAATTAGTCATAACTCTGCAATTTCGTCAACATATTTGTTCTGTAGTAGTAGTAGGTTGAGCAGAAAAAAAGAGATAGATGTACTATTGGTAATTATCAAAAAGGTTGATTCAGTATTTTCTGGGTGTGGCCCTTCTTTATTATGAGTGGTGCCGATCTTACTGTACGCAGTTGTAGAAATACTGATACTAGTACATACAGTATTTATGATTTGAGCAGTATCCCTGTGAACATAAGAACTTATGATTCTCATGGCAAGCCCGCTTCTTGTTTAGAAGGTCGTGGTTCGAATCCGGGCATGTACCAATAAGTTTTTCTTTAAGTACATAACTACCACTGACTCCATGCCTCGAAGAACATGATAAGCAGTGGGTCTCAGTTGCCATCGTCAGATGGCAGTCGTTAAATCCACCAGTCCACACTGGAGCAGTGTGGTGAATTAGGCTCCAAACATCCTCATTTTGAGGGGAGGTTTAAGTCTTTGCAGTGGAGCATAATGGACTGATATGGAAGAATTAACCATTATTTCTAATATTGTCAGTCGGACATCATCTGACATTTGACATGTAAATAGGGAAAAAACACAATTTTAAAACAGAGATATAATATACATATAGTCTTAGCTATTGTTATACATAATGCACTCAATTATACCATAACTTTTGTTTTATACATTTTAATATTTGGGTAGCATACAATTTTGGCTTCGGTACCTAATACGTAGAATAATACTCGTGTTAATCATATTAGTACCTAATAGGTATGTTTATCTTTCAAAGTATTAAAACTATCACACAAAAATCAACATTACAAAATATTAATTTATCATTTATTTGTCACAGTAAATATACAATAAACTAAGGCTATTAATGACTAAACAGAACATGGTAACAATATTTTTAAAGATGAGCAATAAAAATAATTTTCTGTCGTGGTTCACTGACAATCAACGACCCCCTGCAGACTTATTTACTTGGCATTTCCAAGATAGCGAAGACCTATTTGACCTCGTCTGCCTTGTTTCATATCCTCCTGATATAAGGCAATAATCTTCATTTGTGTCATCATATAAAACTTTCCCATTTGTTACTAACTAGCGACCCGCCCTGGGTTCACACAAGTAGCAAAGCATATTTATGCTATAGTGTTTTTTTCTGTCGTAGTGTCGTATCAGCTTGTTGCGTCGAACATGTAGATTAGACTTAATTAGATTTAAATGTCACGTAAATACATTCGACTTGAAATATTTTAATGTATTTTATTTGCAATTCTGGAAATATTTGGAAAAGTAAAGAATATATTAAACAAACTAAAATATTTAGTTGTATGCAACACTAATAAATTCTGCCTAACTTTACATTACGCGTGTCGCGTCGTTGTGGGGTCGCCGGCCGCCCGGCCGTTTGTCGCGCGATAGTTTTTATTTCGCGATAACTTCTAAGATATTAATTTAAATTGTATGGTGTAAAGGGCAATCATAATATGCATGCAAGGCTGAAAATAAATAATGTATCTATTTAATTTTATAAGGATTAATATTGGAAAGACCAATTACCACATCATATGACACCATGTTTTTAAACACAAAAATAGGTATAGCAAGCTATCTATAGCAGATAGACATATGCGATTACGAACTTTTCTTTAGTCCTATAAAAAAGGAACAATTTTTCCATATATTGTTTTGTTATATCTCAAAGGAATTATGCAGCGTTATTGATGGAAGCTCCCAGTCGGCTTTATTTTTTCCGACGTCTTCAACAATAATGGTCATATTTCAAGTTATTTGCATAAAACATTAATGAATTATGGACATTAACCTTCCTATTGAATCACTCCATCCACTAGTGTCAAGCATATGAAAATGCGTTTGGTAGTTTTTGAGTTTATCGTGTTCAGACCGACAGACAGATAGACGCGCCGGGGGACTTTATTTTATAATATGTAGTGAAATTTTAATTTAATAAAAATTACCAGAGCTCGTACCTAGTTTAAGATAAAAATTAAAACTTATGTTACAGTAGATTCTTATCTATACACTAGCTACCCGCCCGGGCTTCGCACGAGTAGCAGAGTATATAAGCCGTAATGTTTTTTTTCTGTCGTAATGTTGTATCAGCTTGTTGCGTCGAACATGTGGATTGGATTTAATTAGATTTAAATGTAACGTAATTTCATGCAACTTGGACTATTTTATAATGTAACTTTCCATAATAACTTTCCTTTCTATTTCCAATTCCATAAATATTTGCAAAAGTAAATACATAAAAATAAACTACAATATTTCTATGTATGCAACATTTATAATATAAATTCTGCCTAATGTTACATCACGCGAGTCGCGTCGTCGGTGTAAAGCCCCGGCGGCGGCCGCCGCGCTGACCCAGGCCGTTGTCGCTCTATAGTTTTTTTCGGTAACTCCGAAAATATTAATTTAAATTTTATAGTGTAAAGGACCATCACAATGTGCATGAAATGCTGAAGGTAATTAACGTATTTTGTTGATAAGGATTAATACTGTATCCATAGAAATTGCTTTCCATTTACCTCATCATATGACACCATTTTTTTAAACACAAAAATAGGTATAGTAAACTATCCATAAAAGATAGACATGTGCCATCGCGGACTTTTCTTTAGCCCTATAAAAGAGACACAACTCCTCCATACATTATTTTGTTATATCTAAAAAGGATTAGACAGCGTTTTCGACAGCTCCCAGACGGCTTGTTTTTTTTCCGATTTCTTCAACAATAATCGTCATATTTCTACAAATTTTCACAAAATATTAATAATTTATACACGTAAACCTTCCTCTTGAATCAGTCTGTCCATTGATGTCAATAATATGCCAATCCATTCAGTAGTTTTTGAGTTTATCGCGTTCAGACAGACGCGGCGGGGGACTTTATTTTATAATATGTAGTGATAGTACAAAATACAAAGCCTGTTTGTATGGTTGCTTAACTATAAAGTTTATAATCTTTTTATCATGCAAGATTTTTGTATTTTTATTATCTGGTCAGGTTTATCAAATGATGTTCTTGTATGTAACCATTTGTCTCTCATAGTGTTAACATTATGTATCTATTTATTCAGTGGCAAATTATCTAGGTACCTGTATTGAAAGGTTATTGAAACTGATTTTTTTGAAGTTTGTTACCTATATAATTTCTGAAGTACCTATAGTTTTTTGCTATTCATTATCTAAGAGGGTGACGAAGAGTGGATTATTGGATTAGTTTTATTTTAGTTAATATTTGATTGTTATTTTCGGGTTCATTATTTTAACTAAAATTATGAATAATAATAATGTATACATGATAATAATGTCTACGCCTCAAACTAAGCATTAGCTTGTGTTTTGGGTACCAATATGACTGTCTGTTTGATATATTTTCACAACTAAACCACTGAACGGATCATGATGGGAAATATGAAGGGAGATAGATAAAGGAATTACTGTTTCGTTCAATTAAAGGTTCCCATGAAATATATAATCAGTACTTTTTTACATTGTAACAGAGCAATGAAATGATTTAATCTTCGGTGAATCTTAATAACAAATCAAGATTCAAAATTAATGACAATCAAAATAAGTTGTGATATAGAACAGTTGTAAAAGTAGAATACAAGAAGTACCTACCTAGATGTGTGAAGCAAGGTGAACAGGAATAAGGTAACATAAGTAAAAAGGAAGTTATACAGCTAGTAGTAGCTAGTAGAAAATATTATTTGATACCTATTTATTAAAAAAATTTAGGGATGTCGTTATATCACTCTTGTGCCTTATTATATCTGTGCTCTTATTATACCAACAAGTATATATATGATATATATACTTGTTGGTGATGTATTTTGATAGATAGGTATCACAATATCACAATCTACATTTTTCATCAACATGATGAAATTTTCAAAGCTCACATGTAAATAAGAATTCCAGAATATGTCTCTTTGAATATTAACAGTACTTACCTATTGTAAAACAATAAAATAATACTTTTAAATAAAATATTCACATGAAAAATATTGGAAATTGTTGTAAATCATAATATAATTACAATAAGTACCTACTTACTTAATTGGTGTTATCTATATAAAATTAATATTAGTTGGTGTTATCTATAAATAATACTTTTTGGTTTGTGTATCTATCTCCTACGAGTCAAATAGGTATGTAACATGTTATCGGTAAAAAGATAGGTACCTACCTATCTATCAACAATCAAGCCCCATAACAACAGTAAAAATTATAATAATAGGACTTAAAAACGACGCTAAATGCGAAACGGGTGCACGTAAATTACCCATATTTCGTTAATATAAGCGCCTTAGAATAGGTATCTGAGAGTGTCCATACGGAGTTATATTTACCTGATTCTTATTTTATTGGTAAAGTTCTGTATCTTTACAGAAAAAATTAATCTTTATAGGATTACTTCATTATTCGTCTGCCCATCCATCTGCCTGTCTGTCTGTAACGGCTTTTTTTCTTAGGAACACGTGGAGCTATTGAAAGTATTGAACTAATTAGATGATAAAAATCCATGGGTGTAGACCGCTTGCCTATTGGTTTGTATCAAAAATATTAAGACCATTTATGCCGCATATTTTGATACAAGTAAATCAAATTAATTAATAAAACCATCAATATATGGCAGTCGTTAAAATTCACCGACCCGGACTGGAACAGCGTAGTGGATTAAGCTCGAAGTTATTCGGAGGGGAAGCCTAAGCCCCTGTTTAGCTGTTTTTTTTGTTTAATTAAGTGGGCGTACTTGTATTTTATTTTTACTTTGTCATCGACTTCTCACCCAAGCATGTCCACCAGTGATAACAGAAATGTATAAATTATCACATTATCGTCGCTTCAAGGCAGTCTTACGTACCCGTCGGCTAGTGCGCAACGTACTAAGTTGAGCTTAAAACCGAAGTATTTGTCGTTTCTATAAATATATATTTATCCAAAGTGTCACTGATGGCTAAATTTCTGAGCAACGTATTCCTGTCTCCGTACTAGTTTTTGAGTTTTGTTACTGTGATCGCATATAAGTGTATTTGGAACTTTTTCAATAAGCAATTCCTCCGTTCAGTCTCCTACATGCATCAATTCATAATCGGTGTACTCCAGAACATGACAATTGCTCTGATGTTCCGCGTGAATCCTATTTACTATTCAGATTATTCAGATACGATATAGATTTCGTCCAGAGGGCTTTTCAAGTAAAGTGCTTCTGCTATTGGTTCTACCATTTCGATTATCATAAATACGGTGTGTATTCTAAAGACATCACCTGACGAAGATTCGATTCTTTCTTGTGACTGGAATTAAATCTTTTGCAATGGATATATTGACTAATGTAAGTTTTTTGTCTAAGCGCGTTTACAAGCGATTCAATATGATCGAAGCGATCTAAATCTCATTTGTTTGTTTACAGTATCATCCTGTGGTGAAGGCGTTTTTGGCGGGATCATTTTCTGGGACCTTCAGTACCATACTGTTCCAACCCTTGGATCTGGTGAAGACGAGACTCCAGAATCCGAGCCAAAATGTAGCAGCTGCGACTATAAAGTAAGTATATCTATATATTGTATGGTTTATTATACATTCAAATAATAACAGTGGGAGAACTGGGAGATGATTCACTAAAAGTGTCTTTCAAGACAGTACGTTTTTTAATGTGAAAATAAATGTAAAATTTAATAAAGATCGTTGACCTGTTTTACCATGATGTAATAAAAAAAATTCATACTTTATTTTCCAAGTTGTTATTGTGTAAAAATTGTAGTAAAATCATATCACCATTTAAATTATTGTCTAGACAGGTTTACACAAAGTCTCATAATGGTGTTATCACAAAATTATATATATTGTGTTCTTTATTTAAAAATGTATTATTACTACTTTTAAAATATATAATTATTGAATAAGAAAAAATTTCGGTTACTAACCACGACATGAAGACGAGCATTTTTTCAACAATATTTATTAAAGACCGATAAAAGAATATTGAAACCTATGAAATCAAATGTACACTGTGCGCACGAGCGGCCAGCGTGATAACGAGCTCAGTTAATTATAAAAATGATAACGACTGATGTAATTGTCTATTCCCAAATTTTTGAACTAAAGTCCGTTATATTTTATTTCGAAAGAATACGCATTTTTAAGAATCCAGTTAAAAAATTTTTTTTCGTAGATCGGTATTTACGTAAATACTAGGTATATTATATTTAAATTTTTTATAGTATAACGTCACCAGATCGAATTATAAGTATAGCCATTGCCGTTGCATATAAAAAAAAAAACAATGTCAGTCTCAGACCTGTTAATAGTATAAGCGTCATTGTTTTTATAAATATGCAACGGCAATGGCTAACAATTCCACCCAGTGACGTTACGTTATAAAATTTTTCAATATATCTACCATAATACCGAACCAAAAAAAAAATTCAAATTAGTTTCTTAAAATCCCCTATTCATTCAAAATAAAATATTTTATCGGACTTTAGTTAAAAAATTTGGGAATAGTCAATTGTACTCTATTTGGTTAAAAATCAAATTATTATTGCCGTCCATATCTCTCTGGAGTACCTATGAGTTGTTTGATTCATTCCTTTCACGTTTATATAGTTTAGCCCTTATCATGACATCTATTATGTTTAGATATTATAAATCAGATATATGACTGAAGCAGGCAGATCACTTGCTTCCTGATTACTTTTCCGCGCCCCCTACTGCGTATACTTATGCCATGCAAAGTGGCCATGATTTAAAATATCTAAAAAATCGCATCCCCAAATGATATGAGTAACAAACAACTTTATACTTTACAATATATTACAAGTTCATACCTCAAATTAGAAATACGTGAATTAAATCTAGAACGAGGACTTTTTAACAGACATATAGCAGTAAAGATATGGTCGCTACACACTATGTTTTATGAAGCCTAAAATCATCAAAGACAGTAAATATTATGTACATATATCTGTCAAAAACCACTTAACTGAAAAGAAAAATAATAATGACGTAATGACATACATATTACAACATCGTCTAGGCCCCAAACTAAGCATAAGCTTGTGTTTTGGGTACCAAGCGAAGACACCACATACATATAACAGCCAAGACCCGGTACCAGTATCAATATTCATCATATAAATACTGACCCGACCTGGGATTCGAATCCGGGACCTCCAGCATTGTAGGCAGGATCGCTACCCACTAGGCTAAGCGGTCGTCAAATTGTTAACTGAAAAGGGAATAATAACAAGCTATATTCTATAACATTTGGTTTGAACAACGTAGATTGCACCATGCCATATGGAATTGCAAGCGGAGACAAACAAAAACTACTTAACACATTAGTTTTAAAAATCGATATTTCACATAAAGACCATCACTAAAAATTTTTTTTGGTTATTGGTTTGTTTGTCCCCGCCTGCAAAAACATATACCTATCTAACATGGGGCATTCTACCTTGTTCAAACCAAATTCTATAGAATATAGCTTGTTTTTTCCTTTTCAGTTAAGTGATTTTGCTATCGGTCTTTTTGTTTCATTTTAAATAATCTAATTTATATTCAAACTTTTTAGTTTTATTAATTTGCACGCATTAACTTTTCGTTACAGCTTAACAAAGATATACCGTATTTGCGTTAAATACAGTTTTTTTTTAGAGGCTAGTCACTAATTTTCATTTGATACTCATTGCTGTAATAACAAAAAAGATTTATCCCCCCCCCCCTCCACCCGCTCTCTTTTTTGATTTGCACGCCTCATATTGAAATATGAAATGTCCTAGGAATCTAACGATAACCTCATATGTTTGCATCCATCAAGCCGTTCAGTAGTTTACGAGCATAGGAAAGAACAAACATACCCACATACATAGGTACATACGTTTAGGTCAAACACATAACCCTCCTTTTGGGCTTTACCGCAGTCGGGTAAAAAGAGAGTCGCTTTCATATGTCTCTTCTACTGTTTTACTATATTGTTCCATTTTTTTAAATACCAATTATTTTGTTACAGCGGCCGAATGCAGCCAGGCATGTTAACGATATTTACGTCTATCGTGCGCCAAGATCACATTGTGGGTTTATGGCGGGGCATGGTGCCTTCTATAGCCCGTTGCGTTCCCGGCGTGGGTTTATATTTTTCTTCGTTACATTGGCTGAAAGGGCAATTAGGGAAAACTAGGAATGAAGATTTGGGTCCCTTGGAAGCGGTGACGTTAGGTATTGTGGCAAGGACCATGAGCGGCGTCGCCCTCATTCCAATGACTGTTATAAAGACCAGGTTTGTGGCCTTATTGTTTTTTTTATTTGGGAGTTCACATTTTCTTGTCGACTTTATTTCTAAACTTTATTCTTAAGATGCATCGACACCGGAAATTTCAAGAAACATAACTATGTCAATGTAGGCCTTATCTCATAATTTGGAGCTCTTTTGCCTAAAAATGTCAAAATTATGGCTGTTAACTCAGATGCTGTCTGATATAGGCATTCCTGTTCATTATGCCCTGGCTTATAATTTCTCAAAATAAGTGAGAATATGTCCATAAGGGTCAGATAATTTTTTTTCGATGTTCATTTGACATGTAAAACCGATAAGTACCTAAAAAAAGAGGCTACGGATATATATACGACTATGCATTTTAACTAGTGCACTTCTCAGCCTCTCAATTGGCTGATGTCTGTTGTGCCAGTTTTTTTTTTTTAATTGTAAATTGGTATATATGCATTAAAAAATAGTAGACATAACGGCCAAATTTTTAATAAAAAAGAGGATTTCAATATACCTTTCCATAATGCTGGAAAAACTAAATAATTACATTATGGTGGATCAAAATGTCTTTTTTGCAAAAATTCCCTTTACGCTATCTCAACTGAAATTTCCGGCGTCAACATACTTGTTATTAACTTTTTATGGTTCCCTGTTACTTAGCCTCCACTGTCCGTCCGTCCGTCTGTCATAGGGATGGATGGTGTGAACCGTTATATATAGACACTTGAAATTTTCAAAGAGTGTGACATATAAAATCGGTTTTAGACTACGGCCGCTATAACACTAAATAATAAAAATAAATTAAAGTTAAATAATAGAGAAGGTCCCCATACAAGAAACATGTTTTTTTCGACGTTTTTTGTGGTTGTGAGATCATTGCTTATACTTCAAATTTTGATGATGTATCTACTACTATGACTGCTGTACAACAAATTTTAAAAATTAAATAAAATTAAAAATTGAAGGGGGTCCCCATACAAGAAACGTGTTTTTTTTTTAATATTGTATGACGATTCGAAACTTTTCGTGTACGAGTCCAACTTGCACTTCAAAGTTCGTAGTAGTATGAATAATTAAATAATTATCAGTTTCCAAAATTAAAATACTGTTTTTAATTCCATTTGACCCATTAACTGTCGTAATATGCAGCATTAAATTTAATGCGTAGTAACCCTTTGACCGTTGCACACTTCTTTTAACCGTATTGTATAATTTTCTAATTTGCCTTGCAGATATGAGTCGGGGGTATACAAATACAATAGTATTGGTGACGCAGTAAAAGCTATATATAGAACTGAAGGAATAAGGGGCTTGAGGTGTGGCTTGGGTCCAACTTTAGCCCGAGATGCGCCATTTTCGGGCCTATATTTGATGTTCTACACACAAACTAAGCAGAGCGTGCCTAAAGGTGAGATTGAGTTGCTGAATGGCTAATATTTTTCGATAATTGATACGAATTAACACAAAAATTAAATTAAAACTGCGACTGATCATGAATAAATAAAAATAATTTCTTTGTATTGTGGCTCCATCTATTATTAAATAGCCGTACTAGACAAGCAGCGTCCCACCTTATTAGCAGGCATTTGACAAATTCTCAAAATTAACTTCCCAATATACTTACACTAAGTTGTTTTTTAAATGTCTCCATGGATGAGGACTCCATATTTATTGTTCATTTATTGATGTCAAAATTTTCCAGTCTATGTGAATTGTACCCTTGAGAAATACCAAACAAATCAAAATATGCGCATTTGAGTTTCAACGACCTTGCAGTTAGAAAAAAATATTTACTTATTTACGACATTTGCCTGTTTACTTAATTGTAATCATTCTGAATCATTCCAGATTTCTAGTATTAGATTAGATAAGATGTTTACTGAATTATCAGGACTCAGTCTTTTCGTTATCAATGAAAAATAAATAAAACTAATTTATAATAGATAAATTATTTGAATCGTGTAACAGTATGTATATCGTTTGATGATAACATCTAGATATCTGTTAAGCTTCCTTATTGTTTTTAAATAAGGCTGTTGACGTATTTTCCGTTGTTTACGTAAACTTAATTATTAATGACGTTACAGTTAGACGCTATTGCATCTTCTAAGTCACTATGTTCTACGTGTATCTTTCTGTGTTTTTATTATAAATGAGCGTAATATTTGCGTAAAGCGTCATTTCTCTATGAAAATTTTTGAAATCTATTCAGTTAATATACAAACATACTCGAGTAACATCTAATGTTCACTAAATATAATTTATGTAGGAGAGTATTCTGAGTAGGTAACGCAGTAGATATATTAATAATAATAAATTAATCGACACTTGCCAAATAGAGGATGAAATCAAAAATGGATCATGAAATAATGTAGTCACCCTCACTTGATGAACTAAACGAAATATGGAAAAAAATAAATGTATCAAAGTGGGTCTCGCGCGCCGCACTCTATGGAGCAAACATAAAATAAGTTAAATGATATCAATTTTTAAATTTGTTGTAAATTTAACTCTTAATCATGACGTTTTATGACTTTCGTTTTGTTGCACCCAAACGCATATTTCGTATTAATAGGCGTTTTCTGCCAAGATAAGAGCATTTCCTGCAGCGTCAAGTTTCACAATTTTATCAAATAATAAAAATGTAACGTTGTACGGTCGTTTTGGGAGTTCTCAAAATGAACCAACGTGCTAGCTACCCTGAAAAACTTCCGCCAGCCCCGTCTTATGTGTAAGGTTTAGTCTCCAAACACAACCTACAGACGCTGTCAGATCACCCAACGTTGGTCAGCCGGTTCACCGAATCTGGACGAATGGTGTAACTAGCGTACTAATCCCTCATCCAGGGAACGCACCATGCACCGCTGTGTTGGATCAGCGCGTGGCGAACGCATATATACTTCATCTCCGCAGAGATTGACATCATCACGTTTTCAAACCAAATCTATGTTTCTCTTCAGAAAACGCGGCGAAAAACTGTCATAACTCTATGGGCGCAATGCACCCTTATTGACGTAGGCGCATCTTGTAAACCTACATCTATGGTTGTGCATTTAGCCATCTTCTTGTGGGAATAAATAATTTATACTAAGGATACACTCTTCCATTGGAAAGCATTTAAACGTATAACGGAATTGGAATTAGACAAATACATAGACAATATATCTATATTCGTTTGAAATTCTAAGTCGTTTCGTAAAAAACTATTATCTCTTGTTCACAGAATGGTTACAATCTCCAACTACGGCAAGTGTGATACATTTCTCTTGCGGCGTGATAGCGGGCGTCGCGGCATCTCTAGTGACCAATCCGGCGGACGTTTTAAAGACGAAAATGCAGCTATACCCTGACAAGTTCCCGAACGCATTCACAGCAGCCCTTTATGTACACCAGGTAAATATGTTACTGTTCAAAATAAGCTTATATCCATAGACTGTTTTCTATATTCTGTGCTGTGTCTGGTCTAGACCAAATTTTGTTCCATAAAATTCAATAAAAGTTAAGTTTGAGTATTGCATATTCTGTTTGACTGACCCATTGGCCGATTCGTTAGAGACCCTAATTGCTGGGCCGAGGGTCGCGGATTCGAAGTCCCGCCCAGGACAAATATTTATCTGGCTGTAAAAAGTATCTGTATGTCATCATCATCATCAGCCTGTGTCTCTTCACTGTAGGATATAGGCCTCTCCCAAGGCTCGCCACCACACGCGGTCCCCCGCCTTTCGTATCCAACTACCCCCGGTATGGTGCTTCAGGTCATCTGTCCACTTGGCCGGGGGGCGTCCAACGCTTCGCTTCCCGGTACGTGGCCTCCACTCGAGAACTCGTCTATCCCATCGGTTATCGGTTCTACGACAAATGTGGCCGGCCCATTGCCACTTCAGTTTGCTGATTGCTTTGGCTATGTCGACAACTTTGGTTCTTCGACGGATTTCAGTGTTTGCGATTTTATCCATCAAAGAAATACCGAACATAGCCCGCTCCATAGCACGCTGAGCGACTTTAAATTTGTGGATCAGTCTTGCCGTGAGAGTCCATGTTTCGGCACCGTACGTCATTGTAGGTAGGACGCATTGGTTAAAGACCTTGGTCTTCAGACACTGTGGTAGTGGCGACGAGAACAGATGACAAAACTTCCCAAAAGCAGCCCAGCCCAACTGAATTGGACATGACATTGGACTGGACAGTCTGTCCTAAGTAGACGTACTCTTGCACAACTTCTACGGTCACTGGTCTCGGGAGAATATGTTCGTGGAACATGACTTTCGTCTTGTCCAAATTCATTCCGAGTGCCACACACCGAGAGACGATATTGAGGCCGTTTACCATTCCGCTGAGCTCCTCCAGCATCTATATGTATATACTATAAAAAAAGATATTTAAGCATGTATACCAGTTGTTTAGTACCCCATAATACAAGCATAATAATTGCTGATTTTGGGACTAGATGGCGCTGTGTGGAATGTCCAAGGTATTATATTATATATTGTTATAGCACAAAATTATAAAATATCAGTTGATTGTATTTGGATCAGTCCTTGTATGAAAATTTTATTATACATACATTATACATAATATTTATTTTTAATTAACCTTTTTTTTCAGACATATGGTTTCCGAGGCTACTTCAAAGGTGCTGTACCACGTATGATACGACGAACGCTTATGGCCGCAATGGCGTGGACCGTCTTCGAAGAAATCACAAGATCTATAGGTTTAAAATGATTCATATCTATAATTATTGATTATTTCGATTTGTTCCTATAGTGTTATGTAACATGAAAACCTTCAAGTTTTCCATCACATCAAAATATAATATTTTTTTTATGAAATGAATATACATAGGCAGAATATCTACTGTACAATAGGAAGTTGCTAACTAATTTAGATTTTACCATCCTCTATTGACCATATTATTGGTATACATATTATATTAATAATAATTGTGTTGTGCAATACATTATACTTATTTTGTTTTAATGTAGTCTTTTATGTGATTGTTTTATAGTCTTATATAGATCTAAAACGAGCTAATAGTTTGTGATAACATTATAAGACAAAAATTGACGAATATATATTTGTTGTTAGTGTATAAGTAAAAATGTTATTTATTTTATATGAAAATAAACTATTTAAACGATATATTGTTAGGGGTTGAATTATGAAATTGCCATTATACGAAAATGAAAAACTAGAAATTCTTTAAAAAAAAAAGTATTTATTTTATCAATATAAAGATTCGGTATTCTTTACGAATTTGTGTCATATAATAGCGAAATCATGAATATGTGATTTGACTGGAGATCAAAACTCAACAAAGTTTGTAAATGCGATTAATTTCTGCAACAGTTTGATACGGAATAGCTATCACCATTTGCAATTATTGATTATTGACTTTAGTGGTAGGTGTACCTCTTGGTTCAATTTGCAAGTCTAAATTTCCGTTGCAAAAACGAATAAACCAAAAACGCACAGTGAGTTCATTAGTTCTGTTTCTTTCCAACACAGCAATGATTTTGCCAGCTCGATTGGCAACGTTAGCGCCACAACGAAACTCGTATTAAAAAATCGAATTTTTCGACGTGTCTATGTTTTAGTGCAGATGCGATAGAAAAAACAAAAGTAATTATTAATTTATGTATTTTGAATTTAGAGTACAGAAGCTTTTATTTGAAAACTCCCGAATTAAAAATACCCTGCAAGCTTGATAACCTATTTGTCGGTAGTCGCTAGAATGGCAATTTCATAATGAAACTCCATTATTATTTGATTTCTCTCCAAAACCTTAAGAAATATACAGAGTACAATTATCAAAAAAAAAAAAAACGCAAGAAAAAAAAGGACTGGAAATAGGTACACATCTTTAATACCTACCAAAACAATATAAATGGCTAACATGAGCAAAAATCGAAATTCAATTTGAATGAAAATAAATATTTTTCAGAGAGCCCGGCACACAGATCGTTGCAAGTTGGGAGCTGTTTACATCCACCCCACAGACTGTGATGATGTAAACGGACTTTGTGACATTTAACTAATTATATACTTATTGGTCTATATGCTTATGGCAGGAATCGAACCTATGATCTTCGTATCAAAGACGAGATGATTAACCACTCGGCCACCTTTGCTCTTAAAAATATACATATTTAACCAAATTATATTGAATATGTTTAATATGGATATAGAGTGGCCGGTGTTTCTATTATACTTGTGATCAAGTGTCCTGCGTAGTGTGCATTACATGTATTTGTCATCGCCAAATGGTTAAATCAGCCTGTTAATTAGATGGTTATGATGACCTATTTGCCCAGTGGGTAGCGACCCTGCCTATGGGGCTGGAATTCCCGGGTTCGAATCTCAGGTCGGGTCATTATATGATGAATATTGATACTGGGTGGGGTCTTGGTTGTTATATGTATGTGGTGTCTTCGCTTGGTACCCAAAACACAAGCTAATGCTTAGTTTGGGGCCTAGACGTTGTTGTGATGTATACGTTATTATAAATTATAAAAAAATTATGAAAGAAAATTGGCGAAATTAGCCTTAGTCAAATTGTTGAAAAAAGTTTAACAAAAGGGCTAAACATTGGTTTTAGACTCTTAGTTAGGTAATTAAAATTGTGATATGTAGTGTTAGGGTGATAGTGAGATTGTAAAAGTGTGGAATAAATTTTACATGATCCCGCTGCCATAAAAAAAAATCATGCCATTATAGAATAAAAACTATACTTACAGATGGGTTGAAAATAAATTACATTGTAGTAAAAAAATACTCTTCAGACTCATAACTTGCAGATAAATTCCTTTTTATTTTATTATATTGTCTATTTGAGCTGTCTAGTAAAGTAAAAGGCTTCAATAAAATACGACGGACACGTCATCGGCTATTTTTTCGTTACTAAAACATAGGCACTGCTAGCGCTGCTGCGGCAAAAGAAACTTAAATGACCCGGCGGCTTTTAGAAGCTGGCGGTTTCGAAAGGACTAAATCAGTGAACATGTTAAGCCACCTTTTAGTCGAAAAGTAAATATGTTGTGTTTCAAGGGTTTTTATGAAATTTAAAAGAATTCTTTATGTTAAAAACATGAAAATTGGCTTGGACCAAATTTTTTAACACATAGTTTATATATTTTTTTTCCGTAAATATAGACCAATTTATACCTTCCCGTTAAAACAAAAAAAAAAAAAATTAAGTCATTAAAGTTCATAAGTAGTAATTTTTATCCAAAAATAAAGTTATAATTACCTCAATATTTTTTATTTACTTTTAGCTTTTGTGTTTTACTGTGATGAACAGCGCAATAAGCTCAACCGGCCAGATGACGTCACAGGGACAATTTCAACGTCAGATGGATTTTTAATATTTGGGAAATTCATAAACAGAAATAAATGATATTTTGAGGAGTTATTCCAGAACTTTATTCCTCTTACTTATAATGATCATCAGCACTACTTTAAACTGTTGGTCCAAGCCAATTCATTATTTGGCTTTACGGCTAGAAATTAAGAAATACGTGTTTCACGGTTTACCTGTGGAAATTCAACTATTAAAGGGGTAAAATAGGAGATTAAAGTTTGTACAAGAATTCAATATTGGTATTTAGTTAGCCTTTTAGTTGGAAATTGAGAAATGCCTTCACTTCACTTCAAATGAAATGTTTCACTGTTTTTGTAGAATTGTTAAGAAACCCTTAACAATTGCTAAAACAGACATGTACGCGAACGAAGCCACAGGCAACCCCTGGTATACATATTTAAGCCTAAAATCCCCTTTGCCATGAGTTAGGATTGAAATAATAAGATATTATTTTAATTAAAACTATGTAATTTTAATTTACATATATACAATTTAACTAGATGTTTTCATATAAATTCTAACCCTTCATATTTTAAGTTTTCTACAAACATATCTTTCAATAAAACGGTCCCATCTGTTCTAAAAGCAGATATGTAAGTGGCTGTTTTGCCTTCAAATTCTGTTGTCTTCAATGCTACAATCACTTCATCTTGCGTTCCCGGAATGAACTTGAATGAAGAGAAGCCAAATTTTGGATGGTGTTTTGTAATCTGAACAAAATAAATACAGTTTTAATTTCATATTGATGTGTTCATCTATATTTGAAGGGTAATTAATAGAAGCGAGGGATTTATTATGAACATTTAACACCAAATAGATACAATAATCAAATGTGATTCTCAACATATGCACCACTCGATAACTTTAACATAGAATTGACTATGAACACAGCTTTTGGGCTATGAACAGCCACCTTAATAATCACATCCATTTCTGTTTGAAGTTATTGCACCCATGAACCATGGTAGACAGCATATCGTCCCTGGAATTCCTAATAGACGTAACTAAAATATTGTCATTGTTAGTATAATACAAAAAAAAAAGTGTGATTGGTTTACTACTGCAAAATTTATTTTGTCTGGTATTTTATACTATTAAGTAAAATTTTAGTTATTATTTAAGAAAAGTAAGTTTACGCAATGTCTTATTTTTATGCCAATAATTATTATTCATTTAATTATAGTATTTCACTGTTTTATAACAAGTTACGTCCTTAAGGATTTACTGCTAATAAGTGTTTAAATTATTTTTTTCAGATACGCCATTTGGCTCGGTCATAGAATAAACTCTGTAGATTTTTTAAATGTCTTAAACGCAAAATGTGCAATTTGTGAGTTACGTCGATTAGGAATTCCAGGGACATGAATACTTTTTTGTATCATGCTTGTTTGTTTGCATGGTAAACAAATATATACAACAAATTAGATTTGGATTTGTGCATACGATTCACTGTTATTACAAATGCTTCTAAAATAGGTAGGTATGTGTCAACCGTAAATGCCATTATTTATAAGTTCGATCAAATTGGATATTCTTAAGTTAATGTAACTGGATAGACAAAATTTATTTCCTTCTAATACAATTACTTACTTCTATTGCATTGATGCTATTGAAATTATTATCAGCGGTTATTAAAAAATTGCAACCCATTACTTCATCCTTGGTCTCATTGTAAGGCTCGTGACTACATCTTCTGGGTAGAAAGAACCATTTTTCAGCAATTGGAGACCAGACAGCTGACTCGTGGATCATGTACCCAGGCCATCTGATTCCTATAGAACTGCGTATCGCTGTATACTGATTTACCCAGTTTAGGTGTTGGATCTGAAATAAGTCCCCTTTTTATAGTAAAACGCGGGAGACGAGTTTACTCGTTCTATTGGGGGGGGGGGGGGGGGGGGGGGGCAGCGAAGGGTGAGGTGTTGTGCGTTATCTATTTTCGGCGGTACCCGCGCTACGCCACGATTTGGCGCGAAAATGCCCGACTACATGATGTTAATATATAAATGAGTCTATAATAATTATTTTTTCATGTACTGTCGAGTTTCTAGATAAAAACAATATTAACTACAATTACAACACAGTTTAACTAATAGAATCATATCTCTGTAATAGAATTCAAAAAGTTGATATTAATAGAGTTAAGTCGAAGGGTTCTGAAGGGAAAATGGGAGTTCCTCAGGGATCTATATTGGGTCCCTTTCTGTTTTTAGTGTATATGAAATCTCAGCAGATTTTCTACCAAATAAGGTAAGTCTACCTTATTTGGTAATGTATAATATATAATAATATAATATTAGTTAATTTATATAACCGGAGTTTCTCGCCGGTTCTTCTCCTTCTAGTTTTTGAACCGGTACCTAATCAATTCATTTTGAGTTTCAACAAGTGTATGTAAACATCTTATATTGAATAAAAATTTTTTCAATTTGAATTAAACACTTTTGCTGTAAATTTTTATAATGTTGGCCTCCAATAGAACGTCGTTTATGTTGGCGCGTACGTCGGCTACGCGTGACATCAAATATAATCATACAGAGCGCCACTGACGATCAGCGGTGCAATATGATTTTGGATCTTACTAATGTTCATATTAGGTCTTAACATATGAAGTTGCCGTTTTTCAGTACTGGCCATTTCAAACAAAAAAAAATTTGATTGGCTGTGAATTCTAAATTCAAATTAATTTTGTTTTAAAAACATGCCATTCTTTTTACAAAGTCAGTCTTTCGTTTATTGATTAGAGTTGTTTTTTCATTACATTTGAACATTTTTCGTCATAATGGACACTTTAAAAATTCATGTAATTATGGATTATAAGTTCCGTCGTGGCACTAATGCGGCACAAACGGCATGTAACATCAACAACATTTACGGAGAGAACTTAGCAATCATTTGCATTTGCGTTCATACGCACAATCCGTTATTGGTTTGCCCGCTCACATTCTGGAAATATGACTTGAATATTGAACCTCGTGGTCATCCAGACACATTGGTCAACAATGATGAATTGAAGGCGATTGTGGAAGCTGATGATACTCAAACTATAGCTTAACTAGCAGCAGCTTTTGATGTTAGCATCAAAACAATATTGGACCATTTGCGACAAATTGGCAAAGTAAAAAAGCTTGATAGATGGGTACCCCACGAACTAAACGATCGCCAGCGCAACGTACGCGTCGAGACCTGTCTCGCTTTGCTAAACAGGCACAAAAATGAAGGAATTTTGAACCGAATTGTTACCTGTGATGAAAAATGGATTCTGTTCGACAATGGAAAGTGCTCGGCAAGTTAATAAGATCTTGGTTCAGCACCAACGCAATGTGTTAAACAAAAAATAACCCCTAAAAAGTGATGGTCACTGTTTGGTGGTCTAGTGCCGGTGTGATTCATCACAGCTTTTTACAAAATGGCATGAGCATTACTGCAGATGTGTACTGTGAAGAACTGAAGACAATGATGGAGAACCTCGCACGTCTGCGACCAGCTTTGGCCAATCGATCGTCCCTGCTGCTCCTTCACGACTACGCGCGACGCCAGACTGCACAACAAACAGTCTCCAAGCTGCTAGAGTTGGGGTTGGAAGTTCTCCCTCATCCGCCGTACTCACCAGACCTTGCACCTACTGACTATTACTTTTTTCAAAATTTGGACAACTTTTTAACGGGAAAAAAATTCAATTCCCGACAGATAGTACAAAATGCCTTTGAAGAGTTTGTTGCCTCCTGTCCACTTGATTTTTACAAGAAGGGCATCAATAAAGTGCCACTGCGTTGGCAAAGATACATCGTTTGCATGTGTGATTACTTTGAATAACAGAAATAAAGATGTTTGAATAAAAATTTTGCAACTTATTTCATACAAAAAGGCAACTTCATAGGTTAAGACCTAATAATATAAGGAAGTGTCTAGTCTGCCACAAGCGGTCGTTTAATAAAAAGGAATATTCCGCCGCTAGCGGTAATTTAAGAAAAAATGCTATTCTGCCGCAAGTTATTAGTTATTGAAATTTGTTCCATAACGCAAAGTGATAACGTTCCATTTTTAATACACTTAAGGTAGCGTTGTGAACGCAGTTACTAATAGCGGCAGAATAACAGAAAAAGCTATTCTGCCACAAGTGTACTCATAAATTATAATGGAAAACTCCGTTTTAAAAACTTATTGCAGGAAATGGGAAAATATAAAGAATGTTTAAAATAGCATCTTTGAGTATTTAGGTTAGGTTAGGTTAGGTTATGTCAATGCGATGAGCGAAGCGGAGCGGAGCGACGAGCCACTCAGACATCTATCGAACAATTTCGAATTTGGTTCATATAGGTTAATGGCCCACTTTTTTCAAATTGTTCGGTTAGGTTAGGTTAGGCTATGTCAATGCGAGGAGCGAAGCGGAGCGGAGCGACGAGCCACTCAGACATCTATTGAACAATTTCGAATTTGATTCAGATAGGTTAATGGCCCACTTTTTTCAAATTGTTCGGTTAGGTTAGATTATGTCAATGCGAGGAGCGAAGCGGAGCGGAGCGACGAGCCACTCAGACATCTATTGAACAATTTCGAATTTGGTTCAGATAGGTTAATGGCCCACTTTTTTCAAATTGTTCGGCTAGGTTAGGTTAGGCTATGTCAATGCGAGGAGCGAAGCGGAGCGGAGCGACGAGCCACTCAGACATCTATTAAACAATTTCGAATTATGTCTATTACTAGAAAGCATACTTTCTGTTTAATTCGGTTTATTCATTTATTATATTAGTTTATTAAAACGAAATTGAATGGTCGTGAAGGAAAGATGAATAATTAAAGGCAACATATTTTTTGTCTGTGTTATACTTATTGCTATTGGTTCAACTAATTACAACTAACTTCATTCATTTGGCTTGTCTGGGCTTGTTTAAGTTTTACATTTTACATTTTTAATATTAGTTAATTACTATATTTTAAGTCAATGGGAGTATCCTAAAGGTTTTGATGAGTGAGTTTAATTTTTTACACCTTCAAGGGATTGTAGACTTTAGTATCGTTAATAATTTCAACTTCATAATTTTACCTGTTTTTGAGAAAAAGGGTCTTGACAGACAGACGGACGGGCAACAAAGTGATCCTATAATGGTTCCATTTTTTTTTCAAATATGTTACCTTAAAGACAATAAATTTTTCTTTTCTTACAGATTTTTTAAATTATTATATATTCACCCCAGAGTAAGCTCCATATCAATTCACATTACTTCAAACATAGAACAAGTACACACAAAAAAGGATTATGATTATATAAAATGAATGATAACATACTTCTCCATGTATATTGATAGCTTTAACCCACATAGGATCCCAAGTTTCAAAGTCCCCACTGCCCGTGGTCCATTCCTTGCCCATTGAGCCAACATACAAAATTTCATCTTTTACTGTCGCCCATTCTGATTTAAACCCTTTCTCAACCTGTCCGTTTCCATCTACTAACACCACCCATGGCACCATTTTATTATTTTTTATTTCAAACACCTGCAAGGGATAGAAATGAATAATGAAATTAGGTAAATTAAATTACTGGAATTAAGTAAAATTTTACTTGATAGTTTTCTAATGTATATAGAATTCAGTCTTTTTTTTTTGTTTCATACAAAGACAAAGCAAAAATTGTGTCGTAAAATCTGAATTCAGTTTAATATATACAAATTTTCTTTTAATATTCTATATATTTTTGTACATACAGCAGTTTACACAGCAGAATTTTAGGGACATTAAGATTGTATATATTATGTCAATACAATATATTATTTACTTGAAAACTTCACTATATATTACTCACCATACCAGAACGGTCATCAAACGTGAGCAGTCTTCCATCATACACTACTAGTTCAGACAATTCCATTCCTCTACCTTTTTGAGAGAATGTAGATGATAATGTGATAGCCTGGTGATCCCATGTCACAATCACCATCTTTTTACTTGGATTATAAGTAAGGAAACCTCTCTTCAAGTAACTGTTCCATGTGTGAGGTTTCATGTTAGATTTTGAATTAGTATCTAAATCAGCCACTAAACCTATCCTATATGTTACAATATCCCCATTTGTTATAGGTGATGATAATGGATATGCTGCATTGTATTTCCTAATATTGTCTGTCCATCTATGACTTCCTTGTGAGGTAATACTATCAGCCCATACATTGTAATAAAACAAAAGTGACAAAAATGCACAAATTATGACTATTAATAGGACAAATTGTGGTTGTATCCTCACAGCATTGCCTACTCTATAAGTGGTCGGCGCTTGTAATGCCTTGCGCCAGTCTCGCAAGGATCCTTTCATCTTCCGTTCTTCTATGTCGTAGATATCGCCATACATAACGTTTAACTAATTATGTTGACATATTTTACACCAATGTGGAACTTTACAATTATAAGATTATATAGGTAGGTAACCTTAAAATGTAACTTTTGTCTGACCACGTCACGTATCGACTTGATAATTCACATATTAGTCCACACATTAGCAAGAATAGATCAGTAAAATATATATAAAAAAATATTAAAGCTTAGTATCAAATACCGTAACTACCGTGACACACTTGACCTATTGTTTTAGTTTCATTGAAACTATTCGGTATTCTATCAAGGTCATAATTAAAAATATGGTTCATTTTCTTTATAATAATTTAAGCAAAAACCAAAAAACATGAATCAAAAATCAAATGATCAAAACATATGACTATGACACGACACGACCAATTGAATGACTGCTGATGACCACTGATGACTGACTGCCAGTCAATCAGCCAATGACGATCTATGATTGTGAAAGCTGTCAACAGCCGTCAATCAGGACAATCTGACATTTTCGGGTTACATTGGCTATGTTCCATTCGCATTCAATAACAGTCACAAACGCTACAAAAAGTTTGTTTCTTACGCTCTAATCTGTTACAAACAATAAATTCACTAAGGAAGCCAATAAATTGAGAACAAGTAACACGTAAATTGTGTTTGGGACGGTATTAAATGTCAAAACTACCCTAAGAAACGTCAAAACCCGAAACGAACAGGAACACGTAGCAGTTACCACAGCAGGTACAAACGCTCAAAACGATACGTCTGGAACACATGACAATGACAGCTGAATCACTGCACGTGAACGACTTTAGCGAAATTTTTCCATCTGGAACGTAAAGAACTAGCAAAGAAGTCATTTGTGGCTGTTATTTGATGCGAACGAAACGCACTCATTACATTTTGGTGACAGAACGTACATCAGACGTATTGACAACGTCATAGAAATCTTAAAACTGCTTAGAATGGCTTAGAACATTGATTCACCAATTTTAACATAGTCTAAGATCCGAATTAACAACGACCTTTACCCATCTGTTTCAAAGATTGTTTTTTGTTATCAAACTTAGTACGTAGAAAATACATTACGAATGGGTTGCCAAAAAATTTCGGTCAGTTCTTACGGATACTTATTTATTAAGGGGCGGACGTATAAGACTGTTTACTAAAATGTGACGAGAACGAGAATCGAAAAATAATCGAATAACCGTCTGCAGGCATAAACTAATCTTAAATTAAAATGTAATTACTGTTTACCTCAAATACGATGTTCAGCTCTTTTTTGCTTCTTTGACGAGTAGTTTTACAAATTACGACACAAGTCAGCATCGTGCACGTTTATTCGGTGCTAAGCCATTACACTGACTAAAAGCTGGTTGGTGGACTTACTGCGTTTTGGTGGGCTTTCTCCGCGGACACTTTACAACGCGGACAGCCCATCTACTTAATTAATTTAGAATGATAATTTTTTAAGGCGTATTGTATACGGGTCATTCCATTCGCTTCAAATATGACATCTATTGCAAAATGCCACTTTTGCCAGTTTTTTTGCGTTCCAGACAAGAAATATCGCCACAATCGTTAACGTGTAACGTGTAACGATGTGGCTGCGGGTTAGCTATCAGTATCATGCGTTTCAGACGCTTTGTTTTGGGCGTTAATGGCATTTATTGTATCGTTAGACCCACCTTGGCAGGTGGGTCGTTCGTATTCATTTGGAGTTTTAACATTTAACATTTAATACCGTTTCAGATTGGAGGAGACGAACAAGTACTGGATGGAGAGGAGGATAGAAGGTGTAAAATATGCGGGGGAGAGGGAAATTTGGAACACGTGATGAAACATGCAGGGTGGAAGAAAGAATGGGAAATAAGAGAATTAAGTATCTACTGGAGGAAAGTGGGAAGGGAGGAGCAGAGGAATGGGTGTGGAGAATCGAAAAGATAAAAAAGGAAAAAGGGGAATAGGAAATAAGTAGGGGAGGGTAGAAATCTAAAAAAAAGAATATAAACGTAGATAATTTTTTTTTTCGGGATCGGCAAAATATTAACGATGATCATGTCTGTTCGTGGCAGGCCATCAGCATACTGAGCCGATCCTGTTTGCTATTAAAGCTAAAATTAAGAATTAATGTAACAAACTTTGTGTAGGTATATTTTTGGCAATAAACGATTTATTAAATTAAACAACATTTAACATTTAATACCGTTCCAGACACAACTTACTTGTTCCTTGTTTCCAATTTATTGGCTTTCTTAGTGCATAAATCGTTTGTAACAGATTAGGGCGTAAGAAACTTTGTAGCGTTAAAGGCGGTGGCGTTCGTGGCTGTTATTGAATGCGAACTGAGCATGGCCCTGGTTATTTTAACCAACAGACGTGCTACAGATCATCACCCGCCTATTCTAATATTCAGAAACAAATTTTAAGTTTATTTAAGTACCTACCTACCTACGAGTAGGCTTATTTAATATTTTTAGAATAGATCAAGAATATTTAATCAATCTCAATAAAAACTCTATGTTCTACTGTCATTTTTTTTCGCTGTACGTAGAGTTAAGACCGCGTATGTCCAATGTGTCCAAACAAGAAAACTCCATGCAAACTAGGTTATCTCACAGACTGCAAAATTCGGTTATGTACGTGGTTGTCATGGACACCGCTGGATGGCCTAAAATTAATTAATTTAAAAAACGGATTCGTTACAAACACGCTTTACGAGTTATCCTTTGTAACAAAGCAAAGAAAATATAAAATTAAAAAAATTACGTATGAGGAATAGATACAAAAAAAGTACAAATTGACTAGAAGCCCTCTTCTGCGTTTACCGCCTAACCCCTTAAACTCTAGCTAGAGCTAGCTCTGCACTTCTATATTGTGAATTGACATTTATGACTTTATTAAATTAAAACCAAACGCTGCTGTCAAATTAATTCATTCCATAACAAAAACAAACTACAATATTTCTTTGTATACAACATTGATAACTAACTTCTGCCATGCTTCTGCCTAATTCTTCACGCGCAGTCGCGTCGGCGTGGAGACCCGCCACGCCGCCTCACCAGAACGCTTGTCGCGTGATAGTTTTTATTTCACGATAACTCCGAAGATATTAATTTAAATCGTATGGTTAAAAGGACAATTATAATGTACTTAAACATGTCGCTTTGAATTTAATCAAGTTTAATATTATAATACAATTTTAATACAATTTTTAATACAATACAATTATAATACAATTTTTAAATACAATTTTTCAAAATTAATTCGAATAAGATAACATTTTTTTTAGATAGGTATCTAAAATATCAATCAAATCAAACCAAAATATTTTTATTTGAGGAGGTAGACTTGCACAAGTTTAAAAATCGTCTTTACAGTTATAGTTAACTTTATTTAATTTTTAGGGTTCCGTACTTGAAAATGAAAAAAAAGAACCCTTATATAGGATCACTTCGTTGTCCGTCTGTCTATCTGTCAAAACCCTTTTTATCACAATGGCGTGGAGCTATAAAGTTGAATTTCTTCAAATACTTAAGTATGCGGTCTCTTAAAGTAAAAATCAAGCTTCTAAAGTCAATACAAACAAAAATACGGCCATTATACGGCCATTTATGGTGCATATTATTTTGGACACTCGCGAGTAAATAAAAAACTAGGTATAGAGTACTTCCCGTTGACATAGATCACGCAATTTGATAAGAAAAATTTCTTTTTTAAAATATTTTTGAATTAAAATAAATGCATTTACTTGACATTCTTTAATTATAGGGATAGGTACATTTATAATTGTGTGGAACCTTCAGGACACGAGTCCGTTTCGCTCATGGGCGTTTTTTTTTTAAATTACTAACGTTTCAGAACGTAGCGTCTACTGAAAGGAACCTACAAGAAGCTCAGCAAATACTTTTTTTTTTTTAAATATTATAAACATATTAACTTACAGACATATTATAAACATATATCTTATAAACATATTAACTCTTTTTGTATATAACCATACAAAAAGATGACGAAAAAACTTGTAAACTTTGATGGTCAAATAGCAAAACTTTAACAAAAGAAATACCATAGAGCTGATAGAGCAATAGAAAAGCAAAACTTGGCGACTGTTATAATCATCTACTACGTAAAAGCCCTTATCAGTAATTTTTTTTTTTAATTTTTTAAAATTTATGGAATAACAAATTTAATATTTCTGAGGCAATTTGTTACAAATGCGTGCACCTTGCCCAATAAAAAAGAGTTATGCTTTTTTTTCAGGCGATATGTTTCGTGAATTAACATTGCGAACATCACTGTGTTCTAGGTATTATATTTATTTATATTTTAATGCAGAAATTTTAAATTCCTACAAATATACCCACTGAGATGCCACAGCCGCATTCAAGATACCTAAGTCCGAACCTAGATCGTTCCGAAATATTTCTTGTATGAAAATGTACCTACTGAATACAGCAGACAGAACAAAAATTTTAGTGAAATTTTGTATCTTCTTCGTAACAATACCTACTTCGTAATAATAAATAGATGGTAGGTACGTATCATTGTATGTGTCTTGTCTACCCAAATTGAACTGATAATATCCGCTTTCATGTAGGTATATTATACAACTTTAGGAGCTTTTATTCTTTATTATAGCTTTGAAATTATCATTACGAATGATTGCTAGATAGATGTTCAATAAAAATAGCCCGTGAGGAATTTGGAAGTGTCGAACCCACGAGTTCCGTTTAGAGTTAATCTCACACACCTCGGGCGTCAAAAATAACTGTTGTTAGAACGATAAGCTCGTTAAAGTTACAATCTTGTTACCGCGTCACATTGCGTAACTCAGTTTTTTATTGTAGTCTTCAGGCAATAGGTGTTACTTCGACACTTATTACGTGAATATTGATGTAGGTACATTTCCCGATGAGTTCTACTGTGTAATTTTAGATTCAACTGCGGTTAAGTTATGTCACAATGTTTTGGAAAAGTTTATGTGTTTTTAAAGGTTATTACAATTTTGCTTTCGACTTGATAAACAAAAAATAATATATTTTCGTTTCATCCCAAGAGTTTGCAAGATTCTCTATATAGTGAATCAATTCAAATAATTCTGAATGGTAGGTATCTAACACAGGCGAATTGGATATTTACAAACTTACACGTATAAGCACCATGATAATATGACAGTGTTCGCGCAGCGCTATTTAAAAGTGTTTGCATAGTAGGTATAATAAAGCAGTTCAAGAAAAAAAGTAGCCGAATATCATACATTTTCTATAATCATCATCATCATCATCAGCCCATTTTTTACCCCACTGCAGTGGCTTAGGCCTCCCCCAGGGTCAGGAGGGGGGGCTTGGAGCTTAAGTCCACCACGCTGCTCCACTGCGGGTTGGGAACTGTAACGACCGCCATCTATTGACAGCGTCCGGGACCGACTGCTTAACGTGCCCTCCGAAGCACGGTGTCAGTGATATTGTGTACTTAAGTTAGAAAAACTCATTGGTACACGCCCGGATTCGAACCATGGCCTTTTAAATTTGAGACAGGTTCGTTGCGCTCTGGGCTATCACGACATCACTTCTATAATCAACCCCAAGATAATTAATTCTCTTTTATATAGATTTCATTTTAAATTCCTAATAAAAATGAAAACTAACTGCATGTCGCTTTGTATATCGCAAAATCTAAGCTTTTATCGAGAATCAAACAAATATACCTTTTAATATGACAGCAGTTTTAAAGGGTGTTGTCCACAGAATTCGCTCTTACGAGTTGCAGTAGATACAGTTAATTCTTGCTAAAGTTCTTCTTCTGAAATTAGTTTAGAACATTTTTTAATAAAATATTTTATTCGTATTTCGTTGTATTCTTGGGCGCATTTGTTACGTGTCCTTTTATTCAACTCAAAGCTCCATTTACCTATGCGTATTTACCATCTCACACGTTTGTCAATTGACAGCGGCGACTTAACAAACTTAACTCATGTAGTCATAATAATTGAATGCATGTATTGGTGTATATAAGTGATAAAACTACAATATTATAACCTATAATACCACACGGGCGAATCGGTGGACGGACGCTAGTGCTTTTTAAGCAAAATATATGAACTTGATGTGTACATAGCCAGTTGACTTGCTAGGGGTGCATCGATAGGCACCTAGTTGTTAGTTCGCGATCGCGACGATCCGGGAATTTCAGGTTCACGATTTTATGAGACCTATATAACGGGTCCATACAACGCGAGAGGGTACACAAAAAAAGTTTTATTCTCCATTTTCCATGTTTTCCAGACCTCTATAAATGTTTTTATAGTACTTCTGCTTGTATTAAAAGTGACCGCTTATTTTATTAGGTATTTGTTTGTATTTGAACTCCTAATCAACATTTTATGGAGAACGCTAATATATTTATTTAATCATAAATAACAATAAAAATAAAATATGGCTCCGTCTATTATCGTGCCCATTCCTTGCATGATTGGTGCAAATTGTTAATCAAAAGCTACATCCTAAATGAAGCTATTATCCAAGTAGCTGTCTCGATTTATGTGATGAATTAACATTCTAATTGGAGATCGATTAAGAGTACAGTGTAATTAAGTAACCTATTGGCAAATGTATTGCGGATATTGAAATTTCTATTTAAACACTGTATTTGTTAGGGTTCCTTAGGATATTTTTCGGTTATGGGCCACCAGGGTGCTCTGCAGTAAATAAGATTCTCTAAAATGGTTGGGCTGTTGATATATGTGGATATCCGAATTACACGCGTGAATCACCCCAGAACAAGTTCTTAGACAAATTTCGCAGTTGTAGACCATCTAAGGGCGCTGCAATAAATATGTTTCTTGAAGTCGGCTTGTTTATACGGTTTTTTGTTTTAAATTGGTATAATCTAAAAGCAGGTTATTAGATTAGTTTTGTAGTTATTGACTGACCGACCGGTTGGCCGAGTGGTAAAAGACCCTAACTGCGGAGCTGAGGGTCGCGGGTTCGATTCCCGCCCTGGACAAATATTTGTGTGCATGAACATGTCTATTTGTTCCGTGTCTGGGTGTAAAAGTATCTATATATGTATATATTATAAAAAAATTAAGCATATATTTCAGTAGTACTCCATAATACAAGCATATTACTAGCTTACTTTAGGACTAGATGGCGCTGTGTGGGATATCCCAGATTTTATTATTATTACTAATCACAAGAGGTCACTGTAATAGATAGGTACGTTTCTCTAAAACGGCTGAGCCGATTTCAATGCGATTTAGTGTTGCATAAGTTTCACCCCAGCAGGCTGATTCCAAACGAGCGTTATAACCATAGAGATAATATATCTAGAGTAGACAAGCTCCATAAAGCCCTGTACGTGACGGTTGGGCATCGGTTGGGCATGGGAGAAAAAAGGATGGAACATAACTCTACCATAGTGTAAAAGGTACTCCTTAAGATATATTCTCTGTCTCTTTCTATTAAGACCCGCATTTCGGACTGGCTTGCCGACTCCATTCTATTGTCTCTATAGTTATAACTCACTTATTGGCAGTGATAGGGCGAAAAGTTTATTTTAATATTGCTTAAATGCGAATTTTAAAACTTTGATTTATTGATAGGAAAACTGACACAAAATGAGTCTTCGACCTAAGATATAGTTTTAAGGATCACCCGTATTATGTTTAGCGCTAGTTCAGAATCACGCTGCTCAGCAGGCACTTAATTAAATAAGTTTTGCGATTATGAACCATCAGAGGGCGCTGTAAAAGACCAGACCAATTTTGATATGTTTTTTAAATAACTTCAGAACCTATTGTTAGATTAGTTTGCAGTTTTAAGCCACCAGAGGGCGGTGCAGTAGATATTCTTCAAAACAAGTTTCTCAACATTATTAGCCTATATCGTTGGGTACAGGCTTAATACATATTAATAATGATAGATCTTTATAAAGGTATAAATAAAAAAAGTTTAATTAAAAATTTCCAAAAATCCATGACGATAAAAATATAAAATAATCGAAAAAAAATATATAGTGTATCAGATTTTTTCAAAAAGTCTCACAATGTCCGGGAACATGGCGTCCCTTTACCGGTCCCGATACAAAAGTGTAGACCACGCGGATGAAACAACAGCGGGCAGACGGGAATTGGTATAGAGGTAAATTGGTAAATTCTTGCTGAGTGTTCTTAAGTTTTGTTTCAAAATTGTTAAACAATGAATTTTGGAAGTAAACGAGTGAACGATGCACAATTTACGAGGATCGATATAAATACAAAAATTATTAAAAAAGAATTGTAATATAAAAAAATTTCCAAACTTGCTTGGGTAACATCTATATTCAAGTCAATAATATAACATTAAAATATTTTCACTTTTCGTGTCACTCCAATCCCTAATTAAATATTTCGTAAGTATAATATGCGTATGCCATTAAGTTTCACTTTAAAATCTTTTTAGATGTATAAAGGACTAAAATCGGTAAAGTTTTAATATATTTTTAGGTGTGAGGGAATGGTTATACATGGGTTATACTTTTATCGTTCCGGTTTAATATTTCTTACTATGATGTATAAATCACAAAATCTTTTAAAGTGCAATGTATATGCTTTCACAGTGAGATCCGGTTGGCATTCAAGATTTACCCCTTAACAAGTTTAAAATTACAATAAAACGAAAGCTTTATGCAAAATTATGCAAAAGCTTATTATAAAGTATAAATATAAAGGATAAAATCCATAGTTGTAAGCCGCTCGCCTATCAGTTAGTTTCAATAATATTAATCTTTAAGCACTTATTATATATTATATATTGAGACTGACCGGTCCGCCGAGTGGTTAGAGATCCTACTGCGGAGCCGAGGGTCGCGGGTTCGATTCCCGCCCGGGACAAATACTTGTGTGCATGAACATGTCTATTTTTCCGTGTCTGGGTGTAAAAGTATCTATATTTGTATATATTATAAAAAAAAATTAACATATATATCAGTTGTCTAGTACCCAATAACACAAGTATAATACTTGCTTACTTTAGGACTAGATGGCGCTGTGTGGGATATCCCGGTTATTATTATTATTATTGTTATAACATCGTATACATTTTTTTTTAAAAAGAGCGTCCATCAGTTTCTTGCGTATTTTTTTGAAATGAACCAGCACTTTTGAATGTACCTTTGTGGTCACGTTTTTGCACAAAGTAATAAATTCACTTTTGTGACGTAATAAAGATTATATAACATACCTATGGAATAAAGATATTTGATTAATTGATTGATGTTTTCTTACTTACATTGTCAGCATTAGTAAAGCTACAGAACCTTACGCGCTGCATTGATTTGTCGCTTACCTTTATATTGATACGTAATTTTTTTTGAGTTAACACTGGTCGTAACAATTTAAATAGCTCTAAATAGTCCATTGGTTTTTTATTTCTTTTCACTACTTAGTGCAATTGATTCCGTTGCGTCTTCTAGTAAGTACTTTCTAAAAAATAATTACACGTGCCGAACGAAACGTAGTTGAATTTTTTCATGTGAATCAATGATACCTTTGCTGTTTATATTCATTATTTAATTTAATGATTCGGAGATGATATAAGTTAGAGTTACTTTAATAAGTCATACTTTTTGTCTTTTTCAACTGAATCGCAGAAAGAAAGTGAAGGCATCAGCTAGGAAAATATGGACAAGCACTAATTCCCGTTTTAATTGAAAGAAAACAACGCTCGTGTATGTTAAACAAATAAATTTACATAAATATAAATCAGTTAAAATAATACCCATGCAAACGATGACCGCTTAGCCTAGTGGGTAGCGACCCTGCCTACGAAGCTGGAGGTCCCGGGTTGGAATCCCAGGTCGGGTCAGTATTTATATGATGAATATTGATACTGGTACCGGGTCTTGGTTGTTATATGTGTGTGGTGTCTTTGCAAAAATATTTATATATGTTTATTATTATAAAGAATATTTAAGTATGTATATCAGTTGTCTAGTAACCCATAACACAAGCATAATACTTGCTTACTTTGGGACTAGATGACGCTGTGTGGGAAGTCCCATGTATTATTATTATTATTTAAATAAAATTGACTTTTAAATTAAATTTTATACTTGTTTAGTATTTTTATAATATTATTGTTTATTTTACAAATATCTCAATATTGTTAACAATAACAATATTGTTTATTTATAAGATCTCCTTTAGTACGCTCACTGACAATGTTGCCACTATACTTCTTGTTTTGATTTTCCATAATAAAATCGCATTATGTCAGCTTGCAATTCGTACCTCCTTGCTGATACGTATTTTTTTCTAAGCTTTCATCAGGCGGACAAATGGAGAAATTTATTCGAGTGTCACGAAAAATGTCAAAAATGATAATTTTATTAAGTGTGTCATAATCCAGTTAAAGTCGTTTTCAGTAATTGAAACAATCATAAATAAAATTAAACCAAATGAGTATATTCACAAACTCTTTGTGGTACTTGGAATTCGTTGCCTTCGTTGTGATTTTGATAGGATTCTTTTACCTAATATTATTCATAGCATCTGTGAACTATTCATCTTATAATATGCGATACGATATGCTGAGAAAGTGAGTAAGGTTTACTTCTATTATTGACTAGCGACCGCCCGCAGCTTCGCTTGCGTAGACTACGAATTCCTGTTAAAGGTACTATTAACGTTCGAGATGGTTTATACGTACTTTTTGCTGGTACCAATTTTGGTTATACCCATTCAAACTTTCAATCTTCATTCCCCTTCCACCCTTTAAAAAAAACCGATACAATTTTTCATCTCCCGTTTCCCACCCTTAAAATGTGGAAATCTAAAAACCCTGAAACACGTCATTATTTGAGTCCCTCCATTCCCATCCTTAAGTTTGAAATTTCAAAAAAAACCTTTCTTAACTTAATGCTCACGTTATAAAATAAACATATGTTCCAAATTTAAGCTTCCTAGACTTAGTAGTTTTGGCTGTAGTAGTTGATAGATCAGTGTGGACAAACGACAGACAGATAGACAGACAAACAAACACAAAAAGTTGCTTATGACACTCTTGACAATCTTCTTTCACGTCTGCAAAGTTTCATTAAAATCTGTTCAGCCGTAGTGGAAATTAGCTCGAATAGATAAAATTGAATTGAATAGACACATAGACGTACAGACAAACGGACGGACAAAAAGTAGCTAATGTCAAATCTCTTGACAACCTTCTTTCCCGTCTGCAAAGTTTCCTTAAAATCTGTTTAGCCGTTTCGGAGATTAGCTCAAATAGACAGATACACGTACAGGCAGACAGACGGACAAAAAGTAACATTTGTTAGTTTTGACGACCTTACATGTACAGATAGACAGACGGACAAAAAGTAACATTTGTTAGTTTTGACGACCTTCTTTTCATACTTGTGATGTTTCATTAAAATTGGTTTAGACAGATGGACGTACAGACAGACATACAAAAAGTTCTGTATGTCACTTTTGACTACATCCTTTCCATATGTGTAAAGTTGCATCAAAATCGGTTAAGCTGTTTTGGCCGAAACCTATTTGCTCGAATAGACAGACAGTTCGTTTTCATATATATAGCCTATAACCCTCCGCTAGATTCAGGCTATCAAAGGCAAAAAAAAAAATTTCAAATCCGACTGGTAGTTTCAGAGATTAGCGCATTCAAACAAACAAACAAACTCTTCAGCTTTATAATAAGTATTTCTATTATATAGATTAATAGATTATAAGATAATAAGAAAATAAGATAATACTGAAAACCGTATCAAAGTCTATTGCGTGGTTTGGAAGTAAAAAGTTAACGAACAGAGGCAGACAGCGAATTTATTTTCTCCCGCTATAGTTTTCATATTTCGATAAAAACTGCTAAGATAATAATTTAAATTGTGTGGTGTAAAGGGCAATTATAATATGCATGAAATGCTTAAGACAACTAACGTATTTAATTTGATAAGGATTAATATCACGTTTAAAAAATATCTTCGCAAATAGTACATAATGTTAGAACAAATTTGATTGTCATAAAAAAGATTATAGTAAGTTAACCTTAAAAGATACACATATGCTGTCGCAGACTTTTGGTTAGAACTTTTAAAGGGGAACAATTCCGTAATACATAATTTTTGGTTAACATCAACCGTTTACGCAGCGCGCGCGACGGAAGCTCTCAAAAGGAATAATTTTTCCCGTTTTTGCAACATTTTTCATTGATGCTCCACTCCTATTGGTCGTAGCGTGATGTAGTATATAGCCTATAGCCTTCCTCGATAAATGGACTATCCAACACAACTATAATTTTTCAATTTGAACCAGTAGTTCCTGAGATTTGCGCGTTCAAACAAACAAACAAACAAACAAACAAACAAACAAACAAACAAACAAACAAACAAACAAACTCTTCAGCTTTATAATATTAGTATAGATATACCACTTTAGTAGACAGTATCAAATGTGAAATCCCTAACTAATCACTGTATAATTCATACGCTTATTTGGATTATTAACTATTATAGTTTACTTTAAATACATTTAATCTTTGGTCTTTTTCGTTTAAACCCAATTGTTACAATAAAACATGAAAACAAAACGTATTTTAACTAAACTAGGTTTAAATCATATACAGGAAACAAAATTGCCAGCAGCGTCTGTTATACTATTACTGTAATAGCACTGCTGTCGGCGCATCTATGCCATTTGGTGTATATATTGCCGGTTTGTAAGCGAAACAGTTGATGATGACTGTTCGCGGATACCCGTGCGACCGCCTTCAGAGAAAGTACAAAATTAGGTTGGCACCCTTATTCATATGTTAAGCACAGTATAATAATCCATACAGTCAGTCATCGCCTTCGATGTTGGCGAAAAAGCCGCCGTCTTCTTGATTGTGTAAGGGTTGTCACGCTTTAAGAGTAGTAGGTATTTAATTATATTTTTTGTAACATGAGAGAATATATACTTATACATGATGCAAATTATTTGATCAGAAGTAAAAAACTACACTTTGTTGTCTTAGATCATTGATTGATCTCCGCGCGTGCTCATACTAGATTTCGCCCAACATAAATAACAAAAATTAATTCAAATGTAATCAAAATTTGAAAAAAGTGACCACCATTTCGAACTTTTTATTTTACTTCACTTTTAATTTTACTGCTTTACTTTTTTAGTTTACTGGACCGATTGTTTTCAAATTCGATATCTAAGCGTCCGCGTGGACTCCGGTCACTAATCCATGGCCAAAATTGAAAGAAAGTGACCCCCTTTTTAAACTTTTTATTTACTTGACCGATTGCTTTCAAAATCGATATCTAAGCGTCTAAGCGTTTAAATTTTAAAATAAAACTAGGGTTATCACACCTAATTATCAATTCTGTAAAAATCAATCCTTACAAATGAAAAAGATTCTTACAGATTTTACAATTTATTTATATTGTAATTTTGATAGTATATACATATATTAGAACGTAAAAAATACAGATTGCCAGACCAACGGTTAATTATTTGCATAATATTCACTTAATAAATAAATATTTTTGTTCTCAAACTCTATAACCATAATGTTGGAAGCGGTCTACGCTTGTACTATAATTAACTATTTGGTTTTATGGTTAAACGCAGAGGTTAACGTGTAAAAAATCTATGTTTTAGTAGTAAAGAAAGGAAGAATACAAATGTACAATAGATCCAGTGTAAAAGAAAAAATTTAGACAGGGAATAGGTCTCAAACAGGTTCTATGCATAGTGCTTACAGTAAACGATACAATTACAAAAAGCTGCTTTCAGCGGCTAACTGTAACGAAGCGCTTCCCAAATAAAAGTGACAAATGGACGCTTCGGTGCAGCACTTTCACCTAGCGATAGTTTCAGCTTTAAAGACATACACAGACATTTTCAGACACTCAGGCCAAATCTAAAAAGATGATATTCTAATCGTTTTTTAACTCATCGAGGTAGAAAACCTGTGTTTTGAATGAAAGTTATAATTTTAAAACATTCGAGAAATCAAAATCACTCAGCCCTTTTTATTGTGAAATATTCAGGTCTATTGGCCTATTAAGTACCTAATAGTACTTTCCTTGTTTTATCGAAAAACCACGTCACATTCTATTTAACTTCACAAAACGTTATTATAGTGTAAGTATTGTACCTTCTGACATACTGTCACAAAATATATCGTTATAAGTAAAACAGAAGTTTTCAAATGAAGTAGTGTTATATAATTATAAACAGGTAAACCTTCAATGTGACGGTGAAAATAGTGGGGCCCTCCACAGAAATGAAACTTAATAGAAAATCCCTCTTTATCGATAAAGATTGTACGGTTATTTAATTATCTTTCTAAAGTATGTTATAGGTGATTTTTTCTAGATAATTTAGGAATAGGTACTTAACGAATAATTTTATAATGTAGACAACCATCGAAAACGCATCGTGTAACGAAAAGGTAACTGAAAATGCATTTGCGATTCGAATTTTCGAAGCGAAATCGTCTAGAAATGACACTCTGCATGCCTAGATACAAATGCAATATCAAAAATTCTTAACTTGTGGCCATTTTAAATTAAAATTTCAGATTGGAATTTATTGAAGCGTAAAAATATAAAAATTACACTCCTTATTTTCTAAATTATACCCATTTTGAATTTTGATATTAGATTCGTGTTTTTAAGAAAAAATGATCCGATGATAATCCCACGTTCAGGTATAAATGCCATTTGAATATTCTGAAACTGGCAGCCAATTGGACATCATTCTTAACACATCTGCTTTTAGAAAGTCGTGTTCATTTTTAGTACGAGTTCCCCTACTATGTAGTAACAAACCAGCCGTAGGCTTCCCTTCTAAATATCCCTTTGAATACAAATCTTATTCGATTATAAAAATAAAGCTGCTCGTTACCTCGTTGTAATTTATATTTAGATGGGCGACCGTCTTATAAAGCCCACAGAAGTTAGGAGCGCGACAAGTAGAACAATTTTGCACACGCAGAGAGCCTGCGTGGGGGGCTCCGTCCCTCTATAAACATCTTGCTGGGAAGATCCTAATGAGCCCAAACACACACCAAAGATCACTAGGCATAAGTAAATGTTTGAAATACGCATATCCTTATTCCATATAATCCATAATTCGAATGACGTCAGATCCGTAACTAGGATTTTTTTTCTGTTATTACACAAAGTTTTACTTCTAAAAATAAACACTATTTTAGCTAATTATTTCTATTACTTAGTTAATTACTCTGTATTATAGCAAAATATAAGTGGTAGGTAAATATATTTTTCATAAATTTTCCAAATTGTGCTAATGAAATTTACAACTTTTAAACATTTAAAATACATATTTATACCTGTAAAAAATCTAAAATTAAAGAAGAAACGCATCTTAAAATAATTCCAACACTACATTTTGTCCAAATGATACAAAAATTTTTTAGCCATCTCTGACAATCCTAAAGATAAATTGTATTTGTGTTAAATAAATTTATTTCCCAGTGTAAATTACAACAACGCATTTGAGTGACTGCTATGGTTTTCAATCTATTGATAATAAATTTAAAAGAACCAAACAATCCGACTACAAAACCACTTAACTGAAAAGAAAATAAGTTATTAACTGAAAAGAGAAAAACAAGCTATATTCTATATAATGTGGTTTGAAAAACATTTCCCTCCGCATTCAGGTAAAAATTATGATTTCGTAGGCTTGCCCGTGGTACAGTTGAATAATTCAGTTGACCAAACAACGAAAAAAAATATTTTTCGCTGGAACAGTTGCCCGACCCACAGTTTTTTTTTAATAAGTTGAACAGGCGGTCGCATAACAAATTTGAAATAAAAGGTTTTAAATATTTAACTGCACGTACGAGTACACGTAACCTTCAATAACTCCTAGTAGAATTTTACTGTCCCCGAATCGTACTTAAGGGATATTTGAATTTACAGTCAAACTGAGTTGTTTATACGAGTGTTTTCCTAATATTTTCTCAATTACATTCATTATTCATACGCTGTGTGAAAACACGCAGACTGGACGTGTATTTACTGGCGCGTAATTTCACGCAACTAGAATCTAAAAACACGCCCTTTTAATGGCCAGTTCACATAAATCATGTCGCTTATCTCTCGTTACCGCACTTGACGGGTACTGATTATGATTTTACTGATTCTCATTATTGTTAATTTTAAAATATAATATGGTATAACGTTTATTTTACGGCGCTTAGGATATCCGGTATTATAATTATTAATAAACAATCCCACACAAAATTAGTCTTAAGACGTATTTATTTAATGTATTTCATCTCAATGCATCGTCTCATTTTACTGTACCTATAGCAAAATAAAACAATTAGTAGTGTATTAAAAAATAGGGGTAATTTACTAATCGGTGAACTTTCTAAAAAGGACAATTATAAATATAGAGTCGCGTCGTGTACAAAGAAAAACCGTTAATATGTTTTCACTTTGGATATTTTGTATTTCATTTTAAAATGTATAATATACGTTTCTGTTAAATTCTTTTGATAAATTTAAAATGATGCGTTTAGTCGGTTTGCAAATGTATGGCTGTCGCTTAATAATAATATTCAATTTTTGTACGGAAGCCTTTTAGAGGAAAGTGAGTGGTACATCTGATCTAATCAGTAAACCAAAAATACTTCGTACTTAATAATATTATGTATGTATTCGGACTTTGTTGAGCTATCTGTCATTATCTGCTTTGAATCTCTTGCAAGTTGCAATGAAATTTTTCTGATAAAAAACGAACAAATTTTGTATCAAAAAATTAAATCTAACTTTTACAGGTTTATGGCGGACGACACTTGGCTAATACGCGCATAGAGCGCAACAAATACTATGTATAGATGCCGTAAGTATTCATAATTTTATCTTTTCAACATTTTTTATTTCAGATCAGGTATTAACTAAAAATATAGACTGGAGATACGATCTAATTAGGAGTACATCATTAAGCACAATAAAAAAAAGATATTTATCAATTTTCTTTTTTAATAACGTGGCGTATGCTTCGCTACAATAGAACAAAAATTTAAACACAAATATTTCAACGTATTTTATCTTAAAAATTCATTAAACTAATTAAAATCACTGGAGTGAAATTAAAAGCAGTGTCTATTTTTGTTCCTTTTATTGAAAAAACTTTCACATCGAACATTTTACAAAATAAAAAAAAAATACCTGGAAAATACTTAATCTTATATCTTATACACTATACATTTATAAGTACATAAAATAAGAAACTGACTGATATAATATCAACACAGCTCAAATCTCTAGATCTGAAAATTTGAGTTCAAAAATTAAATCTTCTTTATATAATGTACTCTTGTTATCATAGAAGAAACATTTTTTCTAAATTCCAATTTTAAGGGGACTAAAATGGTGTTAAAGTTTTTATGGAGAATATGTTTAAAGTGTGTATGAACTCGAAATGCCGCACAAATAATTTACTAAACAAATGAACTGACGTAAATTTTACCATGTTTTTAAATTCGCCCTATATGTAAGTATTAGCAAGCTACCTCGTAATATAGGTAAGGTACCTCTCAAGTAGCTTTGAATCCAATCTCTTCGTCGAAATCGCACTATGTTGCTCTCTTGTTTTACAATCTATGATTATTTTTTTTGTGAAGTACGACCACTACCCCTACTTTTTTCCGAACATATTTTTTTTTAGTTTTTTTACCTAGATAAAAACTATAACGGCTCAAAGAAAATAGTGTGTTCCTTGCCTCGACATAACTTCATCTAAAAGTAGAATTCTCCCTCATAAGTAATCCGTGTAAATGATACCATAGATATCGAACCCAAGTTAAAGAACCCACTTCACATTTGACGGTTTAATACTTCACAAGAGTGAAAACAAGTGTCAGAGTTTATAAATCAACGCACAACCCAAACAGCATCTCTTGGGTCTATAAACTTGAAATTTTGCACAAATTATATGTACGTAAACAAAACGTCAGCATCCAGTAAAACAGTAAAAATAAGGTCTTTCAAAAAATATATATTAAATCAATTTAAACCAACCTGCTGTCTTTTTGTACCATAGTCCCTAATCAAAGTGTGGATACATTAGATTTTTAACGAAACGTAGAAAAAACTGCCTTAACATAAACACTATTGTCATCCCATATCGTAGATCTATTCTTACGAATTACAAAATTATATAACAATAAACCCTACACGAATTAGGTATTTATTTTTAAATTACTCTTTTTAAAACTTGTGCTATTGCACAAATTTTACCTATTGGTAAAATTAATTTAGCGACTTAATAAATGGATTAATTTTCATAAATTTGTTCTTTTTATATGATAATTTTTTAGTTTCCCACTTTCTGTTAATGTCCTCACTGACATTTTTACTACTACCGGTGTGACAGTTGAATTTACGTGGTTGTTTGCACGCGAACCCAGTCTAGTGCATGATAAAGAAAATGTTTACATACCTGGATAAATACTCCTCTTAACATGCTGTCAAGGTTCCGTGTGCATTTAAAATGTCATATGGTTTAACTTTGAGCTATTTTAAGGGTTTTTTCCTGGTACGTTATTCTATTGCCAATATACGTAATGTTTACTTTTGTAGAAATATTAAATTTACATTAATCCATGTATTTGTTTTGCGATTTGATCAAGGAATCTCATAATGAAAAAGTATTAACTAGGACTCCGCGGTACAGCAAATCGCAGCTTTAATTGTGTGAGCTTTGGTAAACTACTTATTTGTCTTTGTGTTAAGGTTATTTTGTTCGATGGCAGCTTTTGTGAAATGCATTTAAAATGCTGCTGTATAATTTTGATGTATAATTTATAATTTCTGATTAGGAAACGAGCTGCAGAGGAGCACCGTCGGCATCCTGCGTCTTGCCGCTGGTACGAAGCCGGCGTGTGGTGGTGCTTTGGATTAGTGATCAGCATCGTTATCATTGCATTATTCACGTACTTCTTTTATCACAAAAAGCCTTAAGTGGAATTCTAATGTAAGTCGACGACTTCATAATCATTCTTATATCTACTATAAACATGTATTAATATCAACATAAATTCACATCAGACAGAAACGCGCCCCACACAGGCCCGGAAACGAAAGAAGCTGCATTGTAAAACATATAAAATTCTGATTTATACGTCATAGCTGGCTGTTTTCCACTCAGGCGCCTTACGGTTGCGCAGGTGGTGGTTGTCAAACATTTAAGAAGTCACAAGTGTCACCAAAGGTATAGTTCCAATCAACCTTTATGGCGGATATGAACATAGGCACAAGTCGCGTCGCAGTAACCAGTTTTAGGTGTAGCGGGACGCAGTATAGAGCGAGGGGCATATGACTGAACCTGCGCAAGCATGCTTATAGCGTTGTATTCCGATCCGCCATAAAGTTTGATTGGAACTATATATTGTAGAAGTGTATTCGGGCCGTAACAGAACTGATCTCGCTCATCCGTTAAAGTGGTTACAGCATAAAGGATCAACTAAAGTTGCCTAAAAGTAAAGTGACTAAAGTAAAGAAAAAAGTAACTATTTAAAGTGCCAAAATATTTCTTTTTCTTTTGAATTTTTGAGGTAGTACGTACAAGGTGGAGGAACGGAGTTTCGAAAACTATATTTGTTTCATTCTAACACACTGTATGTATGTAATGCAGTGCTAAAACTATACCGACTGACTCTAAAGTGGCATGTTATCTACGTAATTATAATTTTTAATAATTCGATTATGGAGTTTATTAAGAATAATAATATCTGGGACATCCCACACACCGCCATCTAGTCCCAAAGTACCTAAGCAAGTATTGTGCTTGTATTTTGTGGTACCAGATAACTGATATACATACTTAAATATTCTTCTTTATACATATATAGATAATTTTACACCTAGACACGGAACAAATAGACATGTTTATGCACACAAATCTATTGTATCGATTAATGTTGTATCGATTAATGTTGTATGTGTCATTCTCAGGGATCGGCCGCCGGAAGTACGCCGGAAATACGTTTACGACGGCGGCATTCTTTGGTGTTGCAGCTTAATTTCTGCTATTGGTACTATAGCTATATGCTACTACTTCGCTTACACTTTCATAACGGACGTCAAATTAAGATTCGGTCTCTTCATACCGTGACCGATGTAAAATCTAGTACGAACTAAACATATGTGTAATGTAACATGTTATGCAACGTTTTCCAAAAGACCACGTGACAATATGATGAATATATCTGTTTGTAGAGACGCATTGTATGTTGCAACTGTTGTTTGTATTCAGTTTAAATAACAAATAAGCATTTATCTCAATGGGATTGTGCGTGATTGTGATGTTTCGATTATGTTGCAATTGGATCGTTCTTTTTTTTCTAAAATGTTATATTTATAAGTGTAAGAACCCACGATGTGGCTTTTTACGAAGTCGCCTATACTACAGCATCTGATGTACTCGCGGCGGTACACATAAAATTATAGTTTGTTTAGCGTTTTGTAATTTATTACTACATTTTAGCCATAACACTTCTACGATTCCACTTCAGGAGTTTATATTTCTAGTATTATTCCATTTCATAACTCATTCCAAAAATTTCGGTTTTTGAATAGTTTTACGAACCCATGAAAACTTTGATCATGTTAAATAATAATATCTGGGACATCCCACACAGTGCAATCTAGTCCCAAAGTAAGCGAGTATTATGCTTGTGTTATAGGTTAAATACATAAATATTCTTTTTCTCATAATATATACTTATACAGATACTTTTTACACCCAGACATGGAACAAATAAACATGTTCATGCACACAAATATTTATTTATATGTAGAATTTTATAATAAATCGATACAGCAAAGTAAACCTATACTCGAACTCAAACAAGCTAACTTTTTTTGAAATCCTGTCATTTCGCGTGATGTGCTTACAAAAGATCTTCTAGGAGACAGAAACACTGCTTCCCCTACAAAAGAAACATGAATTCCCTTTTTTTTTCTTCACCTTACAATCTGAGTCTTAAGGTGATGAATTTAGAAAGTAGGTAAAATTTATCGAACGTCTCAAAATGATTCTTCCATAGCCACCGTCCATAGCCTTTTCAATTTTGGTGCCAAAACGATTTCGACATCTTTAGGTACTCATTTTAAACATATTCTTCACTTCATCAGCCCATTTTTTACCCCACTGCAGGAGCTTAGGCCTCCCCCAGGGTGAGGAGGTGGCTTGGAGCTTAAATCCACCACGCTGCTCCACTGCGTGTTGGGAACTGTAACGACCGCCATCTATTGACAGCGTCCGGGACCGACTGCTTAACGTGCCCTCCGAAGCACGGAGTCAGTGATAGTTATGTACTTAAGTCAGTAAAACTTATTGGTACACGCCCGGATTCGAACCATGGCCCTATGGGGCCTTATAACTTAAACATATTTTATGTTAATAACAGTTGCCAGTGCAATCGTGGGCGGTGCCTACAAAATACTATAGGTACCTACTGTTGCACGCGCATTGAGGAATTGAATTGCGGTCGTCACAATTGACTGCTGTAGAGTAGCGATATAAAACCACGTCGTAGGTTTAGTTATTGACGTATGTGAAATCAAGTGTCTAAGGGGTTGAAAGTGTTAAAAGCATCAATTATTATTTATATACGTAGTGGGTGCGACAAGAAATCACCTCGTGAATTGTTAGAATAAACGGTACCCGTTTTATTGAAGATCCTGACGCATTCAGCACTTTTGTTCTGAAAAATATGTTTTAATTTTACGGTCGTATAATTATGTACAAAAATGCTACCAGGCGATCATAATGCCCACCGAGCTAAGAAATATGTATAATTAAATAAGAAATGTTTACCATGAAATCTGCGTTATTAATTTTTGAAGATGGGGCATGAGTTGATCCATCTACTGCAAACCATAAACCGCATTGCGACCTAGACTTGCAATCAACGACTATAAATAAGTTGAGTTCAAATTAAATTCAAATTCAAAAAGTTTTTATTCAATATAAGATGTTTACACACACTTATTGAAAGTCAAAATAAATTGATTAGGTACCGGTTCAAAAACTAGAAAGAGAAAAACCGGCAAGAAACTCCTCCCTGTTTATTTTATTTAAATATATGTTTTGCTTTATTGTTTTTTTTTTTTCATTTTTCAATTTAAAGTGTTTACAACTATTACGATGATGTCCATGCGCACTTTTCATTTAAATACTCGCTAATACAATAGTAAGCTTTTTTCATGAGTTGGACTTTAATTCGCTTTATGAATTGATTAGAATTCAAGTCTAACATTTCTATTGGAATTTTATTATAAAAACGGATACAATTTCCCATGATAGAATTATTAACCTTTGAGAGTCTGAACCTGGGAATCGATAACATATGCTTATGTCTTGTATTTAAGTTGTGGCTATCACCCACCCTAGAGAAAGCATTTAAATTTTTATGTACATAAATAATATTTTCATAAATGTACTGACAAGGGACTGTCAAAATGTTACTTTCTCCAAAGTGAGCCTTTACACTATCTCTAGATTTTAATTTATATATAGCTCGAATAGCCCTTTTCTGCAGAACAAATATTGTTTGAATGTCAGCGGCCTTGCGCTATAGCAGAATGCCATATGACATTATGCTATGAAAGTAGCTAAAATAAACAAGTCTCGCTGTAGGCACATCGGTTAGTTTTCTTATTTGCCTAATTGCAAAAACAGCAGAGCTCAGTGTACCAGCCACCCTCATAGCATGAAGACCCCTTGTAAATTTGCGTCGATAGTAATGCCCAAGAACACAGTTTCATTAACCAAACATAATAAATCTCCACCAAGTCTCAAATTGACATCAACTTGTCTAACATTGGGCAATGTAAATTTTAAATATTTTGTTTTATTTGTTAATATTGAGATATAAGCTTCTAAAATCATAAACAATGAGCGGCCTATAAATTTGTGTTTCTGTAATATCAGAATTTCCAGTTACCAACATGGGTATATAATAGATTAGGTGACTCTCTTTTCTAACATATTAATGTAAATATTTTAGTTAAAAAATTTTTGTAAACATGACCAATGAAATAACGAATGTTTCAAATCTCTAATTAGACAAAGGGGGCGCACTTGCTTGGCATACTTACTAATTTTACAATAAGTATAATAAAAATAAATAACGAAATAAATATGATTACTATGACAAATATGTAATTTAATTTTAAGTAGGTATTTAGTTTAAGGCCAAGCCCCTTGGCTGATTCGCGCTCTTTCACACCCTGAACAAACGGAAAGAAGGGCGAGCGGGACGTTGAATATCGTCTCTATACATGTTCACCATCGGAACTTCCTAATTGTTATTTTATTACAAAATATCTATTAAATTTTGGGTCGATATGTTGACCGAATTATTTCACTTATTCAATGACTTATCGAGATACATATTTTAGAATAGATAATAATTGTAGCGTTTGGTATAAATTTTACTTTAATCCTCACTCAGCCATGTGTTTGAAAAATAATTCAATGTGATAAAATTTCATAAATTATGTTTTTGTTTTATTTAATTGTTAATAAACTAATTAAACCGTACATTTAGAAGGAGCCTGTCCTTAACATGATGCCTGGTTCACTTACTATACCTTAGTACTTTATTAATCATGATATATTTCTTAGCTCGGTGACTATGCTAAATATGTTATTGTAAATACATGCGTGTGTTTAATATACTTTTGATTCAGGCAAAAAATCACTATAAATTTTTTTTAATTTTTTTTATATATTTTATATAATATGTTCATAGAAAATATGAAATATTTTATTGTAAATATAAGATCCAGATTAAAAAAAATATTTTGTGACAAAAAAGTGTAAATTACATAGAGTTACGACATTGACAGCAGCGTCCTTTACGTAGAGATGACATTTCGACTGTTTCGTCCAACCACCTGTGACCAGTTTAGTGTTTACGTTGCCAGTTAGTAGGCGAAACAGCTGATCTGCCCATGTCATATCAGATCCACTGTACAAGCTGATGATGCACATTCTAACTTATCCATACGCTGCTGCTGCGTTGCTTTATTGCAAATTAGGAACAAATAAATATTTAAAAACAAATTCGAATGTAACTTGCAAACAGTTACTTTATAAGATAAGGCAATTTTCATAAATGTACTGACTGATGATGTGATTGATATTATTCCTGAAATAAATGTTACCGAAGGACTTTTTACCAATTTACAGATTGTTTAAACTACATTTACTTTGACAAAAAAAGAAAATCATTGAACTGGCACAGAAAAATATTATGCACTATTGTTTCGTCTTCAAGATGTTATACATTTTGTTATACATTTTGTGAAATAATAAAAGAATATTAATGAATGCGTTTAATTTATTGAGTTTCCCTTGAATATGACCAAATGAACGAAAAACATTTTCGTGCGGGATCTCATTTTTGGTGTGGAAAATTTCAGTGTAGGATAAAATATAGTGAAGACGTTGTGGTATGCTTAATTCGGCTACAATTTATCTTTTTATTGCTTAGAATTAGAATAATCGTAATCCAAGAACCTACTCAGAACTGATACTTGAATATAATGTAAAAAAACACATCAAAGTCGGCCTGGCCATTTTAGAGAAATGCATCTAACAGTGTCCTCTTAAATAAATTAAATTAGCAAATAGTTTTTAAATTAAATTTGAACGCAATACAAAATTTCTTTAGTAATATTGATTACGTACGCGTCTGCATTGTAATTATATTATGCATTTTCAACTTAGTAATTTTTTTTTGTGTTCGTTCGACAACTACTTTACTCATCGAGGCACAAAGCAGTTCAAATAAAAAAGAAATGGACGCCTCAGACTGCATTATACTTAGAACTTTCATAATTTTAATTCGGAAAACAATTATTTCACAGTTCACAGTACTTCCCTGCTATGAGTACATAGGCTGCTATTTATGTATTCGGAAGTGGTCAGTTACAAAACAATATTTAAGAAGTAATTACAACGTTTAAAAATGGAACTCTTTGGCTGTAGGATACAGTTTGCTTCATATAACTGTGAACTCGTATAAGGCGGAACCGGAACGGGTTAATCCATTCCCATTCATTGCCCGTGGTCCACCTGCGCAGTTCACCCGGGACGAATCTTACAATTAGTTCTAATGTAGATAAAAGTAGACAAAAACATTTAAATTTTTTTTTCTACTGTTCGGTATGACATACTTAATTTAAATATTGGTATTCTGTTTAGTTCCAGCAAAGTTGTATTTAATAAATTCAGGCTTGGTTCTGTGCATTTTACATTCTCGCTCCTTAACGAGGGATCTTTGCCTATAGACTGACCATTTGCTAGAGTGTTTTGAGACTCTAACTGCAGAACGGAAACTCGCGGGTTCGATTCCCGCACGAAACAAATGTATGTGTGCATGACAATTGTCTGGGTGTAAAAAAATCTATATATAATACTTATTAAAAATAGTTAAACATGTGTTTCAGTTGTTTAGTACCTGTAACACAGGCTCTGTCTAGTTTGGGACTAAATGGTCCTGTCTGAGATATCCCTGGTTACTAACCGGACGTACCCAAACTTACCCGAATTATTACTATTATTATAGATACCTATGGTCCTTTCCCGTGATCATGTTAATATTGATTTATATATTTATATATTTATATCATGCATGTACACATCCATCTAAACTTAACCTATCAGAAAAATCTAGAGTATCAGGTATTCAGAAGTATTCTCGTCTACTTAGACGGTGACGAATTATTTCACTAATGAGAAATTTCATATTCTTTATCGTTTTGATTTAATAAAATTTGTTTCAGGATTGTGTGTCAGGATTAGGTCATTGCGTCCTCTCGCGTCACTGCGGCCTTTACGGACTATTTCATGTTCACAAATTGAGCAATTCGTTTATAGAAACGATCTCATGTGAAAGAAGTGTAAATTAATGGCTACGTAAAGTACCTAGGTGGTTCATAGTAGACCAGATTTTGTTCAAAATGAAACGTGTAGTGCATGATTACAGTTCAAGGCAAACTTAAAGACCTTATAGATTTTGCCATGATTTGCTCGGAGAACTACTAGGGTTATACTGTCAGTTCGTCCACGAGGCATTTTTTGCTCGTGTACTATGTACAACTGTGGTTGTACAAAGGGACATTTTTAACTTCCCGTGGTACTAGCAAGTCTTGGATTAGTTAAAAATTTTAACGTAAAAGTGATGCGCCGGTATAGTCAAGTGGTAAACCACTTAGCACAATATCTTATTGACGACCGCTTAGCCTAGTGGGTAGCGACCCTGCCTACGAAGCTGGAGGTCCCGGGTTCGAATCCCAGGTCGGATCAGCATAAATATTTATATATGTATATATTATAAAGAATATTTAAGTATGTATATCAGTTGTCTAGTAACCCATAACACAAGCATAATACTTGCTTACTTTGGGACTAGATGGCGCTGTGTGGGAAGTCCCATGTATTATTATTATTATTTATATATCGCCTTTACAGAACTTCAGAGAGCTTTTCAAGTTTGCCTTGCACTATGCATTCAAACTCCTCATTTCGACCGTTTAGACTGAGCGTTGAGAGCGTACTGACTGGCTCGCTCTTAAACGTAAAAAAAGCGACAGTTTGTCGGTTCGTCCTAAACACGTTTGCACTTTTTTTTTTTTTTTGTTTAGTGAGGGCCGAATCTGCATACAGACACCTGCGCGCCCGACCTACCGCGCAGGTAGTGCCGGGTTGGGATTTCTACACAGAAGGTGCATCCCGACCGGCTAAACGACTCCTCAACCTATACTCCGGAGAGCGTGTAGGGTTTGGCATGACCAACGACCGGACGCATTGAGGATGCTTCGGTGTGTTAGTGCCTATTGGTGGGCGGCGCCTTAAGGGCGCCGTCTCGTAGGCGTATGATTAAAAAAAAAGAATGAGGGCCGACGCGTGTCGGTCCCTCGGCAATGGAGGGCAGTTCGAGCTGGACGGCCCGACTGTGAACAAACAAGGCTCAGATGCCATTCGAGCAGATTTGCTACGTTAACTAGGTGATATCGGGCGCTACACGTTTGCACGGTTAGTGCAAGACCGTACAAGAAGCGTGCTCAAGCTCTACGTTTAGCGGCGCAGTAAAGTGTACCGCTCGAGTACGCGACGCATCTTCAGTCTAGTCTGGCCACAACCTTATAGATCATATCGAGTAGAACTAACTGAACTTCTTTTATCAATTCTGTTCTATCGAGTAGTTTAGTAGAAGTCTGATAAAAAAAGTACTTGTTAGATTAGTCTAGCCCAAATTGTAGTGTTGTGAATGTTCTGTTTTAATTAAATTTCATAGAGTTTATGTCGATTGTTAAACTGGGTGAAAACCGGTATTTTAGATGTCACTTTAAATTTTCTGTCAATTTGTTCAATAAATTGTCCATGAAAGTTATAAGAAATATGGATGCTTAAATGTTTTTCATATTTTTTAGATTTTAAAATCTAATTTTTATGTAACAAAAACTGTAAATAGGAAATAGTCACCGTGGCACCGCTGTTGTAGACACGCACTCTGCTTGTGATGTGGAAGGCAAAGACGTATTTATGTAAGAGGTTAGCCCGGCCAATATATGCCAGCTTAGATTTCCCTCCAACCATGTAGCGGTGAAATGACGTCTACCAAGCAAGCACGACTGGCAAGTGAAAATGTCTGTTCATGTATGTTGGTCATCACAGGTCGTACCCGTTACAGATAGCAATAGTATATTTGGTTGCACCACGTATCCACGTCCACTCCCGCAAATGCCACTGGGTGGTATGGTTTGTAACACCGGTCTAATAAGCACGTGTCCGACACTGATACTCATTGTGTAGAATTTCTTAGTTTGTGAACAGTACAATATGCGTTGCGCCGTACCGTGTGGCATACAGTGAGGTACTACGTTTATGGACGACCTCGCAATACTGAAAAACGATAACTCTGATTCCATTAATATATTAGTTGACGCCAGCAAAATAAGCTAAAGCTCGCGCTGGACTGCAAGAAACTTTGTATTAACTACAGTATGAATCACACGCTGCCAGAGCTGACTACTGACGCCAGCTACTGTATCATTGTAAATCATCCTTTTGGTCAGAACATTACAAAAAAAGGTACCTACTATTTGTCTTTGCTTTTGTTTTCAAAGGTTTAAAACAACGATTTTGTAATTTCCCACGCCTTTCTTTGCCTTCGTTTGACTGGCTGTATATAGTGTTTGCTCTATGTCAATATTACTTACGCTTAAACACAACGAAGGTAATATCCTTGTTTTTGGCATCTCGGTATGAAACACAAGGTTTTTAAAGATTTTTGAGTAAATACAGTAAAGTTATCATGGCTGACTCCTCGTCACACCAGTATAGATGCTTTAATTCTTATTTATTCGGTGCGAAATAGGTACAATTTTTTTTTTAATAATTCTGCTTGAGCTTAATATTTGAATTGTGTTGAACATGTTTAAATTTCTTTTGCTTAAACAAAGTTTTTTCTGTGTAAAAATGCTTTACGGTACTTTTTTCCATATCTGCGTGATAATATTTATAACCGCTCTAAAATTGTTTGACAAATAATATCGCCTTTGTAAAATGTTCAAGTTATCTGACAGCAAATAACTATAGAGAACTATTGAACTCAGTGGGTTTACGAAATAATGGTAAGTGGTGGTAAGTGGTTTATTTTAAAGACACTTGTTGTACTACCTTGTTCTCCTTAATTCCAAATATGAACAGCTAAAATTTCAAAAAACGAAAATAATGAATGGAGATGTTTGTCATTCAATCATTCTAAAGTCAGTGGGTTACTCGAATTTAAATTTATTTTACAAGAAAATTGTTAATCCAGGAAATATAGATGTTCAAGTAGTGAAGAGTATTTTGAAGGTGACATTTTTCAATTATTAGAAAAATTTTATCTAGTACTAGCAACTCGCCCCGGCTTCGCACGTGTAACATAGTTTTCCGTCATAGTGTCGTATCAGCGTGTTGCATCGAGCATTTACATTACATTTCATTAGATTTAAATTTAACATATGATTGTTCTACTTGGAGTATATTAAAGTATTTTATTTCCGATTCTGCAAATATTTGAAAAAGTGAAGTATATATACATAAAAATTGTCATTTCCCCAGTTGCCAATGTCGAATGCTATTCGATCCAGGATCACAGGAGCACCGCGTCTGCGGAATCGTTGAGTTTCATTACGTCGTACTCGCCGTTGTTGTGTTTGATGTACACAAACTCGTTCCATTCAGAATGTATCCACTTACAACTATTATCATTTTCTGCGTCTCGCTGCTCATCACTGCGGTTAGCAGGTGACGTAGCTCGTTGCACATTTGATTGACTTCTACGACCTAAGTCAAGTTGTTTTTTTCTTGGCATTGTAAATTTGTAAAAAGTAAATAAAAGTTCTTGCGCACTGACTATTAAACTAATACACTAAACTACAAAAAATTGTAAATGGCGTCACTTTCACAAAATCACAAAGTAAAAATTTACATGTTTGTATGTTGTCAAATATTTACAGTGCGTTTAGAAAAATTCCATAGAAAATGACAGATAGCGTTTACCCAATAAGCGAAAATTAGATGCATTTTATCTTTGTGATGTTATTGTAAAAGATTATTAAAAAAAATTATAATGAAAACTACATTGTATTACTATGTACTGTAAATTTACGCTTTTCTTTGCAAAGCTTATTCTATTCACAATCGATACTAAAAGTCAAAGGTTCACTGTAATAAAAATTGTCTCTAGCTATCAGCGCACTCATGTTATTACTTTTCGGATTAGCTAGAGAGGATCGAGCGCCTTCTAAATAACTAACGAAATAAAAATGAAATATATTTATACAATAATTCTTAAATTACATAATAATAACGATTATTGGTTAATTTCGATTAACGTCGCGCTCGTTTTTTTTTTATATTTTATGGTGGTACGGAACCCTTCGTGTGCGAGTCCGATTCGCACTTGGCCGGTTTTTTTTACTGTAACCCGAAAAACAGTTTTCATTTGCAGTTTGTCTTACATTCGTTGCCATTTTATTAACAATGCGTTTAAAATCCATACATAATATTATAAAAATGGTAATGTATAAAAAATTAAAAATACGTTCGGTAGGTTTTCTTTATTTTGGGCAAATTACAAAATAATGCATATCAATCAATCGCAGCATAGATCACGAACAGTCCGACTAATAACCCAAACTGTGTGAGCTTGGTATATGCTTAGTATGAATGACCTCACTTTTCGGTATTCCACGCATTGAATTCTCGATTAGGGCACAGACTTTTTACAAGTGAATAGTGTTTTTTTTTAAATAATTACATACGACTAATCGGTTTTACAAAACAAAATTGCAGTATGATAATTCTAACCGACTATGTTCTTGAAATATAATAAATAAATAAACTTGGGACATCCCACACAGCGCCATCTAGTCCCACAGTAAGCAAGTAATGTGCTTGTATTATGGGTTACTAGATAACTGACATAAATACTTAAATATTCTTTTTTTATATAATACATACATTTATAGATACTTCGACACCTAGATGCGGAACAAATAAACATGTTCATGCACAAAATTATTTATGCCGGGCGGGAATCTAACCCGCAACTCTCGGCTCCGGAATTATAATCTCTAACCATTCGGCCAATCGCTAGGTCAATAGAAAACAGTTTCACTGTACAGTGTCGTTATTATTCGTATTAGAAATATAATATAATGAAAGAATTTCTATAAAGTAAATACCTAGTCAAGAATACATACACGATGAAATTATAAAGATTCCCATTGACTAAAGTATCCCATAAAGCAAGAATAAACTTTTCAGAGCTATATAGTGTAGATAGGAAGTTCCAGCTTAAAGGATAATTTCTTGGCGGTAATTGTTTTAGAGGAATAGGCCAAGATGCGCACGGCCATATCCTGTCAACATAAATTAAGACTTTAACACTAGATTAGTGATCAATAAACTATTACTTTGTAAACATGGGCAACAATTTTAATGACTCCATTTTCTACTTAGTACACAACGTTTGTCGTAAATTGTTTAGGAAATTATCTAAGAAAATCATCAGATTATGCAATAATATTTTTTGTTGCTTAGAAATATATTTTCAATTATAAAACTAAGATACTTTATCACAAAAGTAGCGACCCGCCCCGGCTTCGAACGGGTAGCAGAGCACATAAGCCGTAATGCTTTTACTATCGTAGTGTCGTATCAGCTTGTCGCGTCGAACATGTGGATTGGATTTAGTTAGATTTAAATGTAACGTAAGTTCATTCTAATTGGAGTATTTTTAATATATTTTAATTCCGATTCTATAAAATATTAAAAAAGTAAAATATATGCATATAAGCGAACTACAATATTTCTTTGTATATAACATTGAGTACTTCAGCCTAACAACGCGTGTCGCGTCGTCCGGTATGGCCGGCAGGGCGGCGCGACGTGCGGCGTCTGACTGCTGGTCGCGCGATATTTTTATTTCGCGGTAGCTCTTAAGATATTGATTTAAATTGTATAGTGTAAAGAGCGAATATAATGCGCATGAAATGCTGAAGGTAAATAACGTATTTAATTATATGGATTATATAAAAAAAAAGGATTAAAACTGTATCCGTATAAATTGCTTCCCAATTGCCTCATCTTATGACACCATTTTTTTTAAACATAAAAATAAGATAGACATATGCCACCGCGAACTTTTCTTTAGTCCTATAAAAAAGACACAATTCCTCCATTAATTATTTTGTTATATCTAAAACGGATTAGGTAGCATTTTCGAAGAAAGTTCCCAGCCGGCTTGATTTTTTCCTACTTCGTCAATAATAATCGTCATATTTCAACTACTTTACACAAAACATTATTAAATTATACACGTAAATCTTCCGCTTGAATCACTCCGTCCATTGGTGTCAATAATATGCCAATCCGTTCAGTAGTTTTTGATTTATCGCGTTTAGACAGACAGACAAACAGACAGACAGACGCGACGGGGGACTTTATTCTGTAATATGTAGTGATGAGCATGAAAGAAATATTTTTACGTACATTAAAATAGTTTTGAAATCAAAAAGTAATTAATCTCCATGTATTAAGAGGGGTCGATTTTTAGTTCTTTTACTCTAAATAAAATATTTATTTCATCCAGTGAGAAAATACTATGCGAATACCATGATTTACCTGCTTATGAGAAGAACGAAAAAGGTAGGTAGCCAATATTCAAAATTTTTATGTATTTATTTAAATATGAATATTACTAATTCTGAACGTTAGACGTGTGAATACAATAATAATAACGTACACATCACAACAACGTCTAGGCCCCAAAGTAAGCATTAGCTTGTGTTTTGGGAACCAAGCGAAGACACCACATACATAAAGCAACCAAAACCCGGTACCAGTAGGAGTATCAATATTCATCATATAAAGAATGACCCGACCAGGGATTCGAACACGGGATCTCGAGCTTCGTAAATAGGGTCGCTACCCACTAGGCCAAGCGATCGTCAAGATCGTCATATAACCATATAATTGTCTAAAACATAAGATCTCTACTTAATTGTATAGAGATAGTCATAAGTCTGGAAACAAAACTCAACATGTAACTAAGAAAATCAATTAATTTTATATTAAAATAGCGGTCACCTCAGTTAGTATCAAATACCTAAAAATCGATAACAGGAGGGGTTGCCAATGCGAATTTTTAAATTTACATTTGAAGTTCGAAAGTTAGAAGGGTGTGTTTGAAATCCTTATAAATAGAAAGTCACAAGCTCATCATAACTTGCCTTTCTAGCTATCTTGTACTACTAAAATAATTTAGTAATACATTTAATAAATTGAAATTAAATGAAACATTTTTTTTTTTTAAATTAAAATGAATCGTAATAAATTTTATACTAAATATAATAGACAAATTCAACCATGCATGATTGCTAGCTTCAAGGTAGTTCTTCGGGCGATGATTTTCTTCTAAGGCAGTTTCACTGTTATTACTATTTCTAAAAACTGAAAACAACCTAAATTATTCAGAAACAAAGTATTAGCGAATAATATAAAAAGCAATGACTGTGCCGTACATGTCAATTCCATTCCATCAGCCCTTTTTTTTGCAGGGGCTTAGACCTCCACTCAAGATGAGAGAATTAGATGCCAATAATAATTTAAAATAAAATAGTATATACTTACTGATTAAAATATTAAGGGATAAAAACTTCTGAATCAATCGTCCATTTCTGAGATGGTTGGTATAGAGTATTCTTAGAAGATAATATTTTACACCATTAAATGTGAAAAAATTTAAACGAGAACTTAAATTCGCAAAGAAATCGTAATTTTATTGGCTAATAGTTGATTAAGATTAAATTTAATTACACTGTATATAAACATACAGGTCATGCGGACGAAATCGCGGGCGGTCGCTAGTTTATAATATTAACATAGAGCGTGACTCGCGCGACATTATACTGAACATCATTATTATACTTTATAAAAGAATATCTTCATAATACATGACATATACACGCAATTATTGACCGATTGGTCTAGTAATCGGAGGCGCCAGCAACTGCAGAGCAAAACACGGGTTCGTTGCCCGCCTGGGACATATTTGTGTGCATGAACATGTCATATTCTTCCGTTTTTTTGGGTGTAAAATAACAATATATGTACGTATTAATATGTATTAGTTTTCTTGTAGGTTCCAATAGTAAAGCGTACTAGATTACCGCATGTATTGACGTCCAAGATATTATTATTCATAAAGTAAATAAAATTTACAGCAGCGTTTGGTTTTAATAGAGTCATAAATGTCACTTCAGAGTATCGGAAATGTCAAACTCTATTTCGCGGCGTTCGAAACCGGCGCGCGGGGACCTCGCCGACTGAAACTCGCCATCTTGCACCAGCTAGCTAGATTATGAGTAGTTAGGCGGTAAACGCAGAAAAGGGCTTTTAGTCAATCGGCACTTTCATATTAATATTGTACCTACTCACGTTGGGGAATTCCAAAATTTTTGTTTGTCCTTGACTTTTACTACGAAAATAAAAACATTGTCGGTGTGTTAATTTAAAACCGTCAACTCTGTAAAAAATTCTATCAAAACATTTTGTTTAAATACTTAAATAAAAATAAAGTAAAATAAATACAAAATTTATCTATTTTAATTTAATTTAGATAATTATAAGTAATTACATCTTAATGATTTTAACTTCCTTACTCTGACATGGGTTGGCCGTGTTATTTGTGGTATGAACAGGATCGAACATGATAATTATTTCAATTATGTGGTCATCGAAGGCGCCTTCATGTTGGCATTACTAAAATGTTTTCATAAAGTATTTATTTTGCTTTTAAATGTATGTAAAATACGTAGATGGTTGTAAACAAAGAAAGTGTTCAGTTATTAAAGCTCTAAGGACTTAATTTTTTAAATGTCATGAAACGATGTTGTATATTAATTTGTTAATCGATCAATTTTCAGGCAGCTAAAGGTTCGGGCTTAAAATTCTGTACATAATTTTATAGATCTATTAAACATTATATATTTTATCGGATCTATAATTTTGAATAATATGTTAAGTGCAATTAAATAAAGCAAACCAAATCTTTTGTACACAACTGCAGGAACCAGTTTTTCGTACACATTTCAACTGGCAGATGTATAAGTATCTAATTGAATTACGTCATCAGAAAATCAACCCTTATGAGAGGCAAGTGTGAGATAGCGAAAGTGTCGTCGAGTGCGCGTATAAACCGCGATCTCGCTGCGCAGGCGCCACTCGCCCGCGCGACGCTGCACACGCGCCCGCGAACGCCATCCGCTCTCTTAGCCGCTACCCGCTCCGCTACACTCCAGTGCATTAAACAGAGTGATTCGTACAATTCTTGTGACCGATTCGATAGCACTTTCTACGGGACGTTTTAGTTGCCGATTGTCGTGAACAACAGGTAATTTTTTAATGTGATTTTTTGTAATTAAATTTATATGAATCAAAGTTCACTGAAGGGCTGTTATATAATGCTGCTGATATAAAAATATTTTCCTAAAAATTAAATATTTAAATAAAATTATTTTATACAATATGAATTAAACTTGTTAAACCAACTAGTGTAAAAACAACAGAACTGATTTATTTCGTTTTGTGTAAAAATGAATGTTTATAAAATTAATTCAAATCAACATATTAGATATTGTTAAAAAATTGAATATCAGATTTAACTTGTTTTATATATTTATTTATTTATTTCCGTAACAATTATAGTTTACAGTTTAAATTCAGTTAGTTTACTTCTATATTATTTATATATTTAACTTTAATTCCCTACACTAATATACACACAAGCACATAGAGCGGAAAAACTGAGATTATAAAATAATAAAGTTAATATTCAAAGAAATAATAATTAGGCAAAAAATAACAATTAAATTAAAATCTTGTAGTATCGGCTTTGTAAAGTCTTAGGTACTTATCACTATTGGGAGAATCGGAAAGTAAAACAAAATGTATTTGTTTTTTTTCATGACAAAATGAAAATATAAAAACTGAAAATATAATTGAAAATATAAAACTTGTAACAATAAGCAAAAAAACCTTTCTTAAATGAAATTAAATAAAAAAAAAAACAAGAACGAATAATTAACCTCAATACTCGATAAACGTGTATTAGTGGGAAGTTAAAACAAATTCATAAAAAAATAACTATCGGCTAATAAACAAGCTTTTTTTTTCAAATTAAACCTAAAGTGAAAACGTAAAATAAACGGCCACACTTTTGAAAAAAGATTGCAATATTTCTTACTTTTTTTGTTTCTCTGAATGTGCCGGTATGTGCGTTTTTTATAAGATATTATTACGTAAATCCTAATGTAACCGACTTACGAGAAAACAAATAAAATATGATGAATCGGCGAAAATTTACTTTCGACAAAACACGATATATTTTATGAGTTAACTCTACCCATATATACTTACGTCATTGCGTTTTAAAAATTATTAAATTTTTCAATTTATTATGACGACTTTCGTTTTGTGAATTCATAGTGAATTGATTTCATGATTAAATAATTATTAATTAATAAAATAAAATATTTTAATTTATTGCATTATTATATATTATTAGGTAACTAAATACCAAATGAAATTTGTGAGTAGAGTGCCTATAATCTGTCCAGAAGCTAAAAGTGAGTATTTTTTTTTATGAATATCTTTAATCTAATTAATAAGTAAGAAATCTATATTAAATATTTTAATTCAGCAATTAATATCGTCAGTGAGTATGAAAAAATACGAATAAAAATATTTCACTCACATATTTCGCTATTTTTGGCGCAGAAAGTTTTGACTGAAAAAAAAATTGTACAGTATTTAGTGTTTACTAAATTATGGAATTATATGAGTAGAAAGTTATTCAAATATTCTTTACATTAGTATATTTTTATATTTTGTAGCTAATAATTTTTTTTCCTCAAAGTTATTAAAATTATTTTTTGTCCTGCAATTCAGAGTGGCTAAATTCGGTTCCTTCCTAGACGTGTACAAATAATAATTTTACTTAAATATTTTACATAATCAATTTCATAGATATTTTTAGTTATCTTTGTTGCTTAAGTCACGTTTTTTTACGAACACTTCATCGGTCAGTCGTTACGTTTTGTATTTGCTTTTTAATTAAAATAAGATTTAAAATCAATTAGATCAATTTTAATATTCATAGGATCGTCCCGTAGTAATCGATTGTCGACGCGCGTTTCCGTGAAAGCGATGATCATTCGCAATGGGGAAAGTGATTATTGCACTGCTACATTCAGCACCTGATCTCATCATGCTCTGTTATCTAGGCGTTATTTTAGTGTCATTGAAAACGTTTCAATTTTGAACAAAAAAAATTGTGTGAATTGGGTGAGATTTTTTATTTTTAAAATTTTCGGATCAGTTTTTTTAAATTTATTTTATTTGAGTGAAAATAACCAACATACTTTACGTATTAAGTATTTTGGTTATTACGTATTAATACACTGCTTATCCATCTAAAAGATAAACCGTAGAATTTCTTACGTAATCGAGGTATCACAGAAAAATATTTCTATTACAATCACTGAACATTTTAAATCTACTCCTTTCGAAATTTTTAAGAAGATATAGTATTCCATTCCAACGGCCCATTGTGCCCCACTGCAGGGGCATAGGCTTCTCATTGCAAGGGTTTAGGCCACTCTTCAAGGTAAGGGGGCTTAATCCACTATGCACCTCCAGCGCAGGTCGGTAGATTTTAACGACTGCCGTCTGCTGATGGCACCTGATACAGTATAATTATATCAATCAATTTATCAATTTTTTAAATAATTTAAAAAGTGTAAATATCGAATGTTTCACGTACTTACAATATGAAGCTGCCGGAGTCAATCAACCGATATGGCAGCAGGCACACCCTAAGCAGACAAGGGAACATAAATGAAAATTGAAAATAATTTGTAGTAATTTTTTTTTTAATCCGGATAAAACATAGCGTTTATTGATATGTCGTTGTTCTATAATATCGCGATCTAGCAAGTCATATTTTGTTCGCAATATAACTGAAAACGGTAAATAGGTGCATAAGTGATTCGTGCATACATATTTCCGTATCTTAGACTATATACAAATTTACGTACTTAACTACGTAAAAAAGGATCCTTAAAAAAATTGCATACTATTAAAAACTAACAATGTAAATTGTAACATTTGTTTGCAAACGTCAAGATATGTACCTAATTAAGAGCTGCAAAGAAAAAACAGAAAAAAAATCATGCACACGCAGGCTATGCTCGGTATTTTTTTTGATGGATAAAATCAGATACACTGAAATCCGTCGAAGAACCTAACTTGTCGATATAGCTGAAGCGATCAGCAAACTGAAGTGATAATGGGCTGATCACATTTGCCGTAGAACCGATAACCGATGGGGTAGACGGGTTCTCGAGTGGAGGCCACGTACCGGGAAGCTTTCTCACAATAAGTTATTTACAACTTCTCATTGTGTTCACAAGTTGGAAATCAAAATGAACTCACAGAACAGTTACGAAAACCCATAAAAATACGGAAATACATTCACAAAATGTACCAACCTATTTGATGAAAATTCTATTAGATAAACTGTTCCTAAAGATAAGCTGTTTTGTAGACAAACATACAGAGCGTAAATCTAAAAACATATAACCAGTTCTTCTCATCTTAAACTCAATTGCAAGAAACAAAATTACGAAAAAGAAATGAAATAAATATTCATTTAAAGTATTCTAAATAAAAGTAAATAAATAGACATGGACATTTATACAAAAAATTGATGAAAAAATCGATACAAACCGGGTCGCCGGCTTCAAAGTCACAGATTTATTTATTTTTCACGCAACATTTAATCGCTTATTATATATAAAAAAAGCTAGCCTTTTTTTTAAAAAAAATCACTAATATACCTATTTATTTATCATTTATTGCACATCATTCTAAGTTGATGGGTGCCGTTGCTTACACATTATAATTTGATAAGGGGTTTATGTGCCCAATTTTTGACACTTTGGCATCAGATATTAGTTTCGTTCTAGAAAGTACGCTGAAAAACAAGCGATGATCAATGTTTAGTTTTTCTAAAAAGAGCATGAATGAGTATGAAACTACGAATATATACAGCATCAAATTTTATTGTCAAAATCTCTGTGGAATGAAGTGATGATAACGAAGTAAAGATTAAGAAGGAATATACGAGTTGTCAGTGCCGAAGAGACGTGTTACTTTCGCTAAGATCCATGGCTTTATTTCGCTGTGAACTGCAAGTGCTATGTGTATTACTTCGCGTTACACAGAAATTAGAGTTGTACTATATCATAGACATAAATAACATTTTAGATATTAGGAAGTGCGTCAGGAAATATTTTGTTCACACTATAATTGATATACATATAGGTAATATACTATCGAACGTTTGTCCTAAAAAATAGGTGTAATTTAGATATTCGGGAGTACAAATTTCTCGTGAACGCAATGTATTAGATGAAATGTCAATAAAGAGAAAAAAAAATGAAATTTAACGTGGTGGAATTATGGTGCAAATTCCTTAACTCAATGTTGAGGAAGTGTTATACACTATGCGGCACGAGTTAAGAACGCTGTTCTTCACAGCTGCAGGGGATTATTTCGTTTAGTTGCAGTGGTTTGGTTGTAAGCCTGGTTGACCGAACTAGTGAAACTTTTCAGTTGCAATACTATAGGGTCTGTTCGATGGTAGATAAAGGATTGTAACTGACAGAGGAATGATTCCAATTACGCTATCATTTTATAATGACTTCACTTGCTACTGCTAAATGGAGCCTAAGATAAACCATCGCCCGTGAGGTCAACGTTCTTAACTCGTGCCGCTTAGTATACTCCAGTAGTGGAAGCACGAAAGGCTGATGTTATGATACAAAAAGTGTAACACGTCATATACAAGGATTTCTACTAAGTTCAGTCTTAATTCGGGTTTTGCTTTTCTTTTTTATGCTCCCACTGCCAATTCTAATTTCCTTTCCAATTTGGACCCTGAGCTTCCGCCCGCGATTTCAACCGCGATATTGTGATTGTTTAATAGTGTCGTTTTGGGGTACAAACTAAATTTTTCATGTTTCATGATTTTGATAATTTGGCACCTAAGGCAGCAAAATAAGGAATGGACATTTGTATGAGACTTCCGTCATTCTTAAAGTTAAAACCATGAAATGTATTATTTGGCGTTATGGTTAGAAAATAAGAAACACCTGCCTTAGGATTTTTCTAAATTTAACCCTTAAGGAGGAAAAATTGTTAAAATTTGTATCGAACATTTTAGTAACTGAAAGTGAAAACTTAATAATAAATAAATGTTTCAGTGTTTAGGTGAAATTGTAAAATAACCTTTAATTAATGCTAATACAACAAACTTAATCCATGTGAGTGAAGCCACGGGCGGTCTATAGTTTTCATATATTTTAATTTACATCAAGACTTAACCACGTCAACCACGTCTTGTAAGTCAGTGTCTATAATAACATTAAAAACAATTTGTTCGGTGATTATATACATACTTAACATTGATCGGCCGACCACACGAATAATGCACCGATTTCTAATGAAAATCCATCACGAAGACAGAAAATATGCTGGAGTAATTCTAGAACACGCTGAATGGTCAATATGTAGAAGCACTCATGTTGTGTGCACATATCTCTACTGTATATATTGCACCTATACAAAATGGAACGCCTATATATCCCCTCCCCAGGCCTCTCCCTTAGATATCCACAACACACAGTCTCTTGGACCACCTGTAACCAACTGCGGCCCGCCACCTTCAACAGGTCGCCAGTCCACCTAATGGAGTTCCGTCTGAACCTACGAAGTTGAATTTGTAGTCGTCACTAAAAAAAATTCTTCCCTAGCGGTCATCGGTTTCGCAAGCAATATGGCTGCCAACTGCCACTTCAACTTGTGAGTTCAGTGAGCTGTGTTTGTCAATTCCGTTTTTCTCAAATTTCTTCGTTACGGATTCCTTATATCGCAGAACAGCGCATTGAGGGACTAGTTTACGAGGCCAGCATTTAAGGACCACGTCTGATTTCCGTGTACCATCTTATATTGCAGTATCAGCGGGAAAATGTTTGAATACCATCTAAGGTCACTTGGGCGATCGAGTTTCACTAAAACAATAGCATACTTAAATAAATAAAATGAAAACAACATTAATTCCACGTAAAACATCTTTTTTGAACGAAAACAAGGCATTCACAATTGCATAGGCGTAGACAATCGCTCAGGTACTTGCCATTCATATCCGGCCAATTGTTCGATGTTAATTACGTTTTATTTTGATCTTATGTACATGCCGCAGAAATCTCGATCTTATACGTTTTTTGCTGTGGTTTTTCTATTACCTATTAAAAATTAAATTAAATCGAATTTATTAATAAATAAAAAAAAAACAAATATAATTATGTTCCGCAGAAAAAACGGTGACATTTTGTGTAGGATATATTTATGCGTATAAATGTGTATATACACATGAAATTTCAGTTTCATAAACTACTTGAGGATCTTGATTCTTCTTCACTTTACTTCACTTAATCAGGCCATTTTTACCCCACTGCAGGGTCTTAGGCCTCCCCCAGGGTGAGGAGGGGGGCTTGGAGCTTAAATCTACCACGCTGTTCCACTGCGGGTTGGGGAATGTAACGACCGCCATCTATTGACAGGGTCCGGGACCAACTGCTTAATGTGCTCTCCGAAGCACGGAGTCAGTGATAGTTATGTACTTAAGTCAGAAAAACTCATTGGTACACGCCCGGATTTGAACCATGGCCCTATGGGGCCTTATAAATTTGAGACAGGTTCGTTGCGCTTTGGGCTATCACGACACTTGATTCTTATTTCTTAACAAAATATGAATATTAGAAAGTGTGATTATTTTGCTACTGTTATTATATTTATAATGTATAAATATTTTCATCACTCCAGTGAATATGATAGACGTCCACGGGCGTGAAGTTTCGAATTAAGCTGTATGTACCAATACGTCGTTGCGTTCGATATATGAAAGTTATTCAGGCGTTATTAGTGACCTCTATGGAACCAAATTCGCACAACAAAAGGTAATGGCGGTGAAAGGAAGCGTATTTGCAACACGAATTAGAAATTTGTTTAATTATATTGTTACATAATTAAAACAGAAATACAAGCAGGATGCTCTCTCTACCTTCTAGTGATTCAGTTGAAGACATTTCTGTTGATAAAAACGATTTAATATGGATATATGATTAATGATTAGAAGAGATTTACTGCACATTCTCTGCTCTAGAAGTTATTAAAATATCTATTAATCATCCTTTGTTTTATACTAATAAAATAAATCATTAAGTAATCACATGTAAAGGAGCGTCTATAAACTACATACCCTGGTCAAGGCGGGTTAGATAGAAAGTTAAATTTATTCATTTATTTTGTTGAAACAAAACTATTCGCGTCAAAATAATCATAACCATAAAACAAAAAATATCTTGTTAGTTTTATACCAAATAATTTAAAAAAATAGTTTTGCTAAGAGAAAACAAAATAAATATTTGCAAGGGAAAACCGTATTAGGCTACATGGAAGGGTGGGAGAAGGGATGGATTTAAGAGGGGCCGAAATGGAACCACACGCGTAGTTTATGTACGCTCCCAAACGAATGTGAATTTTAAGGACGAATGCTATCATATGATTGGTTAATAGCTTATTTAAACATGTCACCAATTTTAAGTAGCGTCCTTTGCACGCAATATCTATTCAAAAGTGTAATAACTTGGTCTATGCTGCTTTCGAGAAAAACGCGATTAAAGGTTTTATTTTTGTTTTGTTTGTATATCCATGCTGATAAAAGGCATTAACTTGAAAATTTGAACCTTTCAGTAAAAATAAAACGTAAAAACTGTCTAAGAAGAGAATATAGAACTCGGTTTGGTTTGCACATGACGCTTATGTATACAAGTCTGTTAGGCTCGAATACCAAGTTATTCGACTTTTGATGAGCACGGCAGATTTATCGATATGATATCGAGAAATACAAAAATAAAAATAAAGAAATACTGTGTTTGATAAATGACAAAAATTTATAAATGAAAAATTTTTAAAAATACTTTTTAATGCCAAAAATGCTTGGTTTAGTGTTGGTTGGTTGAGTAGGAATAAAATTATTTATTGAGAATACACGAATGACTGAATAGCTGGAAAATTGCTTATTATACACTGGCAAATAAGAAATTGAGCCATGCCAAGCCGCAACAAAGTTGATAAGCAGGTAGCGATATGTATAATTCTATAGATTCTTTTACTACGATTTTTCCCGGATTCGTGACACTGTAACGAAAGCCAACGGAATGTAACAATTAAAGCCTTATTAGTCATGCAAACTTACCGTGTGTCACACCAATTATGCGAGATAATGAAACGGGTAGTAACTCCTTTATATAATTACAGATTGTCCGATCGTGACATAAGCGACCGGCCGTTGACTTTGAAGGAAATTGTCGGTTTATTATAATTAATGGTCAGTGATAATCGTCGCTGATAATTTTTGTTAGGCTAGGTCAAATTATATTCCGTTATAAACGCGAATATTGCGTTCGTTATGAATATATATTAACTTTAAATTCAAATATGTTTACGTATACAATTAAATATTATGTATTGTATTTTTTAGTTTCAAAAGAAATATCCTGATCATGAACACCAAAACATTATGATGTCGTCAATATTTTTTAGGTGTTAACTTACATATTTATACGATTTCATAATTTATATACATATAAGCTTTATTTTTCAAACAATTTGTATCGAATGCTATATGAATCTAACCCTTAAATAATATAATAAAAAAAATAATTTTATATGGTAATATAATTCAATAAAATAATGAATTAAAACTGATTAACTTTATTAAAATATGATAAAACAGTTTAATTAATTTAATTGTAGTCCATGATACGGCTTAATAACTTTTGTCAAGTATTTTAGAGGCGACAGAACTTCGATAGACAAGTTCGTTAGAAAATAAGTCATTCTAAATATTTGTTTAAAATATGTGTTACACTTTAATAAAAGTTTAAATACACAACAACCTTGTGAAAAGCACTAAAAAAAACATTAAAAAGAACTGACTTGATGTCGCTTCCAATCAAACAGTAAAAAATGAAAAAAAATGATATGAAAATGAAAAATGGAAAGAAAAATTACAGCAGATTAGCTATCTAAAAATTGTTTAAAAGAACAGTAAAATACTTCAGCTATAGGTACGTTAACAGGAAAAAATAGTATGACAATTGACAGAATCTATAGTCCATACACTAGGCAGTATGCCTGTATCTTGAGGACAAAGGACAAAAGGGATATACCACGAGGATATCTATAAAAAGTATTAAAATTGTAGAAACTTTGTAAGTATTTTTATTTGTTATACGTATTGGGTTTACATATGATAGAAATTGGCGACAAATAGTTCGGCTACGAGTTCGGACGAAAACATTGGAGGTCGCGGGCGTGTGAAATGCAAATGTGAAATATCCGTAACGAGGCGGTACGTGGTCGGGCTCGTTAAGCAGTTAACTGTAACCACGGCCGAACTACCGGGGTATAAAACTATACTATTATAAAATAGTATAACGGCATGCGCAGGCGTCGCTTGGACTTTTTAGGGTTTTAGTTGTGTCTATTATACGTGCTATGAAACATCAATTGATTAGCTATCGAACTTGTGAGGTGTGATTCTATATTAGAAATGTTTTATCACTTTCGGTTTTTCGACACGCGCTAAAAGATTTCAAGTTGTGAACATTTGTGTTGTTACACTATAGGATGGAAACATAAAAAAAATAATTGAATTTATTTAAAAAAAAAATTCAGATAGAGAGTAATTCGAGTTTTTTAAAAGTACACTTTTTTAGAAACTCGATTTTTGGATAGCCCTTTTTATAGGGTTTTTTATTAATGACATCGTTATGGTTTTTTAAATTACAATTTATTTTACTGATTCGGGTATAGATCATATTTATGAATCCAGGACATATCAAATAAGTGTCTTACCTTTATCCTAATATTTCACAAGTTAACTGACCGTAAATTTTGAAAATCGGGACCAAAGTCAACATCTATTCAAATCGATGATTCTGAAGTAACTAGTTATGTACAAAACATATTCCTTCGTAGGTTCCACTAAAGTACAAATTGACTAGAAGCCCTCTTCTGCGCTTACCGTTTAACCACTCATACTCTATCTAGCTAGTGTGTACCCGTCGCGAGATGGCGAGTTTCAGTCCGTTTCCCCGCGCGCCGGCCTTCACTTCCGCGAAATTGGGTTTGATATTATCGATACTGTAAAGTGACATTTCTGACTCTATTAAAAAAACACTGCTGTCAAATTTATTTGCTCTATACGGTAGGTTCGTATGTATGACGAAAAAACAATACACCTGTATGCCCTTAGCTACCAGCACGTAATCGGAAAACAATTTTGGGTTGGATGTGATTTCTGTCTACTGAGAGAGTTATGATCTGCATAAAAAAAGTTCACTAAATCTTTTCAAAAAAATTTAAAATGATAATTACATACAAGTTCGAAGGTTAATCGCATTTTCAAAGCGTTACGAATAATTTGTACACGCTCTGAATACAGAACACAATGACATGAAATTCTGTTTGACACTGGTATTTATATAATCCGACTAGTGTATGCATGGAGTTTTTTTTGTTAACTCTCCTATTAGCCATTATTACTGTAACAAACCATGAAAATTAAATATATATCACTAAATATGAATCAACTCATAAACGGGTTTCTTCACATTGCATTAATTTCATTCAAACTATAGTGTAAAAAATATATCGACATAAATTACACGACAAAGACCTTCATCACATAATAAATTAAAATTATACGCGGCTCAGTTATATTAATTCCTTAAAATCCTGCTATAAAAAATGTCATTCGTTCAGCCTTCGATAAAGTTCACTGGTGTAACCTGACTGTACTATAAAAATATTCAAGAGTTTTTTTTTTGTTAGCCTTTATACTTTGTAAACGCCTTCATTATCGATCTATATTCAGTACATCTTAAGGACAAAATGGTATTTATTAAAAGTTATATAGTTACAAAAACCTATGGCAATTCTAGATGATTTTCTAGGTGGTGGGAGTTTTTGTGGTAGCACCACACTCCCCAATTAGAACTTTTTTTTATGCAAACGTTTAAGCGATATTCAGACAGACAAGGACATTTTTAAATAATTTGCACGAGTGTCGCAAAAGGCATCATCATCATCAGCCCGTGTCTCTCCACTGCAGGATATACCTAGGCCTCTCCTCTCTCTCCCAAGGCTCGCCACCACACACGGTCCTCCGCCTTTCGCATCCAACTACCCCCGGTATGGTGCTTCAGGTCATCTGTCCACCTGGCCGGGGGGCGTCCAACGTCGCTTTCCGGTACGTGGCCTCCATTCGAGAACTGGTCTACCCTGTCGGTTATCAGTTCTACGGCAAATGTGACCGGCCCATTGCCAGTAAGCAATTTTAGTTTAGTTTGCGTTTACCGTTCGAATTTTGGCGCCCTTTCCCATCTGAGGCCCAGGGCGTCGCTTCTTGTGCTCTACGCTAGAGTCGCCCCTGACCAAAACCCATAATAAATGGATTTTCGTTGTCCATTCTGTCTGTCTGTCAACACTTTTTGTCTTAACATCGTAGATCTTACAATATAATGCCTGACAAAATAAGATTCTACATTTGTATAAAAAATTTATAAGAATTATAGTAAAGCCGTTAGCTATACGAACTGTTCTCAAATTATCTTTTTATATACTTCTTCAAGAAGGGCGAATAAGTTAAATTCAGTATGATACAATAATGCAGTAACTTTTTTCTGACTTTACTTTCGTGTGTTACACGTTGAACAAATACACAAATCATTGAAAAATAAGGAAAAATTGTGTATAAATAAATACCTATTTCGATTTTACAGGTGTTCTTGTGCAATTATAAATTTGAATAATATTAGTTGTAATTATGTTTGCAGGTATATATATAGCGTTATCTAATCAAAATTTATTTACACTGTCGTCATAAAATATATTAATTTTAAATATTCCATCTTGATTAGATCTAAATTAGTTTAAATCGTCCATCAAGTTATTTTATTAGTTTTCGTTATGACCATGTAATAACATACTCAATAATAGAGATGTTAAAATTATGGGATTTATGACTACATCCTATACCAGTTGTCTGATGAATAACAAGTAATTGCTATGAAGTTAATTACGTACGCTCGAACAATTTATTGTTTTTATTTGTTAATCAACAAAATTCTAAATTAAATACGTCGCTGCGGGAGGGGTGATTCCGTGTTGTCTATCGGTTAACTGTTTGTCTATCGAACTAAAATAATATAGCAAGGAATTATCCCTACCGCACCGCGCGTCTACCACCGGGAAGGCCAACGTTCTGCAGTATGACTTTTGTTGTCCTTCTTCATTCGCCGCGAACTGAGGGATAGGGCCAAAGCACTTGAAGTAGACTTTAGAGTTTTAATGTATATAATTATTCAAATAGAATTATAAAAGAATGTATTAAAACTCGGTAAACAAACTTGGTCATCTCGGCCCGGTCTATATTACGCACCGATAGATTCTCGTCAGAAAATAATTTGCGGCGTACATTTCTATAATGGAATCGGGAAAACAGCTCATTACGTATTTATTTTTTCTTTCTACGCCATGAAGCCGCCAAACAGCAAAAACGTCGTCATGAAATTATAATCGTCTACAGAAGTAGTCTTTGTAGCAAAATAGAAAAACTAGCTTTGGATCGAACACGTATACACTAATTCGATTTGTGTGCGGAAAGGCGGGCAATTTATATTTGGGTTAAAGCCCAAATAACACCAACGTGTAAACCACGCGAGCGCAGCCGCGGGCGGAAAGTTGATCGCTCAATATTCTTTCGCCTTGAAATAAATAAATTGCATAGGTATAACTGTCTAGCCAATAATGTCATTCTATTTAAGTTTGAACAGACCCATCATACGTGCCACCACTAGCATGATATTTTCTGCCTATCTTGATATCTGTGGATTAAATATAACTGATTGCCTAATATTTATTTTTTACTTCTAAACTTATTATTTATTTGTAATCAAAAATAAGTACGTTTGAAAATTCTAACAAGATGAAACTATGTAACAAAAAGCAATTTAAAAAAATAACGAATAAGTTATAATTTATCTATATATAAATACGTAAAGAAAAGCTTTAGACCCCTTATATAGCTTACTACGTGAGCAGAGGAGTGTGAGATTTGGCATAGTTAAAGTTTATGTGAAGTAGGATTGCAGAAAGCTAAAATGTATATACAGGATGAGTTCTTGAAATTGGACTGTATATGGCCAAATCCTAAACTATGAGAAATAACAAAAAATGTTTAAAGGGGTCATGAGCTCGATTTTTGCGAAAATTTTAGTAGTAACAGATTTTTCAATCAAACCACTTGATTTGATAATCTCTACATTATTACGTTAAGAAAAAACGTTATACCCCTTTTAAAACATGTTACTGGTACGGAGGAATGTGAGATTTAACATAGGTAAAGTTTATATGGAAAAGGAGTGCCAAAAGCTAAAACCTATAATATCTAATATGCGTTAAAAATACTGTCAATCATAGGAGTTTAATAGTATGTCGTTTGATACAGTTTGACTGACTTACTCTCGTCTAATTATTATTTGTGGTTTCAAAAAAGTGAGTACGGTCAAACTTCGACCGCTGGGCGACCACTAGTAATAATAAATAAAACTCCAATTTTAATCGTAGAAAAACGTGACACTTCATTGAAAATACCGACATGGAGCAATTCGAAAATCCGACGATCTGATCTGAACCCGCGCATGCGTAGCCGTTCACTGGCATTTCAACAGCATACCAAAGCGTAAAGTCTTAAATAGTGAAGTTGATATTCACACAGTGTTTAATCATTAATTGGCCTGAATGTATTAATTGCGAAAGACCACTCGAATATTTTTTTATTGGTATACTTTTAGAGCCTACAAAAATTTTAATTAAAGATGTTTAAGGTCGTAGAATAAATACGTGATAGTTCATTTCCGAATGAGGGACCACACATGTCGAAATTGTTTTTATTTTCATCATAAATATTTTTATTGTTCATTTCGTACTGAAATTATTTATTGATCCAATGACATTAACGCTTCTCGTACAAAGAAGTTGCTTTCAACAAAGTCGTATGGAAATCGCATAAAAAATATTAATATATATCTATTTTTTGTATTTGCCACGGATCGAGAATTGACCATCACTAAAAAACGATATTCTGAATAAAATAAACCGGCACATTATTAATCTTTTTCTAGTACATTCTAACATACACGCAAACTATGTCGCAGAAGTTTAAAAGAAAATGTGAATATTGAAGTGAACTAAATTAAGTGCAATATTAAAAGGATTAAAGGATTCTCATAGAAGACACAGAGACTGTACTTAATCTGTATTTATGTTTTATTTCTGGCTGACTGACCGATTGGCCAAGTGGTTAGAAACACTAACTAGGAAGCCACGGGTCGCGGGTTCGATTCCCGCCCGGGACAAATATTTGTGTGCATAAACATGTATATTTGTTCCGTATCTGGATGTAAATATTATGAAGAATATTTAAGTATGTATATCAGTTGTCTAGTACCTACAATACAAGCTTTGCTTAGTTTGGGACTACATGGCGCTATGTGGGTTGTCCCAGGTATTATTATCATTATTTTTCAAGATGTGAGTTTATGAAACTTTTCAATCATCTGTTAAAATATTTCTTTGCCTATTTAATAAAATAATTTTATTCAAAATACATCTCTCAATTAAGAAATGTTCTAGATCTTATATTTCAAGACCATTATCCTTAAAAGGGGTAAGCACTGCAATTGGTTGCATTTAAGCTAGCGAAATCCTGCTTTTCTTACCTTAAACTACTCTCACGAATTCTATTCGTGACCAACCAGTACGATCGTTTGCGTATCGCGAATTGTCACAGTATACCAAAATAAATTAATAGATTTAACTTTTAATGTTTATTATCAAACTGAATGAATAACACGACTGTTTATTACCCTATAATGTATGAATTCATGCGTAAAACCAACGATAGACCAAAAAATTTTTGAAGTGAAACTTCTTTGGACGCACTTTGTGCTCTTTCTGAACAGTGAAAGCAATTGAATCGGTGACGCTAATTCACGTATCTGAGCTATATTGGAATTAAAAAGCTATATTTTTCACATAACCCTTTTTCTAAATTTTTTAATAAGTATATTTATTGTTTTTAAATTCAAATGATATTATGCAATGTCTGGTATTTTATTAACATCATTTCTTTATTTTAAGTGCTGAAGCCTTTTTCTTAGCATGACGCCAGTTCAGTCTATTTATTTTTTAAATATCCCTATCTAAACAATTCCGGTTTTTTAAATGTGTTAGAATAACATCCTAGAAATCGCATTAGTTATTAGAAGCATTTGATTTTTAGTTTAGCATACGTCAACTGGATTTGTAGCTCTACTTACAGTCAGTGGGTCTTCGAAATGGGCTTATAATAATGTAGAACATGGCAGAGTAAATTTATATTTTGACGACCGCTTAGCCTAGTGGGTAGCGACCCTGCCTACGAAGCTGGAGGTCCCGGGTTCGAATCCCAGGTCGGGTCAGTATTAATATGATGAATATTGATACAGGTACCGGGTCTTGGTTGTTATATGGGTGTGGTGTCTTCGCAAAAATATTTATATATGTATATATTATAAAGAATATTTAATTATGTGTATCAGTTGTCTGGTAACCCATAACACAAGCATAATACTTGCTTACTTTGGAACTGGATGGCGCTGTGTGGGAAGTCCCATGTATTATTATTATTATATTATCCTTAAAAAACTTAAATTTCCAGAATATAAAAATAGCTATTGTATTTTCTTTTCCATAGTACTTTCTACTTATATTTAACTAACATGATATTTATTTATTTAAGTATTTTTCATTCCTCAACCACGTAAGCATTTAGCTTTCGTAGATTGTACGCCATATAACAATACCCTTTTATCTTTCACAATAATTCTCGACAGATTTTTGAAGTGAACTGAATAAAACCTGTCTAAAATCGTGTACCAATCAAAACAAATATTTATTCATATAGAAGTTATATAATGGCAATTAAAAAGTAATCAAGAATTAAAACGTAATGTGACTTATAACGGGAAACGGGTATTGAAAATTAAGGTTAGTTACCCAAAAGTGACGTCGTAAACTTTATGATGGAAGTATCGGTGTTGTAATTTATTTACGTGGTTTACTTTATGACAGATATACCTATTAATATGTTTACTATACTTTTCTACATAAATATGAATATCATTTTGTTACTAATTACTGTATATTTAAGTACTTATTTTAACTCCTTAGAAAGTCCCGAAGATGGGAATTTTGATGCAGGAGTAGTCATTGATTCATTTTAAATTGGCTGTACCGATTTACGTAATACCTTTTATGTCGGATAAGATATAATATATATCTGTGTCTGTACCGTGCCATTTAAAAAAATCAGAATGAAAAAAAAATGGTGGTCGATGCAATCCACTCATCTTGAAGGGAGACCTAAGCCCCTGCAGTGGGGTATAAAAAGGACTGATGGGTGTAAACAATATACAATAATATACAAGGTTTTGCGATGATACATTTACATTTTCAAGTAACTTATGTTTCTCGGACTTTAATATCATAATGTTGATTATCACCAAGCAATTCGCCACCTCACCTGCCTGACGAATGATCTGACAGATAACACAACTTATTTGAGAAGACGATTTTTTTTATACAAACTATACTATTTTACAGCGACATTTCAAATCGGTGAAGTAATAAAAATATAAAGACATTGCGGTTGTTTTAAGGAAGTAAAATTGTGTTAATACCGGTACTATTATAAGTAACTTAGATGTAATTAATATAACGAGAATATCATATACATTACTTTATGCAAATAAAACGTAGAAATGTAACGGAATGAAGTTTACGATTGTCTCAATTATTTTTCAATGTAGCTGCAATCCAAAAATTTCAAATTGCATTTAAAATTTACTGTTTTATTAAAATTTTGATTTTGAAAATTTTAGTCCAAACTTTTAGAGCATGTAGAGATTACCGAACCAAACAAAAAGTTTGAAGTGAACGCAAACTAACGGTTATAGAGAAAAAAATGTTTAAAGTTTTATATATTTTTAATTTTTTTTTACAAATTTAATTTTTTGTGAGTTCGGTAAGCTCTACACGCTCTATAAGTGTGAATTACGTTCAGCCGAACACCAGGTATTCTAAGATAGGTATATGAAGGAAAATACCATGCCTCTGCTACTACTAGTTTATTAGCTTCGTGCGGTATATACATGTATGACTTAATTGTAATTTCGTGTAACCGTTGAATTCTTATTCGTCGTCCATTTAATTGTGAAGATAAGTACGAAACGAAACTGACGAGTGCATCTTGCTTTTGTTTACTTTTTATTCACAACCTACTTAAAGTAAATCTGTATTCAGTTAATGTGTGATATCTTTTGTATGAACTTTGAATTCGCATCGCAAACGATTTTTTTCTAAGGGTAGGCAATTTGTGTCTAACAATGCAACAAAGAAGGGTTCCTTAGCTAAGGAAATCTTTACCATTGATTTTCTGAGTGACTGATAGATATGTCATTGCACAGTCAAAAGCGCTGGATCTAGAATATAGTAAGATTGCGCAGAGATTTCTTATGCAACTTATAGGTATCTACTAACTAGAGGTTATTCAAAAGTTAAACCTCTAAAAGTTTTAATTTTAGTTTAAGATTTACAAAAAAAAATGGTATTCAAGTCTGCACAGAAAAATACAAATAATGTATGTATCAATTTGAGTATTTATTCACATGACCTAACAACATAATTCCAAACTGACACCTTATAACTAAATTATCATTACGTGGATTATCACGGATTGAAGCAAGATATAAAATTGAAATGATACACATCTGTTTGTTTATTACTCTTTCATGTTTCAAGAACCGAAAATGTTTTATTGTAGTTTAGCAGATCATGTTATTAAGTATTAGGTAACTCATTGTAATTTCGGATTCCAAATCAGGTTTTGAGGGCAATCTGTAACTAAGCGTTCAATTATACCTTTGCATACTAGACAAATAAAGAGTGTAAATATTTACCCAGAGTTGGCAAGCGCGCGACCAAATCAAACCGTTATAAATCCCACACTAACGTAGTCGACGCACACCCGTCAGTTTTATTGAACATTCAACCCGGAACTCTGAATAGACAAGTGAGAAGCTGCAAATCGTAGTTTCATCGATTTTCAATAATAACGAGACGAGACGTCTGGCCACTGTTTCCGTTTGGAAAAATTATAATTTCAAAGAGACCGGTTCCATCGGAATCATTACAATTTCAAATGCAGTCACAGAAGGACAGGCTGACTGTAGTACAAAATTCACCACGAACGAACGGGAAATAACACTGAAAATTCATTGTAATAAGCTTAGCGAGTTTATAATATTATAAGCTTTTGACCGTAGCTTTATCCGCAAGGATATAAAAGTCACTAAAACCATATATTACCCTTTCTTTCTCGGTGTTTAGTTATTCGTCTCGAGTAGTTTTCTATTTCACGGATATTTTCGACCAGTGTAAAGAATGACTACTTTACTCGCTGTACCTTCATTAGAAAAAGTTGAAGGCATGGAGATATGGATAAAAAATATATCGTTTCGTTGCATTGCTACGACCTGAAGAAAGGACATACAAACACACTTTGCGTTAATAATATAGTTATCATAAATGAATAGAGATCACGTGAAACAATAAACACATGGTACGAAAAAAAACCGACAAAGTGCGTGTCAGACTCGCGTACCGAGGGTTCCGTACAAATCTGTAAGTATATAAGTAAAAGTAAGTTTGATTTTGTTACAGTTCAAAGGAATTATAGATCTGAGTATTTGATATGAATTTCAATTTAATACCTCTACGTGTTCACGAGGAAAGGGGCAGTAAGTTTAAAATTATTAAAAATATTTTTATTATATGATGTAACTAAAAATTTATGCTTTACGCAATTTTTCCTTTATCTGTGCTATAAGACGTTGCTTCATACCAAATTTTAAGATTCTGAGTTTACGGAAATGCCCTGTAGGTTTTGATTTCCTTGCGAGTATAGAAAATTTGCAGCATAAACGGCTGTATCCTTTGATTACGTTGGCTTAGAAGTTTGATTCTTTTACAGCTCCAAGGCACAATAGACTTGACTATTTGATATGAGTTTCAGTTTGATACCTTTACGTGTTCCTGAGAAAAAGGGTTTTGACACACAGACAGACAGATGGACAAGAAAGTTTTCCGTTTCCATTTCCGTTTTTTCTTTTTGAGGTTCGGAACCCTAAAAACAACAGCATTGACCCACACACTATTGATCACTCGTTTTAAATAAAAATATTGCACCTTAAGAAAATTTGAATCAAAAACAAAGTTAAGCTAAAATACCTTTAACTTATACTTTGTAATTTTTTATCCAACCGCGTTTTATAAACACTGAAAAAAGTATTGATACCGCGATAGAATACCATCCAATAGGCGTAATGGAATAATGTAGCGAAAACAGATGGCGACATCACTTTTTAAATTTCAATTAAAATTATAAGCTTTCAAACATTGTATTATTTCGGAAAAACATGTATTGCTTGAAATAAAAACATTTTAATACAACAATGTGACATGTAAAGACGGCGTCACGTGCATATGTTTTAAGATAATGTTATTTGAAAAACACTGCTTTCAATAAAATATCAAATTTTACTAAATGATTTTAAAAAAGACAAAATTTTCCATGAAATGTTCTTCATTTTGATGCAACCTACAGTTATGGAATAATATATTATAATAAATCTGAGTGGAGAAGAACGGACAGAGGTATTGCAAGGGATGTAAGACATAAAAGTAACACAGCTTATTTTGATATATCGGAACTAAAGAAATGGATAAACAAAATAAATTTTATTTAAAATTCAGCTGACTGTGATTCTTGGGTTGAAAAGTTATAAATTTCTAATTAAATTTCGGTCGAAGCATTTTCATGCACATTCACAATTTTTATGTGGCAAGTTGTTACGATAGTTTTTCTCATTTATTGCAAGCGTGAAGACTTTTATTAGTGTAGCAAGAAATTTAATTGTAACCAGCCGAATCCCTCCAAGTATTAAGCTTGAACAAACAGATATATGGACTACTGTAAGAATTCCTCTCGCTCAGATATCAATAGTGTTGGTATGATGAAATAAAAACAAGCTTTCGTGTGTTCATAATATATTATTCGAGATAGAGATGCTAACCTCGCTTCATACTTACTTCAGTCAGGACCGGAAAACGGTCTGTTTTAGTGAGATCAGTTTACAGTCCGTGCGTCTGCGAAACAAGTACGAGCAATAAAGAAAAGTACGTTCAAATGTGAGAATTCTTCACATAGTTCGTGAGGTCAACGTAATAGAATATTTCCATCAAATATTATATTAATAATACGTTGATGGTTGCACAGATATTATGCATGTCCTTGTAGGTGGAGGCGTAAGAAAAAGATATTTATTTTTATAATAATTATTTATTAGATAAACAACGAGCGTACAAGAAGCGGCGTCGTCGATGATGGTGCTTATTATAGTTAATAAAAGGGCATGACAGTTTATTGGAATCCTGATTTATCCGTTATCCCCGATGATCGACAGTTGAATAAAAAAAAATATTGATCTAAAACTAGTAAGTATTTATAATTTAAGTCTGTTATTCACCGATTGTACGTTTACGTGTTCTTCTTATTATATTTGTCGCCGTTATACCTAGAACCATAAAGTAAATGGATTCTCAGCGTACATACTGTTCTGAGAAGAGATTTTTTTTTCAGTTATTTTTTTAGATACTTCAATTATATACTAATATTCGTTTGATGTACAAAAATCGAAAGTTGATGAAGATTGTCATTCGACTGTAATACCTTTGATGCACACATAACGTTTATTAATTTACAGTATAATACGGAGTATTTACTTCTTTCGAAATAATCACTTTCACCATCTATACAAGCTTTCATACGCTCGAACAAAGTAGCAAAAGTCCACTTCCAAAAGAACTATGGAACGTTAGCGTAAATTCAAACGCTCCTAGCAGCTCTGGGTTGCTGAAAATTTTTCGCCCTTATAACTTTACGTAGGGAAACAAAAAAATCGCATGGCACTAAGTTCAAACTGTAGGGATGTAGGCAGGATAACTGAACAATTTGATTTTAGATTCCTCGAGAAAGGGTGTTGTAAGACTGACTTGATGTGCTAGACCATTGGCATGGTAGAAGAACAAAGGATCAAATCTTGGCTTGGGTCGCTAAATTTTAAGCCTTCAAAAACTTTTGAAACCTTAAAGAATGAGCACTGTACCAAAATGCTATGACAGTGTTTTGTGTCTCTATAAGAGAATAATGGCCAAAATACCTCTCTCAACTCTACTTAAAGTTTTTTAAAGAACGAGCTTGTTTAACTAATGAGGCGGTTCCTCGGCTTCAAATACCCTTATTTTGCTCTAGGATTCAGTAAAAACATCGCAATGATGAATATAAGTTTCATTGCCTGTAACGATTGAATTGATATCATTAGAATCTTTCAAGCATTTGTTTCCACCACTTTACTCTCTTCTCCCTCAAAGTATCGGTCACCACATGTGGTACCTAGAGTGAACAAAGTTTTCTTATTTTAATAATTCGTTGTGCAGTATATGGTGAATAGTTGGTTTAGTGATTTATCTTCATTAAATTTTCTATTTGGCGGTATATATAATTTGTCGGTCTTGATTAATTAGATTTTTGAAGTAAGAATATTTTTATCAGCGATTACTTCAGTCGACCTACCGAATCTTTGCTCATCTTCTAAGTTAAAGTTTCTGCGTTGGAATTGTAATTTCTACTTTTTATCGTCCTTAAAGATGGGCTAGTATATTGCAATATACCACTCATTTCCTAAAAGCATTGTTGCTTTGTAAGACCACGACAAAAATTATTTGTCATAATAATCGGAGCATCACGTCGTGTAAATTCAGCCACCATAGATTTTTTTTATATAATTTAGGAAAGTATAGTACGCTAAGGAATTGAAGTTTATACTACCCTTAAACAAGTCTAGTTTTGCTTTGATCTATTTGCCCTTGTATATTAAATAGTATTACGTTATTTAATATACAAATGCAGATATGATAAAAAAAAAAAAACAAAATCTAATGGCATTGCTGCGCATAAGGGCAAAACCTACCTTTACTATAATAAATCGATATACATGTAATCGTTAAGTTCGACGGACTACAGGAGAGTCGAACGCTTTCCAATCAAACTAGATCGTTAAATTACACGCGCTTCCGTATTTGCTGATAATCGACGTTCCATAGTGTCGATAAAAAACCCGTCTTTTATCTATGTTAACAATTATCGATTACTATATAGGGACCATCACTGATGTAATCGATTGTTGCTTTGGTTACGATGCATAGATATACAGGATGAGATTTTAGTAACCGGCCAAATTTTTTCTAGATGTTAAATATACCAATACCAATAGACCGCATTACATAAATAAAAATATAGGTCATATTCATAATCAATTATTATATTCTAATTATTTTTTAACATCATTTGGCTACCTTCTACTTACGTACGAAAGGGCGGTGCATGGGGCATGTGGGCGGGGCGCGTACACTTGCACTGGCGCCCTCGTGAACGGTTACTAGTAATATTGGTAGTTTTGGGAAAGGTTTACGTAGTCTTAACTGAATATTTTCCTATTGAACGATACTAAAAGGGAACAAGACGGCCAATGGATTTTATTCAAAGTTCATTTAAAATTTGGGTGGTCATTAAAACCTCAGCCTGTATAATATTTTTTATATTTCATTACATCGACTTTAGCCCGTTACTTGAATCCTGTTAGATTCAATTTCATTAGCAATTCAGTCATTCGCGCTGACTTCTTTTTGCGTTATTTTTCTTTTTAACACGCTTGTATTATTAGCTTCACAAGTGTGTATATATGTATCTACAATATATTAATATGGTGCCATGCAACCGATCTGAAGATGGAGCCGGAAGTTAGACACTTTAACTCTATAATGAGACCACGTACCCTAAATTTGTTTTGTTGCTATCGTATTGAGATCATGTTCAGGGTCTGATAATGAAGAAGAAAAGTAGGCATGGAACCTCATGATAGAACAACGTATTCATACCGTGTTTGGACTTGTTGCAATCGTCTTGAGGTACACTTTAACAATGCATGGTTTTCAGGGTCCGTTGACGAAGCCGAAAGGTAGGCTCTAGAACTCTATAACGAAACAAAAGTATCCTAATCGAGTTTGGACTTGTTGTAATTGTCTTGAGAAGCACTCTGACGATGAATAGTTTTTAGGGTTTAATGATGAAGCCGGAAGATAGACATTAGAACTTTATAATGGAACAGGGTATCCTAACCGTGTTTAAGCTTGTTGCAATTGCCTTGGATTTAACTTTAGCTGGAAATGGTTTTCAGGGTCTTATGATGAGGTTATAAAATAACGAATTCTAGCCGAGTTCGGACTTGTTTAGTTTGTCATGAAACAAATCTCAGGACAGCAATGTGTATAATATATATTTGTAAATATTTTATAACCTCTATACTGAGCATAGAGACTGAAATGTATATAGGTTTTGTATTAGTCGTGTTTGGGCTTGTAGTGTGGGTCAAATAGTAGAATCATGAAGATCGAAATCAGTAATAAATACAAGCAATTTCTAAGTACTCGTACCTACTCCTATGAAAGAAAACTTTGCAACTTATTGCTTACGATCCAAATTGCATAAATGTCAACAGTGCCAGAATTCTTTTCTTACAAATGAGGCTAAAGAGTAAAATTAAATAAATAGTGAAAAAAATTATAATAAAACACGCTTTTACAAGTACTACACTAAAAAAGCAAAAATAAATTATAGAACCTGTTCTCTCTGTCTACCTCGTAAAAGCTTTAGCGTAAGCCTGTTTGTAATGTGTAAAAGCTTGGGGCGCTTCTTTTTCTACTTTTCTTTTTTTATTTATATTTAGTTTTCAGCTTCCTGATGTTGTATTTCTCAAGTTTTAAGCGAATGAATACTTTTTTTTACTGAGTCATTAGGTGTAAATGGAAAATTAAATGTGTGTGCATTTAAAAGATCAAATTGATGTCTGTCTGTCTGGTTGTCATTCAATTTTGATTGTAATTGTAATGTAAAATGTAATTGTAATTTTGGTTGATTTCATTGTGTCATTTGAATTCAGTTGTAAATGGGGTGCTTTATTTATTTAAAAAGGTTATTTACCTATATTATTTACAAAACATATTGTTGGTTCGCATCCCTAATTTGTATATGTATTTACATACATTATATTATATAGTTAAATTCGTGTTACAATAGATGGAATATATTAGCAATATTTTACCTTGGCTCTTTCAAAATTTCTGGTTATGGCGCGGGCCAACTTACCAACTCACGTGTTAGTTTCAAAATAATCTTCATTTGGTAGACTTTATAAGATTAACTTCATGCTCAAATAATTTTATTCTTTTTATAGTACAACAATTAAAAATAAGAAATGGCACTGTAAAAGGTTCATACACAAACGTTCATACACAAACCACAAGTGCAGAACAAGTTGATAACAGCGCCGCCTATACCGTGTTACTTTGCAATGAAATTACTCCAAACGTGCGGTTTATGTACATGCTGAAAAAAACCTAAGCAAAATGGTGTATTCGATGGCAATAATGAAGTTGCTATATTAAGAGTTGTCGTGAGCTTAATGTCAAAAGGATAACTGCGCTCTTCAAAGTGCACCGCCGGTATATTTATCGACAATTTTACTCCTGGTGTAAGATTTATATAATCATAAGAAATACTTTTGCCTTTATAATATTAGTATGGATATTTCAAAAGCGTAAGACGGTAAACGTCGTAGGTAATAAATACTACTTCGGAACTCTACTTATTCGAAATAAAACTTCAAGCTTTTATAATATACTTATCTCATATTTTAAAAGATTTTTTTCAGAATTAAAAAAAAATAAAAGCTTGTTTTAAAAAGCTGTTTACATATATATGTTATTTACTTTCTTCTGGGAAAAGTAATAAAGAAACATTCAGATTTAATGTATTAGATTGTATGAGTCAAACAATGATTTTTCTGGATATAAAAATTAAAACGCTATATCCAATATTATTCCTATGAAATATTATTAAAATAATATGAATATAAATGTATAGCAATAATTTCCATTGTATATACTTACGTTTCTAGGATTAAAACCTCACTATGAACTATTAGAAAATGTTTAAATCTGCCTTGCATCCCATACTTGATATACAAGTCTCCTTTTGCTTTTATTATTTAGCATTTCCTTCACGTTAACTATAGTGATTTGTAACATTCGTCTCTGAGTAGAACGTAGCCGTAATTTTAAGATGCATCAATTACCTAATAGTCAAAGGTGTTGTTTGTAGAAAATGGTGGTTTTACAGCACAAATACACGCGCGTTTAACAGTAAAATCATTATTCATTTATTTATCCAGGAAATAAATGGTAAAACAAAAAACATGAGAACGAGTTAAACTAGTACATAATCAAAATAGACTGTTTTCACATAAAAGTAAAGATTAAATTAACTAAGTATATAAGGTATATGGTTATATATACAGCATTGACAGCTACAAGAGAAATTAATTAAAAGTGATGCCTTAAGTACACGGGTACGTACATCGGAATGAGTAACCTACACGGGTACATACAATGGAATGGAATGAGTATATATACCTGTATATATTCAATACTAACCTACAAATAAGAAAAACGTATCTTATATTATCTATTAGCGATTGGAACAGGTACCCATAAAATACATGATAATCGGTATTATAATAAATTACAGTAATAAACTACAAATATCTATTGATTTTTCTCTATAGTTTCTTCAGAGGCAACCTTGATAACACGCAGCGCTTCAATGGCTGCATCCTAACAAAAAAAAAAAAACAAAATCTAAACACCTCAATGTATCAATCGCACCAGATCGCACGCACGCCTGGTGAACGATTTATTAGCATAATTTGTTCTTGAGGTAGGTGAATGAAATAAGTCGGACCACTGTTGGACGGGAAAACGAAACGACATATTCAACAACAGCACGGGCAAGGCCACGTGATCCTTAATACTAAACAGAAATGTCATATCTGTAAAGTCACAACATTAACAGGCTTTATATTGTAGATTAACGAGTTTGGTAGCCGCAGTATAATTTAATCTAGATCGAAAATACTGGCTTATTAGCATTAAAATTTCTAGTCATGTTTGTCCGATCCCGTTTCGTATAGTTGTACCATTTCATACACTTTTCTAGTTCTATTGATGCTAATAGTGGAATGCTCTGACACCAGGTTAAAAATTCGCAAACAAATTTAAGACTTATAATTGGACACAGTTTTCTATTTTTAGCTCTTAAAGAGCGTAGTATATTTCTAAATAGCAATATCGATACGAAGTTTTTTTTTCACATTACCCGATACGATGTCTGATCGGCCTCCCACCCCATATTTTGTCATGAAAGTGATATCGGATAACGTATTTAACAATGTAACGGAAATCGTGATAGCCGAGTGGTAGCGAAGAAGGGAACAAATAGGTTATTTCGCTCATCTGTTACAAAATGAATGAAAGCGCTATCACATCACCTATCCGATACGATATTAGTATAAGAAAAATGTGCTTACCTTTCACATTGTTCAATGCCATCAGCCCATTAATACCCCACTGCAGGAGGTTAGGTCTGCCCTCGGTATGAGGGAGCGTGGAGCTTAATCCACCACGCTCATCTAATGCGGGTTGGTGGATTGTAAAAACTCCCATCTGTTGACGGCAACCGCGACCAACGGCTTAACGTGGTCCCTGAGGTACAAAGTCAGTGATAACGATATATAAATTAGAAAAACTCATTTGTACATGACCTGAGATTCGAACCTCGGCTATGATGATTTCCGCTACATTGTTAAATACGTTATCCGATATCACTTTCATGAAAAAATATAGGATGGGAGGCCGATCGGGCATCGCATCGGGTAATGTGAAAAAAAAACTTCGTATTGATTATTTAGAAATATACTACGCTTTTTGAGAGCTAAAAATAGAAAACTGTGTCCAATTATAAATCTAAATTTGTTTGCGAATTTTCAACCTGGTGTCAGAGCATTCCAGTACTTCGATTCAACCATATCTCGGTACATCAGAAAAAAATCGCAAGTTTAGAATTCTGTATTGATTGGTGAAGTGTTCAAAGCCTGCAAAATTGTAGATGCATTGCATACACATCTAGCTTGTTGTAACTATCATAAATTATCTATATAGAAAACATGCAGAGAGCGGTTCCTTTCTCTAGCCATTCATCTCTTTAAGTATAAACACGTAAAAAAAATGTTACGTGTAATTAACTTTACGTTCGCATAATTTTTTTTGTTTTTAGAAATCCCGTTTTAAATTCCGAAATTTACATATTATATTCTAAATAACAAAACATTTAGCAAATATTTGCATACACTGATCCACGTGTGTGTTAAAATAGCGGTTAATGTATCCTTAATTGCTAACTAAGTTTATTGGGGCGTCAATTTCAGAACTAGAATTCAACAAATTAAGATCTTAATCGATGCGTGTGTTAAATCAAGGCGTCAGAGTTAACTTAATTAAAGTATATATAACCATAGTTTAACTGTTAATTTCTTTGTTTGAATACGTCAAATGTTAAGCCTAGTTCTCACACAGCCGTTAGGTATTGGGCGCGTAAAAGAGTTTATTATTATAAATATTTATAATGAGTAGTTACGGCGAATAATTTAAAAAAGCTCAAATTTTTCTCAAAATTAAATAAACTTTATTTGAGTTACAACTATGTATATTTAGATAACGTGCAAGGAATTCTAGTATTAACGGTAAAAAAAATATTATATATATATATATATATATATATATATATATATACAATATAATATAATGGTGTCGTGATAGCTCAAAGCGCAATGAACCTGTCTTAAATTTATAAGGCCCCATAAGGCCATGGTTCGAATCCGGGCGTGTACCAATGAGTTTTTCTGACTTAAGTACACAATGTCACTGATACCGTGCTTCGGAGGGCACGTTAAGCAGTCGGTCCCGGACGCTGTCAATAGATGGCGGTCGTTACAGTTCCCAACCCGCAGTGGAGCAGCGTGGTGGACTTAAGCTCTAAGCCCCCCCCCCCTCCTGACCCTGGGGGAGGCCTAAGCCCTTGCAGTGGGGTAAAAAAAAGGCTGATGATGATGATAATATAATATTATATAATATTATATATAATATAATATATATTATATATAATATAATATTATATATATACTTAATAAGAATGTAAAATAAGGTGTCATTGAAAATTAGGTATTAGTTAAAATTATTTTTAAACAGCATTACAAGTAGACGGGCTCCTACATAAGTACATTTACATTTCATACTCATATAGTTGTAATGTGTAAAATGTTGTTGAGTTCACGTCCTCGGTATCAGTTGACGACACTTCCCATCACTAATTTCATTACCGGATGTCCAGTGAAAACTAAACTAATCTGATTTGATAAGAGTTTTCTGAAAAACGTGAAAAAACCTGTATCTACCTTCGACGTATAACTTATCAGACGTACACGGAAGCAAATAACGAAAACTCGCTATGTATTTACGATAAAAAACAAATTATTTATTATTCGATCGAGTGTCTTCAGTGTGTTTTTTTTTTAATATTATGACGAGGGTTTTTGAAAATAGATCTGGTCACGAAAAATTTCTATATAGATCATACCAAGACATTTTGGTGCTTCCGCGCACAATTATGTACAAATTGACGAAAAAAAAAACATATAGTCTTATACTGCTGAGTTTTTCATTCAATGTATGTCTAGAGAAAAGTATTTTTTATTTTCTCTAGAAAATAAAAAAATCCCTTTGAATCATAGTTGACAAAATCTACTCTGTTGGTTACCCCACGGTTAAGTTCTAAAGCCAAATCTGTACAGATTTGTATATACATAGTTCTGGCAACAATTTATTGTGCTGAGACACGATGTTTGAGTTTTGAATGGAATAATATACATAAATTTTAATTTTACATAATGTTTACCGAATATGTATTTAAAACAGATTCCCAACACAAATCATTGCCAGTTTTGCCACTAGTATTAACTATAACTGCGACGACGTGGCCATTTGACGAAAATATATCACAAGTGAAGAATAAACACCGTCAAGGTTGACTGTAAGATTTTTTATTTATGGTAACGGGAAATGGAAAACCGGGTACGGAAACCGGTACTGATATGTATTACCGCTACTCCAGGAATATTTTAAATTTTAATATATTATTACCTATACAATAAATATCTGCGTAATATACAATATGTCGAGAGGCGGTAGGATAAAACTATCAGGTTAGAAAATAAAACAACATTTTAGCTCCGTAAAGCCCGTTTTTATTGACGTTTATATTATTATATCGGTTCGTTCTCTATGTCACATTTTATAGTATAACTTAATTTTATTTATTATTTATTTATGTAATAGTATAGGTCGGTTTCAAAACTAAATTTTACCGATTGAAACAACTTGCAACAAAGTGAAATATTATCACTTGACATAAATTTGCGAAAATATGGCTTAAGATATTACATTTCATATTATGAAAAAAATACACCGAGTTACTTAGTATTATTACTTAGTAGACGACCGCTTAGCCTAGTGGGTAGCGACCCTGCCTACGAAGCTGGAGGTTCCGGGTTCGAATCCCAAGTCGGGTCAGTATTTATATAATGAATATTGATACTGGTACCGGGTCTTGATTGTTATATGTGTGTGGTGTCTTTGCTTAGTACCTAAAACACAAGCTAATGCTTTGTTTGGGGCCTAGACGTTATTGTAATATATTAAGTTATTATTATTTTACTTCAAAATTAATAAATAATTTTTGGTCTAATTATAAAGTTATAAATCCACGAAAATATTATATAATCGTATTTGAGAATGAATGCCAAAACAAAGTTTCAGTCAAACAAATAAAAAAAAACACACATTTACCGATGCGTCAAAATTCGACATAGGAAATGTTCCAAAAGAGAAATTTCTCGTACTACGTTGATGTACTGGTACAATGTCGTGACTAATCATTCAAGCTCACATACACTGTCAAAGTCCAGACGTAATGCACTTTTTACCGGAAATCGGTCTGGGTTACGACTGCTTTAAGCATTAATCATTACTAAACAGTAACCTAAAGTATAGTTTGAATGATGTATCCGGTAGTAACATCGCAACACTAATTTCTATGTCCATGTGAGAGCGATTCCCACGTCTTTAATATGTTGTTTGGAAATTGTTATGATGGGCTTTTTTTCGCGAATAACTATCCAAATCTGTAAATAATATTCGCATGTTCAAGTAACTTTGGTTTCATATTTAGAGTCGTACGATTTTGATAACTGATTGAGAAATATAGACCGATACGTGTAACTTAGGATATAGGTAACTATTTTTTATTTAGATAGTTACATTTATTTGTTACTTCATAAAAATTAAAAAAATAATTAATCATTAATTAGACATGCTGTATGTTTTACGCGGGAATAAATTGATACTGATTATAAAGTATAGATTAACAAGCACAAAAAAATAAAAAAATTAACATTGTTATTAATTTTACGTTAAGAAAACATGATGTTTTTTTTTTTTCAAAATAACGACTACTTATGGTTTATTCAGTTTATGTGCGGCAGGTAAACGCTAACGCGCGCGGTTGTGATTAGCGGGGAGTAATCGAGTTCAAACAATACGTAGTCGTTATAGGAAAGAAAGTCTTGTCGATTATTATTTTATATTTATAAATATTTGATATCGTGTGTGTGAAGTAATTATTAATTGTATTATATTAATTAACTATCACTGACTTCGTGCCTCGGAGAGCACGTTAAGCAGTCTGTCCCGGACGCTGTCAATAGATGGCGGTCGTTACAATCCCCAACCCGCAGTGGAGTAGCGTGGTGGATTTGAGCTCTAAACCCCCTCCTTACCCTGGGGGAGGCCTAAGCCCCTGCTGTGGGATTAAATGGGCTGATGAAGATGAAGTATGAAGTAATAAATCTAAAATTTGGAAAAAGTTTTTATAAAATTTAATCGAAATACACAAATTAAAAATATACAAGCGTTATGAAAAAGAAAATTATGTTAAATCATACTAGTTTAATGTTAAACTCCGTCGTAATTGATTGCTATATGCCTCTTTACTAGCAAAAGTTAACTGTGGCTATTAATGAAAAATCAAATAAAAAAAAATATTCCATTCTATTCAGAACACGCACATTCTGTATATCATAGATACACTATAAAATAGCAAGGGAATAAAAATAAAAATACATTTTTTACAGCGAAATCATAAATTATACTATAACAATAATTTTATGAGAGTCCACGAGGTGTAAACATTAATCATAATAATATAGTGATAGCTATCAGCAAGGTAACACAGCTTCATTTATGCCTCGAAATTTATGGAATCGTGATTATTTTGACAGCTTTACATTTGGCGCATCGCTTAAGGTCTCTCTTTCTTTTTTAATGTTAATAACAAGGATGGACGATAACTTGACGAGTTTTGCATACAGGTAGCCATCAAATTGTCCCCGCACCTGTTAATTATTGGAATATAAACCTGTCAAGTGTCACGGAATAGAAATTATTGGTGATTGTTATGCATCAACGGTTTTGATGCGTGCATTGTCATCTGTTATTATTGAAATTACCGGTTACAAAATATATTGCTGTTGTACTGCATACGTGATATAACAATTATTTTCAATGTAGCGTTGTTCAGTCTATCTGCTGTTTGTTTTTCATGTTCATGTTACGTTTTCAATGTGTGATAAAAGTTTATAATTAAATGAAGATTATTAATTTTTAAATGAATTTTAAATATTATTTTAGATATATATAAATCACGATATTTGAGAACATACACAATTTAATTTGTTTAATGAATAATACCAGAAAATATGAAAAAAATTAACTCTCATAATTTGACTTAACACAGAATCATAATCATATTCTAAGTAACAATACAATTTGGCACTAATTTATATAAAATTCATGAAAATTATTTTCTCAGATAAAAATAAGACTTATGCCGTAGGAAACGTAGACAAATACCAGTGATATGATGCGATTCAAACGGAACGCGGCTCACGCTTTGTCTACTGATACACTGCAATGCGCATACTCTAAGTACAGACGTCCTCATACTTTTTTTTGACTGGGCCACTTATTGTGAACTTAAATTAGTCTTGGGCCGCAAAATAAATGTAGCAGTAGTTTTGTAAAAAAAACACTTTTTTATTTATAGAATAAAGATTATTTACTATATTTATATCTATTTATTTAGATAAATAAAGATTTCAATAACCATATAACTAAATTTTAATTATACAAATTGATGTGATTTGTGGTATTGGGCAACCTTATCGGTTAATTTTGTGAAATATTGATTTAATGGTGTGACATTTTATAGTTAGTGTTTAAATAAATGAAACAGAATGTGAGCCACAAAAAATGAGTGAATAGGCCGCAATTTGAGTACCAGGGCTTAAAGATAACTGGTGAAAAACAAAAGCCTTGCTTTTATTGCTATCTATTTATATCTATCTATATGTGTGCTTGCCAATTTGTAAAATTTTCTTGCCCGACGATTATCAATTGTTCAAAGTGTTAGGCTGACCGCCCTTATAAATTTTTGAAGACATATCACTGACTGTCGAACGGAACTGGTCGTTCCAGAACAAATAATGTAAAAATCATTTAGAATAATTAGTTCGTAGCTTGCTAAACTGGTACTTATAAAGCATAGAGCAAGCACTAATCAAAAATAAAGTCTGACGAGAAAATATAACATAAACTCCTTAGAAGATTTTCACACGATTTAAGTAAATTATAATCGTCTGCTTTGCCTTTATTTTCAATTATTTGGTTTGTAACTATCGTTCGTTTCTTCCACGAATTCCTTCTCTACACATCATCTCGGCAGCCACTCCTTTCCACCTCATATTATCTTTTACACAATCCATCCTTTTTTTCGGTCTTGTTTTCTCATTTTGTGTCTGTCCCATATTACAGTATTTATAAGCTGCTCGAATAGGAGTTCGTGATCAAAATAAAGTTAACCGATTCTCGAACTCGTGTTCAAGTAGTTGGTCCTAAAAAATATACGGATGTAGTACCTAATTCCAGGCAAGTAGAAATACTGGCGGCTCGTTCATATTATACTAAAAGTTTATATATCTTTACTTCTAATTAACTATTTTCCACGTCAAGTTAATGGTGTATTGTTTAAAATATATTCACTAGATAAAAGATAAAGTGAGTGCAAAGCGTGTATCTTGCGAAATGCAGCACTTGTGTTAGTTCTCATACTTACACAATTAGTGCTGTAGAATTTTCCATCGAATTTATCTACTCTAGGTAAATAGTTTTAATTTACAAAAAAAAAATTAAAAATATTATTAAATTTGTTTTATACTCACTTTGTTAAAAACTAGACCACTCTTGAAATTTTAGTAATTTTTTAAAAAGTTTTTATTCTACACAAATCATACATTTTTATACTCTGCGTGACAGTACTAGCATTTTCGCCGTAAATAAAGATCAAGTTACGTGCAATACACATATAAGATTTGGCAGCATTTATAAGACGTGAGTCTACAATAGAATATTTGTTGAAGATCCAATCGAAATTGGATCACAGTGCGTAGGTATTTAAATATTATTTAATTGTGCTTAAAATTTAATTCCAACGGAATAAATTAAATGGCCATCATATACATATATAGTTTGTCTATTTGTTGGATTTTTCGGAACTAGACTTCTTATTTTTGCTGAATGTTTAAAATATTATGTAGTTAAACACCTTAAGGAACGGGTACGGTACGCAGAATGAAACTAGTAGAGGTTTGGCAATGGGAGTCAATCAGGATTGTGATTGACGGGAGTAGGAAATAATACTATATGTAACGAAAGGCAGTCGAGATTATAAAATTCGTAAGTCAGAACGAGCGTAACTCGTGTGCAATTAACCATTCTCAAATTTTTGAACTAAAGTCTGTTATATTTTTTTTTTGAAAGAATAGGCAGTTTTAAGAAACTAAATTGATTTTTTTTTGTTTTAGATCGGTATTTACATAGTTCCATCATTTTGAAATTTTATATAGCGTGTCATCACAGGGTGGAATTATAAGGTCATCCATTGTCGTTGCATATTTATAAAAATAATTTCACTCTCAGGGTCATGACATTTTATGGAACTAATAATGACAGTTGATGACATGACAGCCAACACAATGAGAGTGAAATTATTTTTATAAATAGGCAAGGGCAATGGCTGACCTTATAAATCCACCCTGTGACGTCACGCTATAAGAATTTTCAAAATGATATAACTACGTAAATACCGATCTAAAACAAAAAAAAAACAAATTATTGTCTTAAAATTGCCTATTCTTTCGAAAAAAATAATGACGAACTTTAGTTTAAAAATTTGGGAATGGTCAATTCCAGTTTCATTATAATTCTAAAAATCTACCATTATAGGAAACATCTTATATACTCCTTCTAGAATATACGTATTAAAACAACCTTTATGTCAAGAATGGCGTGAAAACGGATGTTACTCGTTCCACCCGTCCGTTTCCTAAGAGCTAAACTATTTGTAAATGCGCAATTCGCATTGGGTGGAAACTGACAGTAATAACTCAGACATATTATATTGCCATCGGACAGGTGCATTCTTTTTCCTGTTCTTATTTTCCAATTTATTTATTTTATATTTTATTCATAGATGTTTATAGAGATACTGCGTTTTGACAACAAAAATACAAGCAAAAAAAATGTACGTCGCCGTAGACCAAAATATACACCAGTTGATGTCTTAAAATATTCGCTGTAAAGTAGAATTTCGCGTGACTCCCATGTAAAATTCTACTGGTAAAGAAAATAGAGATTCTGAAATTACATTTCATGTGTTATTTTAAGAAAATGTTTGTCTAAAACAATGAAAATAATGTATGCTTTGTCTGATCAACGACTCAGTTATTAAACTATCTAAGATTTTATTACAATAATCAAATATAGTTACCGCTTACCAACTGTGAAACAATCTACTGAAATCACTACTTTCCTAAATTCTCTTTAATAACGTATTTTTTTTCTCTCAAATTTTGCATTGTTATCACTCAACTATATATCAGTATCAGTCAAATACATTTCTGAATTTTATATTCGAAGATGCGTTCGTTCTAGTGCTTTCCAAAAATCTTACATAAAATTAATTCATTTTTGTTTTTCACCGAACTTTCGGGCAAAACACTAGGGATAGAGGATTGTCGATAGTCGGTGTCGAATATGTAAAAGTATCAAGTATCAAAGAGCTACCTTGAGATTACCTATTATAGAGCCTTGTTAAACTCACTGACATAACATCTAAAATTAAAAGCTTTGTTACAATATAACTGACAGACGACAGTAATGCAAAAAAGCTTGCTCGTTTACTAAATGAGAGTTTTACAAATTGATTCAACAATATGCGTGTATTCTACGTTATATCAGTTATATACCGTAACATTGACTAATAAATCGTATTTAATAGTAACAACTAAATTATTTACGGTAAATATCAAAAGCGTTTTATATGAAAAATAAATGAAATTCACTACATAGACGTAATAAAAGTGGTCGGCCGAAGCCATTTAGACGAAAGCGAGTGCGCGTGACTACATACTGCGCGGGAACACGAAACGCTGACTAATGACACTTTTACTGTGAAATATCTTTAAGATCGATAGACTTTTTTCTATTAATTTTATATCCATTAACTGTCAACACTAGTGGCCAATTTTTGGTCAGTCTGAGTGATTTATCATAATGTTGAGCATCGGTGATTAAAAGAATCACCTATTCGATTTTCACCTTAGAACTGTTGAAATCGAAGAACTTAGAAAAATATAAAAATGACCTACTAAGGAATAAATAAGGATGATTTGATAATGTCGTGAATGTATCACCGTAAGTTTATGGAAACCTTTACTTTATAATGTTTCTATTAACATTGTAAATTTCTTATCAGCAGATTTCAGGAAAATCATGATTTCTTGAAGCTTTTGAGTGGCTCGTCGCTCCGCTCTGCGTCGCTCCTCGCGTTGACACGTTCGGAACCTACCCTAACTTGCAATTTTTAGTATCTGTTTACACTCTGTCGACAATTTACAATCTGACGATGACATATATAATCTGCATTGAGCGCTGTGCGGTATACACATTTGATCGTATTTCGAGGCACATAATGAAATTACTCACTAGTTTTACACTAATGGTGTCTAGATCAAATTCTATATATTTTGCTTTTTCTTGGGCCTTCCCCTGTATATAGATAGTATTCTAGGTTAGTGTCATTTAGTTTTTAATATGCATAAACAATTTTTGTGTACCTGATATATTTTGTGAAAGCGCTTTAGAATATTTTACTTATTACTTCTTTGCCTCTAAATATAACTGTGAAGATACATACAACTTACAAAAAATGTTATCTATGAAAATAGGACTTTTAGAGAAATAAATTATTTTTAATACTAAAAGTAACATTTTAAAAAAAGACGCGTGTCACCTGTTTTTTTAGATAGTTTGAACCAATGTAACTTAAGCGATTTGATATTGATAATTTTTACAATTTTCCTAATATCTCTTAAACTCGCAGTTTTGACATTTGATATACTTTTTTCGTGGCCGCCATGGAGTTGATTCAATGTTTTTCTATTAGTTTAGTATACTGAAATTTATATAAAAAATTAAAAGATTAGATACTTTCCTTTATATTTTATGACATGCCATAGGTAATAAAGTCAGCTTTCTAGCAAAAACACATAAACATGCGATTTGAATAAAAAAAAACTGAAAAATGTTACTCTGAGGTATATTGGTAAAAATTGATCATGAATGGGTCATAGAATCTAAAAAAACAATTCCCTATCGCCGTAACAACATGTCGTATATTTACCAAGTTTACAACGTACCAATTTATAAAATTTGAACCCTATACATGATTCAGTTCAGAAATTCTGGTAAACCTGGTATGATGTCAGATAACCTAACGTAGATAAATTCACTCTCGTCTTTCATGGACATAAAAAGAAAAAAGCAAAGGCGATGTGAGTTCACAAGAATAATAACTTCACACCGATAACAAAACGCAGAATCCTTCATCCAATACAAATCCTAAATAGTTCTTAATAAATCATTTTAATACACATTTCTGTCACGGATTACGATCGAGTACTTACTTTTCCAACGGTATATTTAGACGGACATTCGACAGATTATATTATATATAAAAACCGTTTAACTTAAATATCCATTGCTCATTTATCATTATTAAGATCGGTTTATACCTCTTTGCATAACAAGTGAAACATTATTTACATCTACTTAAAGCCCGTTACGGTAACACCTCAGTTCTTGAACCGGATTATACAAAATTATACATTGATGGCTTGTCTTGCTACATTGTTCGTTACATTTTGGCAAACATAACATGGATTTTAAATAACTTAAATATTAATAATAATAATAATAACACACACAATCACAACAACGTCTAGGTCCCAAACTAAGCATTAGCTTGTATTTTGGGTACCAAGCGAAGACACCACATACGTATAACAACCAAGACCCGGTGCCAGTATTAATATTCATCATATAAATACTGACCCGACCTGGGATTCGAACCCGGGACCTCCAGCTTCGCAAGCAGGGTCGCTGCCCACTAGGCTAAGCGGTCGTCTTGGGTTGGGATATTAGTTGGGTTGTCGAGTTGGGTTGGGTTGGTTGGCTTCAGTTGTTAATTGAGTTTGATTCTACCAAAACTGGCAAATTTTTCAATGAACTTTTGAAATCAATTTACTGTCTATCTCCTTGTTACGCAAATCTAAGTTTTTTGGTGAAAAAAAATTTGGACCAAGCTCTACTGTAGTCCAAATTACGAAACAAAAGTTCGTAATAGAATTCGCAAAAAATACTAAAACACAATTTAAAAAGAAAAAAACTTGTATTTATACATATGTATTATAAAATGTTTCTGAAGAGCATGTGCGAACAAGTGTGCGAATATTGTTTATAATAAATTAAACACTTAATAAGCGATAAGGAAAATTTATGATGCAAAACCAAATTCGCGCTTGACCAGTTTTTCCCGCACTCACAGTTTCGGTCCGGCCTCATTTGTTTCCTTTTCATTTTCATTATTTATGTTTAAATAGCCAGTATATTAATAATAATAATTTTATCTAGACGATATTAAATAATAACCTGGAGGAAATTATGAAGGTCATTAAATATATTCGATATATTTTTAACACCTACAAATATATATATATATAGTTTTAACTAGAGAAATCGCGTTTTTACTAAAAACGGGTTTTAACTGTAACATATTTATGTACGAGTATATAATATATATTTAGAGTATTTCAAACTAAAACAGGAACAAGTCGCATTTACGTTATAATATACTTTTGCATGCAGTTTTTGACAGACAGACGGACATTTAGGATTTTTTTACGACAACGGCCTAGTTATAAATACACCAAATAATAACTCTTTTTATTATATTAAGTATACATAAAAATAATTGAAATAATAAAATTGTATTTAATTTATTACGAAAAAAAAAAATGTACTTTCATTATAGCATTAGTATTTCAATACACAAAAGTGGTTTGAAATTGAGATTAAAAACTACTTTGTTGACATTTCTCCATCAACCCGCTCTGGAGCACCGTGGTGGATTAAGCTCCAAAACCCCTCATTCCGAAAGGAGTCCTAGCCTTAGCAGTGGATATTAATGGGCTGATAGTATGGTATGGTTAATTAATGGGCTGACATTTTTCAGAAAAAAATGCCTTGAAATTCATACAAAATTTGCATACAAAAGACTTCTACGCGTTCATGTTTTACTAATTTCTTAGAAACGTATTTTGCAACGTTGTATAACTTTTATAGCAGAATTTATCAATAACTAATGAAACGTATCAAGCCAATGCCTAGTCACTCGTACTCTTAGAAGGAAACTGGATATTGAAGATTTATCTCGCTTAATGTATTCATTTCTGTTAAACTTGTACTATATTATGTTGCTAAGTGAGAAGGTCGTTAACGTACATGAAATGCTACGTTTTTTTAAAGAAAACAAAACTATACTCTAGCAACTAATAGTTTAAAATAATTACAGAATTTCTAAATTTATTTATTAGTTTACTTATAGGAGAAATAAATTAATTTTCAACAAGAAGTTAAATATATAGTTACACTATTACTTTGAAGATTATGCATTTATAATACAATAATTTAATTATAAATAACGCTAAAAGCAAATAGTAAATAATACAATTCAACAATATAAATACTCAATATTTAAAATAACTGTTTGTCGTAAAAGTTGTGGAACGTATTTACGATGTAGTTACGCCTTTAGTGGAATTGGCTCAGGATACAATTTACGGATACAAATTTATTGTTCATGTAAACTAGTTTTATAAATTTGCAGAATATAAAATACGTTTTTAAATAAGAAAGAACTATTATATAATATAATTATATATTTTTTAATGATTTTTAATTAATATTTACATGCAACCGAATATTAGTTTACTATGTTAAAAATTTATTCTTAAAATGCCTGAACAAAGAAATCATTACAAAAATTAAGTTTTAACATACAGCTTTTGATACATAAAAAGCATGCTCATGTAAAAAAAAATTATAGGCAAATCAAAATAAGTTTTGAACTTAAAACCTTCTTATTATAATTGTTTATTTTTCTATGATTTTAACAAATATTATTAAGATATAAAAAGTTTTTATTTATTTCAGGTGTAAACGCAAAGAAATCAGCTATATCGCTACATCTCAAGGTGAGTGCTCGTAATAATAAATTATTTTAAAGACATATTATTTATTATTATTATTATTGACATTTCGGTAAACAATATATTAAGGCATCAAAAAAATCGTTATACAGTAACCGATGTAACAACTTTATTGTAATATTAAATCCATCATATTTATATAAACATAAATAAAATAAATAAATCTAAGCACAAATATCTGGTGTTGTATGGAACAGTGGCATTTTATAAGGGGTAAATAAAGCCTGCTCGATGTCTGGAGCTACAAGATTTTATTTCTTTAGACGTTTCATATAATAACAATTGATTTTAAACCTAAAATAATTAAGTAACAATCAGTTTGAGGCATTAAAATTACATTTATGTTATTAAATGTAATTGTGATAGCCCAGAGCGCAACGACCCTGTCTCAAATTTATAAGGCCCCACAGGGCCATGGTTCGAATCCGGGCGTGTACCAATGAGTTTTTTTGAGTTAAGTACACAATACTACTGACACCGTGCTTCGGAGGGCACGTTAAGCAGTCGGTCCCGGACGCTGTCAATAGATGGCGGTCGTTACAGTTCCCAACCCGCAGTGGAGCAGCGTGGTGGACTTAAGCTCCAAGCCCCCCTCCTCACCCTGGGGGAGGCCTAAGCCCCTGCAGTGGGGTAAAAATGGGCTGATGATGATGATGATGATTAGATATACGAGAAAAAACATTTCTTAAACTAAAGTCCAGAGAAATATTATGGGTAACAATTAATACCTTAAACAAGGTAGAGTATTAAATGTATTGAATAACTCATATACATACCATGAAACACATATGTAATTTTTATTATATATATTGTGTAGCCTTGCACGGAGCAAATAGACATGTTCATTCACACAAATAGTTGTCTCGGGCGGGAACCGAACCCGCGACCTTTGGTTCTGGAGTCAGGGTACTCTAAACACTCCACAAAGGTTTTACACATCGAGTTATTAAAATTTAATAAAGTGTAACAAAAATAGATCCAGTCAATTGTTGTTCAACAACTATTTATCGTTTCACAGTATCTTAAACGCGTAGCACGGTGTAATGACTTCGATAATACCGCTACATTAATCACATGACCGACCGCTCTGTGTGTTTCAGTTGCATAACTATGTTTTGTTGTCTTGTATTAGATGGATATATAAAATTGTTACATTGTTACATTTTGACGACCGCTTAGCCTAGTGGATAGCGACCCTGCCTACGAAGCTGGAGGTCCCGGGTTCGAATCCCAGGTCGGATCAGTATTTGTATGATGAATATTGATACTGGTACCGGGTCATGGTTGTTATATGTATGTGGTGTCTTCGCAAAAATATATATAAATGTATATATTATAAAGAATATTTAAGTATGTATATCAGTTGTCTAGTAACCCATAACACAAGCATAATACTTGCTTATTTTGGGACTAGATGGCGCTGTGTGGGAAGTCCCATGTATTATTATTATATACAAACGTCACTTTAAATGAACGTAGAGTTCGCACTACCAAAGAATGCGATTAATTAGTATTTTTAAAATTGCATGCGTTTTCGGGCCATAGGGCAGTGAGTAGCGATAAATAGACGGAACCCTAAAGGCGCGAATCCGACTCACACTTAACCAGTTTGTTTTATATACGAACCTTTTCTTCACTTCATAAAATCAGCAACCAATGCACAACGGTTTCCGTGATGCGGTGCGCAAACACCCTGCCTGTAATGCGGAAGGTCCAAGTTTTGATTCCAGTACCGGTGTTGTAGGAAATGTATTTTTTAACCTGCATTCGGAGGTCAAGTTCCGTAAGCGTCGTTGCTCTAGTGTATGCAAGTCAAGGTATTATCTAGATTACTAATTTGAAGAAATCACAGTATTTTGGAAATTTCTCGGAACAGAAGAGAAAATCCATTTAGCCGTGCCCGAGCACGGCGCGCAATTACTGGGTGTCGCGTGCGCAGTCACCGACCGCTTCCTCTTAGCGATATCGTTGCCACGGACAACTGCCCTACTTTATAATGTACATAGATTAACTGAAGAATTTTAATGTTAGGTAAAGATTTATTTATTTTATGATAATACATGCGATTAAACTGGTCAATATCTATCGGAATATGCAATAGTAGAATTATGTAGTCATTTTACGAATCACTATTGGACTTATTTCATGAAGTTTAAACTAAGATTTCCTGTTAACGTTACAAACAGCAACTTGTAGTTATTTTTTATTTAACTGGTACGGTTCCAAAAATATATATGGCGGAGTAACATGTCAACCACTTTAAAGGCCAGTATTAAAACATTAAAAATGTGACATATATTATCTATATTTAATTTCATCTGATACATCAATGAAATTTCCCTTTGCTAGGTGAAAAAATCCATGTTCTTTATTTGTTGTTTTGGTACATTTTACTTGGAATATTCTGTAATCATACCCCTACGCGTTCATGAGAAAAGGGGCGAGGGGAATGGGGGGAAAGTTTAAAAATTAAAAAAAATATATTATTATATGATAAAATTATAATTATAATTTTATTATATAACTATAAATTTATGCTTTTCGCATTTTTCCTTTATCTGTGTTATAAGACGTTGCTTCGTACCAAATTTCAAAAATCTGAGTTTACGGGAAGTACCTGCCCTGTAGGTTTTGATTTCCTTGCGAGTATAGAAAATTTGCAGCATAAACGGCTGTATCCTTTGATTGCGTTGGCTTAGAAATTTCATTTTTTTTACAGTCCCTTGATTTTTACATAGTAGTAGTTAATATGAATTTCAACTTGATGCCTCCACGCGTTCCTGAAAAAAAGGGTCTTCACAGACAAACAGACAGACAGACGAACAACAAAGTGATCCTGTAAAGGTTCCGTTTTTTCCTTTTGAGGTTCGGAACCCTAAAAACTATTTAATATATACATTTATGTACCGTGTACATATTTCAAACATTAGCTAATCTATACATATCTGATTGTACATTGAATATCTGTAATGGAATTCAAAAAAGTCAAATAATTCAACTTAGAATCCTATCAAACTAATTTTCGCTCTCTTACCTCCCTAAGTGTTTATATAGCAGCTATAGCGCTACACCCGTCACATAAAGTCCAGCGTGCATTCAACGAGCTAGTAATAAATCAGCGCCGTAAGCAACAATAGTACCATAGACGCCCGCGGCATGTCCTTGTACGCCCGTTATATGCAAGCGCCAGACGTGCGGCCTGGTTATGTCGAATGCGTGAATGGAAACAGTGCTGCGGCTATAAAATTAAACTGGCTGATGTTGCTCTCAATAGAAGCATGCAAACATGTTTATATAAGTTTTGCATAGCTTTAAACATGCAGCTGTGAGGCCGGTTAAAGTGCTCGACCGATCGTCCCGTCGAAGCGTACGTCAGTCGCGCTTGTCATATAAAAATTCATTAACTGCGCACTGACCGTGCGCAGGACCGACGCACACATTGCTACGTACGAAGACCGTGGACGTCGTCGGTCGACCGAAGCGTCCATTTTGTATGGTCAGTAGTCAGTCCGTCAGTCCAGTCAGGACAGTTTGTTGGTAAGGAGCAGGGAAGGTCAGGACAGTACGAATATTACAAACAGTATCGTCAGGACAGAGCGTACTTACTGATAGTCGGTGAAGCACTATATAAGCAACCGGCTTGACTGTTTTATGGCGCAATATCACACATGAGGCAATATAGCGGTAGCATGACAGTAGAATTGAGTTTAAATGAGGCGATAAAAAGAAGTCAAATTTAACACTCAATCATGACTCGTTTCGTGTCAGGTGTCTTGTTTTTTTTCACTACTTAACCTCCGGAGATTGTCAGTCGTGTTTGAAAACAAAATTGATTTTATATTACTTCCAGTAAAGCGCGTCAAGAAAACAGTCATAACTCCATGGGTTCACATTATAGATGTACTCTTTCCATGCGACCACAAAAAACTTTAACGTCAATGCTTGCGCGTATAGTATTGTTCGTGTTTGCTTCAGGTGCTAGATGTCCAATGCTGGACATTGGCTTTTCTCTAGATATGCACGACACATGGTCTTGGGCCATCAGTAATCAGCTGCTCGCCACCTTGCCAATCTATCTAGTATCTAGGGGGACATTTCGCACTACGTCGTCGGTCCGCCTATTGTTACATCAACATACTAATATTATGAGCTATGTCGTCACTGCCAAGCCCGGCGAGAGCCAGATCGGGCCCCGGGTGTAATATATTGCGGGGCCCACCTCACCTTACTTTGAAAAAAAAAATCAATTAACCGGGCCCCCGTTTCTTCGTCCGGGCCCTGGTGGTACTACTAGCCTTAAACCCCCCCATCGCCGGCCCTGGGCACTGCAGTTCTTTTTCGGATTTATTTGATACAAATCTTATCATGAAGATTAACTCCAAGTATGCTCGTAGCATTTTAAGTAACTCTGAGCTTCCTGACGGAACCGACATTTCTTAACATATTTGGTTGTAAATGTCTATGATTTAATTTAAATAAGATTTGAGGAACATTACATTTGAAGAACATTACATTTGAAGAACATTACATTTGAAGAACATTACATTTGAAGAACATTACATTTGAAGAACATTACATTTGAAGAACATTACATTTGAAGAACATTACATTTGAAGAACATTACATTTGAAGAACATTACATTTGAAGAACATTACATTTGAAGAACATTACATTTGAAGAACATTGCATTTGAATTATTACCTAAATGAGACATAGTAACGTTTAATGGTGCGACACTGTGGATTCTGTGGCGAGTTTTTTTCACTTTTATTGCGCTCCTCAGCGGTCTACAGTTAAACAAATGCACTTATATGACTACTCCCTCTCTTTGTACAACTTACACTTCACCTTGACACTGAAAACGATAACAATTATTTTATTTTCCTTAGCCTCGATTTCGTTGTCATTTTCGGGTGTCAAATGCGACTTATACAATCCAGGTATCGAACAATCTAACGTTTTCCAGAAAAATCACATTAAATTTAAACTGTCCGTCATCTGTTTTTGATCGTAATTTCTAGAACACAACTAATAACCAAAAAGACATTTCTAAACCGTACCTCATCGCGTACTTACACATAAAAAACAAATCGTCCTCGAGGCTACCTTCATACATTTTATATGGCATTGTGGCATTAAACTGCGTCTCGGGCGCATTCATTTTCAACACAATGTCGGATTCCAAGAAAATATTATCGTATGTGACAAATATATCTTACTTTGTAAATTTCATTTTCATGCTAGCTTCTACAGTTGGCATCTAAATCGTTTCTAGGAATTCTCTTTTCTCTATTGTGTTTTTCTAAACTTTCGATTTTCACATATTGTTTATTTTGTTGTCGTTTTAACGATACCACGTTTTTTATTTGTGCATAAAAATAAAACAAGTCTTTGTGAATTCCTTCTCTGCTTAATGTTCCCTCTTAATTACGTCATTTGGAATTGATTTTTTTTATAATAAATTAATTTCCGCTTGAATTATTTTTCGTCTATTTATTTTTCCACATCACTTTCAATAAAATTGGTCTAAAGCTCAAATTTTATGTCTAAAATGTCCAATTAACAAATTTAGGAAATACAAGTTAATTGTAATGAACAAATCAATTCAGATTTATTTATATTTTAGTAAATATTTAAATGGTAAATTTGCATAATTTGAGCTTGTCCTAAGCTTACACAGTTACCCATCATTTATTTATATCAAATTATGATACAGTAAGAAAGAATACGAGTAAGAAGAAAATTTATCTATACTAATATTATAAAGCTGAAGAGTTTGTTTGTTTGTTTGTTTGTTTGTTTGTTTGTTTGAACGCGCAAATCTCAGGAACTACTGGTTCGAAATGAAAAATTATTTTTTTGTTGGATAGTCCATTTATCGAGGAAGGCTATAGGCTATACTACATTACGCTACGACCAATAGGAGTGGAGCATCAAAGAAAAATGTTGCAAAAACGGGAAAAATTATTCCTTTTGAGTACTTTCGTCGCGCGCGCTGCGTAAACGGTTGATGTTAACTAATAATAATGTATTACGGAATTGTTCCCCTTTAAAAGTTCTAACCAAAAGTCCGCGACAGCATATGTGTATCTTTTAAGGTTAACTTACTATAACCTTTTTTATGATAATCAAATTTGTTCAACATAATGTACTATTTGCGAAGATGTTTTTTAAACGTGATATTAATCCTTATCAAATTAAATACGTTAGTTGTCTTAAGCATTTCATGCATATTATAATTGCCCTTTACATCATACAATTTAAATTAATATCTTAAGAGTTGTTATTGAAATTTAAAAACTATAGCGGGAGAAAATAAATTCGCTGTCTGCCTCTGTTCGTTAACTTTTTACTTCCAAACCAATAGACTTTGATACGGTTTTTAGTAATATCTTATTTTCTTATCTCATAATCTATTAATCTATATAATAGAAATACATATTATAAAGCTGAAAAGTTTGTTTGTTTGTTTGTTTGATAGATTGATTGATTGATTGCGTGATTGATTGATTATTTGATTGATTGCGTGATTGATTGATTGCATGATTGACTGATTGATTGATTGCGTGATTGATTGATTGCGTGAATGATTGATTGATTGATTGCGTGATTGATTGATTGTTTGTTTATTTGTTTGTTGGTTGGTTGGCTTTATAATACATATTATAAAGCTGAAAAGTTTGTTTGTTTGTTTGTTTGATAGATAGATAGATTGATTGATTGCGTGATTGATTGATTGATTGATTGATTGCGTGATTGATTGATTGTTTGATTGATTGCGTGATTGATTGATTGTTTGTTTGTTTGTTTGTTTGTTTGTTTGTTTGTTGGTTGGTTGGTTGGTTGGTTGGTTGGTTGGTTGGTTCGTTCGTTCGTTCGTCCGTTTGTTTGTTTGAATGTGTTAATTTCTGAAACTACCAGTCGGATTTAAAAAAATTCTTTTTGCCTTTGATAGCCTGATTCTAGCGGAGAGTTATAGGCTATATACAAGAAAACCAACTGTCTGTCTATTCGAACAAATCGGCTTCGGCTAAAACGGCTTAACCGATTTCGATGAAACTTTACACGTATAACAGGATGTAATCTTTTGACTACACCCTTTCCATATGTGACATACACAACTTTTTGTATGTCTGTCTGTACGTCCATATGTCTAAACCGATATAAATGAAACATTAATGAATTTGAAAAAAAGGTCGTTAAAACTAACAAATGTTGCTTTTTGTCCGTCTGTCTGTCTGTACGTCTATGTGTCTATTCAATTAAATTTTATCTATTCGAGCTAATTTCCAATACGGCTGAACAGATTTTAATGAAACTTTGCAGACGTGAAAGAAGGTTGTCAAGAGTGTCATAAGCTACTTTTTGTGTTTGTCTGTCTGTCTATCTGTCTGTCGTTTGTCCTCACTGATCTAACAACGTACAGCCGAAAGTACTAAGTCTAGGAAGCTTAAATTTGGAACATAAGTTTATTTTATAACGTGAGCATTAAGTTAAGAAAGGCTTTTTTAGAAATTTCAAACTTAAGGATGGGAATGGAGGGACTTAAATAATGACGTGTTTCAGGGTTTTTAAATTTCCACACTTTAAGAGTGGGAAACGGGAGATGAAAAATTGTATCGGTTTTTTAAAGGGTGGAAGGGGAATGAAGATTGAAAGTTTGAATGGGTGTGACCAAAATTGGTTCCAGCAAAAAGTACGTTTAAACCATCTCGAACATTAATAGTACCTATAACAGAAATTTGTAGTCTACGCAAGCGAAGCTGCGGGCGGTCGCTAGTTATTTATACTGTTACATTTCAATCGCCGGCTAGTCCGACGTTATGTTCTTAATAAAGTATTTTTGCTTACAAATCTAAACTTTATACATACGTTATAAGCCTAGCCATTTTATACGATTGGCGCAATGTCATGAACTATTTACAATAATAAATATTACAGCAATGCCGGACGTGGCGGGAACCTCATCGAAACAATGTTGCGCATCGTTACACATACGCTTCCCAATTACTATCTGTCATACATTGACGTGTACACCCACCAATCTTTAAAGTATACGGATGACATTGGATACATTCGTTATCGTATTCACAGAACAGCAAATCTTCATCTTACCCCGTGGGCCCGTCATACCCCACCTTCCCCTATATTTTCTTGGTGTTACTTACTTGATATATAATACTCTTCATTCAAATACATTTTATTCCGTGTGGATTCTAAGGATTAGACTATATTGTGTAATGTGTATCACGTATATTAAGAAAAAGTATTTCAAAGAATTTATAAGTTATTTTTTTTTTGAAGGAAGTAAACTGTTATGTTTCTTGGCGCTTCTTCTCAACATTGTCATTTTTCTTTGAATTGAATTTTAATTGATTTTCAATTAAATCTTTGGTAGATTTTTTATTCATTGACGAATATCTTTACGGCCCTTGACTTAAGAAATTATTTGATTAGATTTTATTAAATAGTTTCATATTTATCAGTTTTCGTAATAATTTCTGAAGGAAATACAATAAAACTTTATAAAGACTATAATTTTAATAATCCGGTTGAGACAGTAAATAGTAGCCAATTAAAATCCATACCAAAGCGAAACGTAATAATGTACTGAAAATCTTATAAATATAGTTATAAATGAATAAGAAGGGAGAGGAAAAGGAAAATGAACAAAAGACTTGAAGTAGGTAATATTTTATTATTTTCAACATTTGCTAAGTCGTGAAACACGCAGGAACGTCGTAGAAAAAGGTATTTACTCCAAGATAAAACATCGCCTAGGCTCGCTATTTATATAAAATTACGAACCCGAAAGCAAAGAGTAGGTAGGTATTTCATTCTATTTTGTTTGTACAAACGATCGCACTGCGTTTTTGAATAAATATGAATAAAATATCACACCAATATCAAGTATCAGTTTTTTTTCAATACAACGAGCTGAAAAAAAAAGCTTTTATTTTCGTATAGAACATCGTATAACAGATTTATCAGCCCTTTATGTTACCAAATCATCAACTTCATACGTCATTATATCTTAAATCAATACATACAATATCCATCTCCGTAACAGGCCAATAATTTTGGTTCGGACAATAAATATTTAGTATACGTATTAACTTTCATTTTTATCGCCATCGTACATTATTATGTCACCATAAAAACACGAACATTCAATCAAGAAGAGAATTGTGTAACATCTGTAATTACAGAACTTACATTTATATCGGTGTCACAAAACACGGAATATCGCTAACTACTAACATAATAATTACATTATGAGGCACTTACTTTCGCTTGAAATGTCGTTTTTTTTTATATAAAGAAACTAATTCAATTGTCACGGTTGTCGTCTGCTAGTAAGTCGAGACTCGGTAACGGTTACGCCGTCTTTATATATTTTTTTGTCTTTTACTGGACACAATTCGATTTTTTTTTTCGATTTTAGCGGCTGTTTCACTTTCTCTGAGACGATATCACTTTGCAGATTCCCTTTTCAAATGCCGTTGACCGTGTGTGTTTGACGTCTTCGTGCGATATAAGTCCTTCGTAGTGGTATCTTCAACGTGAATGCTAGAAACTAATACATTATACTATAATGTCAATAACAGCATTAAAAAAAACAAGGAAGGCAAAATTTCCGAGCTCTAGTTTGTTGGCGGTTCAGAAGCTAAGGTTTTTTTGGATAACTTACGAATGTTTTTCTTTGCGATCTGCCATTGGGGGTGTTTTTAGTGAAAGTTCGGCATAAATATTACTAATATTGAAAGTACAGAAGTGATTAAGGTGTCAAAATTTTGATTTTTATTAGGATTACAAAAAAACTCAAAAGTTATGAGAAATAATAAAAACACGTAAAAGTGAAGCAATAATAGACATTTAAAATGTACCACATCTACCATATTTATATGTTTGTTTTAGAGTCATTTTTAAAATAAACTTCCACATTCCTTATCTCGGGCAGTTTATTTTTTCAGTTTTGAAATAGAGGAATAAACAATCGATATATGCATTTTGAAAGCACCGTTGAAGAGCTTAATAGCTCACTCTAGCTCATTTAAAATAGACGGATTCAAGTATGTGACAAGAGCAAGGCATGATGTCGGTAAAAGAGGATTTGGAGGAGTCGCTAAATACGAACCGTTAAAGTAAAACTTTTGATTTCGTTGATGGTCGAAATTTTACTCATGATTTCAAAGAGAGCAGGCGTTGTGTTGAATTACGTACGGAATACTCGTACCCACAAAAATTTATGTTTTATCGAATTCTTTGAGATTTTTGGTTAATTTCGTTAATTTCGAACCAAAGATTGCCAAAAAAATAAGCCAAAAGTGTATTTTAATAATTATGCTTGTGAGTTTAAGAATATTAAGTTATGGTTATGTTCCATGAAATTTTCATGGAATATGTACCTAGTAAAGTAAAGTAAAGTAAAGTAAAAAATAAAGTAAATTTAATAGTTTATGGGGTGTCTATACAAAAAACGTTTTTTATATTGTAAGTTAATACGGAGCCCTTCGTGTGGGAGTTCGACTTACACTTGACGAGTTTTTCAATAAATCCACTTTCCCTATAGCCACTTAGAAACTCACATGTTTATGTACTCTGCTTCTTCATATTCCTTATATTATTTTTTTCTACTGCATTTCCTGTACTGTGAAAACAGTACATGAAATGTCGTCCCCGCAGTTATTTGCACAATTTTCAAAATCAGCTAGCTTTTTTTTTATTGCATTATTGATTAAATTATCGTCTATAGATATTAATGTCTATACCAACATAAAAAATTGATGTATTATTAACATATTTCATATCGTTCGATTCACAATATACATTCGTGATAGCACAAGTTTTTTTAGGTGTTTTTACGTATTAACATATTTTTCATCAGTGAAATATTTAAGATGCTGAGAACTTTAAATTTATCTTTTTTTTTTAATAAAAAAAAACTCAAAATCCATATAATTCACTGACGTGAAAGCAACACATGCTATTTTTAAATGAATTTTTAAAAACTTGGCTGATTCTAGGAATATAAGATACCGAGATTTTCTTGATAAAGTCACCTCGTAAAATAAATGTGCAACAATTCTTCAACAATCCATATCTTTGTTAAACTTGCTAATATTAAATTTACGTATTATAGGTAAGTACATCATTAAAAAAACGCTCTACTGATAGTAAACCATCATATTATGTTAATAACACTTGTCGCAAATGTAGTACCTAGTTGCTTCTTAAATATTGAAGAAACCATGTCAATACAGAACAAAATTTATACGTGCACGTGTGCCTTTTTTCGTCATATCTTTATTTTCTAAATGATTTGTATCACGATTTATTTCTAGTAAGGAAACTTTTATGACACTTGTAAACAATACAAATTTCATATAACTGGAAGAACCCTTGAAAAATCCAATTAAATTTGGACAGACGATGTACGCACTTACGAAATGAAATGGTATTCTGGAAAATGTGAAGGATGCTCACATATTCCAGACCTCTAATAATTTCGTCACTTCTTATCGCGAAAATTTTGTTCACACTTTGAAGCTTAATATACTTAAAAAAAATACGCGCGTATGGAAGGGCTACGGATTCCGATGTGCGTTCGACGAACACTTATATACGTATTAATTTCGCGTCCGGGGGTGCCGTTCTATACGGTGGAGAGTCATTGTGTACATTATGTCAGGAGGGACGGATGGTTCTAGATCAGAGGCAGGCTCTGTAAATACAAACAATCAGTATCTGGCACCGGCCCGAGCGTTATCAACGGAAATCCGATATCATGGTCAGGCACAAGTACCCTTGTGAGCGCTGTCCTAAAACATGTAAAGAATTTCCTAATTGCCCTAAAAGCTAATCTCGAACGTGCTCAAGAAGCCGATTCCGACACTTTTCCGCCTTGGCAGTTTTCTGACACTGCGGCTCTAACCGATGACGAGTACGACTTCGGCTTCAGATGGCGGCTTCTGTGCACTGCTGGATGTTGTGTCTTTTCTTCTCAGGTCCATAGACTGACGCTAACTGGATACTTACCAAATAAATTTACATATTCGTTGAAGTCTCCCATCAAAAGTGAAGTGCGAATGTAACCCAATAATATTTATACCTACTAGGTCGATACCTTCCAGTTTATATGCAATTATTGACCAATAAATCAACGTTGCTCTATGAAATAAATTAAATATAAATTAGGATGTCAAACTTGAACGCGACGAGACGTGATGATAATCAGATATTGGAACCTCTAGCCACATCTGATTGCATTCAAGCGCACGCGTGCTACGCCTCCATGACATTTTTTACTTATTTTTATTTCTGTGATTCCATAGAATTACGATAGAATAGAATTAGAATGCCTCCTCACTACAAATAACTAGCGTAGTTGAATGTCAAAGAAATTAATCGCACACACACACACAAGAAAAATCGTGTAGGTGTATACGTCTATTTCTGTTCAGGTATGAGATTTTTTTAAAAATTTTCTTAAAAATAAAAAATAAATATAAAATAGAAATGACTAGTTGTATTTACATTACCAGATGGTAAATATGGTAAAACCCCTCGTGCACCACCGCGCGATGGTTTCGTTTGGTTTTATATAAACGATATCTCGTGCCAGTTCTAGAATAGAAAGCGGGTGGCATTTCTCTCTGTGTGATTTTATACATATCATCCTTAAACGTATTTGAATGAAGCAACTTTAAATACCACCCTACTTCTTTTAGACATGTTATCAAGCGCCGTAGAAACAAAAGAGATCGTGAGATATACTTTACTATGGTAAGTCAGTGGCGCAACGAACGGACATTCCTATGGTTAGATAAGAACTCGTTAATATGAAATTGGTCTAGTCATCGCTGTCATTTGATGCACGCTCCGAGCGAGCCCTTGCCTTATTGCGTAATAACATCACGCAAACAGACAGTCAAAGAGCTTAACTAATTTAAGTACAAAAACTGTTGAGATGTGTATACTGTCTTTTATTAGTTAATCTGGTCTTGGTAACGAAACTTATGCTAAATAGACATTTTGAATACTGCTGATGTATATGTTGTTGTAATTCGTGAATTTAGCAAATTTATAACTTATATAGTTTACTATACTGTTGACATGTCTGTATTTGTGCCAATAACGCAACGCGGTTTCGCAATTTATTGCCGAAAATGCAGAATAATTAACTAATACGATTTAATGTAACACAAATACTTTATAAAAGCGTAAAAACTTAAAAAGGTAAACTTTTCGTAAAAGTCTTTTTTTTTTATTTCGTTGAACCATTTTACTCTTTTATATTATTATATATTGTGATATTAGATTATATATATTATATTTATTTGTATACTATTTATATTTGTGATATTAGAGATTATATATATTTGTGATATTAGATTTTATTAAAATATTACCGGGATACAAATTTTGTACACGGTAACATGGATATTATTATTAATCTTCGTCCTCGTGCCAAACCTTTTTTAATGCTGTTTTAAATGTAAATTATTTAAAAAAATAAATACTAATAAAAATATAATTAATTTCTTTAGATAAACTATAAATAAAAATAATTAATTTCTTTAGATAAACTATCACTGGATGATCGGTCGATCACACTATCGACGCAAAATGACAAAAGTAAAATTTCTACAGCTAACCGTTTATAAATTACAGCCTTGCGACAGACTAGTTGACTCATTGTCCCACCACTAAACTATTTTCACCAACTGGTAATCTGTTACAACCGTTTTGATTATTTTCATTTAGTACAGTCACCCCTTTTTTTCGTATGTATATTCTTCAGTTAGGCATTTGACGCGTTTATCAGATCAATCTTGTGAATAACTTTTCAAAAACAAATTTATACGTCATTATTTTATTGACCGAAATAGAACCCTTTCCTTCTCTCGACAGCCTTGCACGAAGCATACACGTTTTTATTATTTTGTTATTTGTCAGCGAAATAATAAAGAATTATGTAAAAATTTATTTTTCAAGTAATTTTATTTCTGTAATTACTCTTTCGATGTACTCTAATTTTTTTTAATTTTATACGTTATTATTTTAATTAATATATTTTTTTAGAACGTCATTAAAAGAAATATATTTGTCTATGATTACTATCGTATTTATCTTTGTTGCGGTTAGTTCGATTTTTCAGCGACGAAATCTAATCGTATTAGGAGATCCTTTTCCGCTAAGAAAATACATATAGCATCGAACTGGTTAAGTCAGGCCTCATCGTGTTAATAAGGAAATAAAAAGCAAGACGGTTTCGCGTAACCGTTGAAATTATATAGTTTAGAAGTTTTACTTCGTTATTAAAATAATTGCTGGCGGCAACAGAGAGTGAATTAGACCCCTAATGGCTAAACGTAGAGAAATAACGATCTCCACCTGCGCTACTTAGTTTTCTCAGTTTGAAAGTGAGTTGAAACAACGTTGAGGTGTAAAAAGGAATGTTAACTGGCATGTAATCACCTATTTATTTCAAAATCTGTTTGTCGACTGACACCACCATACTACAGTTCCGTTCGATTTATCATTCGTCCTTTGAATCCCAACATACATGTATAATAAAATATTATATAAGGTTTTATGTCGTCTTTGGATTGTAAATCTAAACACTAAAGAAATTAACACTTTGTCGGAACAAATTATGAAGAAACTTGAACTAAAACTAAGTTAGTGAGAAAGCTAATCTGAATATACAAAACTAAAAAAAAATGTCTGCGAATCCTTCACGCTTTTGGGGCCTAAACTGATTTTGGATGAATAATAATGAATTAAGATTTCTCTGGTTTCAATTAAATAGTCTTACCGGAAATTCTTAGCCCAAATCAATCAACTACAAATAATTATCTCGATGATTTGTAAAATTGCAAAATCAAACGAACGATAAAACATACTTTCTCTGAAAATTTTAAAAAGTCACTTTGTAATGTAACATTCATAATTTTTGTGCACATTTGCATAATTGTAGATATAAAATATCGATCAAGGGTACCATAATCGGGATTACCGTTAATGGTTAAAAATCCAACACTAAGTTTAAAAACAAATATCTAGAAAATTATGCAACACATCTTATTGTGCAATCGTTTCTTAAAGATTTTTTTAAGTTGTACTAAATTTTTTTTTTAAATTTCCCACCATAGATTTAAAAATTTAAAGGCACACATACAGTTTTTGGACTTTAAGAGCGCATATCTCAGCAACTACAAAGTATTGACAAAGGCTAAGTTAACTCAAACGTGTTATACAGCTGTTGTAGAACCGTTTTACGGTTCTTAGCTATTTATTTATGAAAAAGAAATTCCAATAATGTAATAATAATCCTTGGGATATCTCACACACGGATGTCTAATCTCAAACCAAGCGGAGCCTGCATTATGGGTATTAGACAACTGATACACGTGTATAATATATACTTAGATATTTTTTAGCAATGACTGACCGAATGGCTGACTGGTTAGAGACCATAACTGCGGAGCCGAAGACCGAAGCCGAGGCTTTCCCTTGGACGAGGGGACTTGGAGCTTAATTCATCACGCACTTCCAGTGCGGATTGGTGGATTTTAACGGAGACTGACGGCTTAACGTAAATTTATAATTTATCTATATTCAGAAATCTTAAAAACGGAAATACATTATCAGCATAAATGTTTTGATTACTTTTTAGGGTTATGTATCCGAAAAAATATTTAACGCGGAACCCTTGACGCGATACCCTCGCACACTTGGATAGTTTTATTACACCGAGGGTTGATATATTTTAAACCATTGCACATTATACTTACTTTATTTTTAAAAGATGAAACCCTTTTTAATGTCAGTGCGATCGTTTACTATTGTTAAAGGGGTAATTTGTTTAAAATTATTTAACAACATTGTAGAACACACGTGAATGTCCGTGGAAGTAAATACGAAATAACATATAATTTTCGCCCCGCAGTGTTATTCTAAAACAAAACTACACGAGTTGTTGACGTGTGTAAGCATGTCGTAGTTTAGATACATTGTTCATCCGTGCATGTGGTTATACGTCTGATGTTTCAAGTACAGTGAGAAAAAACCAAACGCTGCTATCAAATTAATTTACTCTATGGTGAGAAGGTAAAAATACAATATGATGAAGTGCAAGGTTAATTTTGTCATGGTCTACTTGAAGAAGGTTTAAGTTCTCGATTTCACTGTATTTTTTGTGTGTATGTTACTCGATTTCTTCGGCGATTTTGAACCGATTAGATCGATTATTTTTGTATTATTAAATGGGCCATATCTCGAAGTTAGTGTACTTTATCAACAGATTTTAAGGGTTTTAAGTAAGAAAATATTCCACCCCTAAAGGTAGAAAATTAAGGGATGTATTACGTTCATTCTAATTTTACCTACTTGCCGTAATCCGATTTTAATAAATGTTAACACTTGAGTATAGATCATAGAAAAGTAAATATTATGTTAATCTTGAGCTGATCAGATGATGGACAGGCAGTCGAGAGGAATTGCTCAACGATGTACAGCAGCTTGGGCTCATATGATTCATTTTGACGTGGACTTTTCTGTGTTTTGACCGTCATCGAAAAGGTCGCAGCCACGAACGTAGCAGAAGTGGAGACGAGGTAGTAGCAACAAAAACGACTGCATGCATTTGTTTTATAGAGCTATTTTTTTCTGTTACTGCTCTGTTTCCATTCTATTCATAGTTATGGCGAAGCACCCAACTCGCTATTTTTAAAAAATTAAAAAGAAATGACTTTTCGTTTTACTTGTATAGCAATACATATACTATCCTATGACTTCCAATATAGCTTTTAGGGTTCCGTACATGCGAAATGAAAAATCAAAACCCTTATAAGAGGATCACTTCACTGTATGTCTGTCCGTCTGTCACAGCCTATTTTAAATATGCAGAGTTTAGTAACCCAATTGTGAGACTTATGGTGTAAATAAATTAATTCTGATTTTAGGGGCAAATTCAATAATTAAAGTTACATTTGTCATGTTCATCATGTGATATATAAATTGAAAGAGTTTTTATGAGAAATAAAAGAATATATTTTTTTAAATTTTAAATTGTATAGTGTACGAGATATCAAAGAAAATATACGAAAAGCGAGCAACCCTTTCTTATCTCCTAAACTACTGCGCTTTTAATTTTTGATTTGACCGTTTTTCAGTGTAAGTGAAAACCAGGAAAATTTTGATGTCGCTTCATAATAAACATTATAAATGTGTACGTATATTTTTAATAGATTCAACAAAATAAATGAAACACATTTAGAAATTTGAAAATAATCGTCTAAAGAAAATGTCAAGTTTAGATTTTTAGTTCAGTTTTTAAGAGGAGGGTTGTCAAATGTGAAAAGTTAAAAAAATTACTTTTTTTTTTAATTTTACCTCACACATAATTACGGTATGCTAATTTATTTATATTCATAAATAATAATATTTTGAGAAAGTGTTTCATCATGTTTATCGTTCGACCATTACATTATTAATTTATTAATAATATTTAAAAAAAAATTATTCCGTCTAACGTGTTTTTATTTTAAATATTAAAATAAAAATTCTTCTTTGTAATATCGAGCATTCAAAACGAATGTATGAAACCGAGTATGACTACTTCTTTTTTTCTGGCAACCCTAAAAGGCGATAGGTATTATTGGGGGGCATGGTAGTTAAGTGAAGGCCGAGGCCGGACGACGACCCGCGCTATTTATGTACCGTCGCACTCACGTGCAACCTGTTGTCTGCACCCGCACAGCGTAATATGTACTAGAGGTAAAATACTCCATATTTTAATAAATATAAAATTTATCTAGAAATAAACATGTATTATAGACAGACTTATAATGAAAGCCATTTTTCTGTTTTCGTTTGTAAAAAAATATACTTATTTAAAAATAAAATATAATTATTTAAAAATATTGGAAATAATCATGATATTAATATGTAGGACATTTTACACAAGGCTATTTAATCCCAAACTAGGTAGAGCTTATTTTGTGGATATTTGACAACTGATATACATACTTAGATTTTTTTAATAATAAGTGCATAATTTATATAGATATTTTACACCCTGAAATGGATGTAAATGATACATGTTGATGTACTCAAATAATTGTCCTGGGCAAAAATCGAATCCACGACCGTTGGTCTGCATTTGGGGTTTCTAACCATTTGACCATCGGTCAATCTATAGCATTTTACAAATTCATCATATTTTAATATCATATTTCCTACTCATTAAAATATGTAGAGGTAGGAATTTTAACACTTCATTTCAGTTCTCTTTTATTAGGTTTTTTTTATACATAGTCACAGGTGGTATACGTGTGTCTATAGGCAGTATAAATTTAGAAAACTATGTAGCTAATTTCATATCCTCACAGAATATGCCAGTCGATATCTAATATAGCATAAATTTTGTATAAAGCTATATATATACAATTGTCTTATTGTACAAGAAAAAAAAATTACAATAACAGGGATTTTTGTACATACCGTAACGATCATGAAAAAGTTTTTATTTAATTATTGGACTTAATAGCATACGCGGAGACGGTTAATGAATGCATTTGAATTTATTTAAAAAAATTGTTGTTATGCTAAAGGTAAGGAAAAATGTCGTAAGTATTTATTAAGAATTTAATTCATTTTTATGATTAATCGAGACAATATCAAAGAAAAAAATAACCTATGCGACAAAATTAATGATGAAAATATTTTATCTACATAATATTAAATTACTCTATACAGGTTGAATGATAGCCGCGAGCGCGATCTTCGTCGGATGAGCACCGGCGCGGGCATCCGTTTACGATCACAACTATAATATGTTTACTTTTGCTAACTTATATGTAACACTATTTGCTCATTATTCGATTATATTAATGAAATTGCAATTTTTATTTCCGGAATTAACTTAATTCGATATGCATTACTGCTTCCTATATGTTTTCAATTTTTTGTTATTTGACCGTCGGTAATCAGTGTGTCGTGATAGCCCAAAGCGCAACGAACCTCTTTCAAATTTATAAGGCCCCGTAGGGCCATGGTTTGAATCCGGGCGTGTACCAATGAGTTTTTCTGACTTATGTACATAACCATTACTGACTCCGTGCTTCGGAGGGCACGTTAAGCAGTCGGTCCCGGACGCTGTCAATAGATAAGGTCGTTACAGTCCCCAACCCGCAGTGGAGCAGCGTGGTGGATTTAAGCTCCAAACTCTCCCCCTCCTCACCCTGGGAGAGGCCTAAGCCCCCGCAGTGGGGTCAAAATGGGCTGATGAAGATGAAGAATCATTGTTTACATCGAATTAAAACCAAAAATACCAATAAAATAACGATTTGAAACTTGTAAAATTTTGACTCTCTGTATATAATTATCCCGTTGAAAAGTGAAGTGACAAAAAGCCGCGGAAGAACTTAAACTTCATAGCATTGCTTTAGATGACTTTTATACTGCGTCTATTGATTCGGCCTTAATTGAAGAACCGAATAAATTCGCTAAACCCAGTGTATAATATGGCTCAGTATTAAAACAACTCAAGCTGTACCTTAAAAACTAATTGTAAAAATCTTATTGTTCCGCTTCCGCTCGGGATTATTTGAATGAAGGAGCTGCTTGGATTTGTTATTCATAGGCATTTATTTGTAAACTTGAAACGATAAACACTATACTTTAGCTAGTAGATTTTTTCCGCACTCTTCATAAAAATAAAATTTAAGGTTTTATGTTTCATATATATATTTCATTTTGGTAACAAAAATGGTAATAGATCGAAGTATTTTCTCGAATGAAATTTTTTATGGTGCGGTTACTAAGTAAAAATAAATATTATCAATCTAGCCTCTGTGTGATTTTTCGCAGACCAAATCGTTTTAAAACTGACTGCACAGTTTACGTTATTGTCGTCTAGAACAGGCTTTCGAAACAAAAAAAATAGTTTAAAAAAATTGTGAAAGGTAAAACAAAAACAGTATTTTTAAATATTTATTTAATTGTGTTTGGGAAGCTAACGAATTAGTCTTAATATGGCATGATTTGTGGAATTACTGCTATTTTTGTGATTTTATATTTGACTGGTTTTTAATGAGCAATGACGGTTTGTAAAATAAATATAGCTTTTCCGAATATTATATGCATCTGTTTATGATAGTAATAATGACTTAATACAATACTTCAATATCGTAGCTGTACTGGTGCTCGAGAAGGATTTTTAAAGACAATTTAATGATCAGTTCGTTCACAGTAAGAGCTTATATTCGCCTCTCTATAATTATGGTTTTATTTTGTACCGCGACGTTTAGAAACTGGTTCTTTATTTAAGCATTATGTACTCTAATTGATGGTTGGAACTACATTTTTAATAATACGGCCGCTCATCGGACGTCATTAATCTATAATTAATTGACATTTTCTTCAATTAATATTATATTTATTTACCGAATATTTGATAAAATATGAATTTTATCATACTATTAAAACTAGATATAGATATATACAATTTTTATCATTACAATAAAATAAAAAAATACACAATAAAGTAATAGAGATTGAAAGTTTGCATTGCGGTTTGTTAGATTTAATAAAAAAGAAGTACAACCTGATGCTGTAGCGTATTGAAAGGATTTTTTACTCTATAATAATATTCACGAAGATTTAACAAAATACAAATATTTAAGTATTTTATCGTTTCGTTTTTTAGAACAGTAAATATTTGATAAAGTAAACTACAAAAAATCCCACTGAAATCACAAAAAAAAGTCGTTTATATAGAACTATATAGAACGCTTTATATGAGTTCTATATATATATATATATATATATATATATATATATAGAGGTTATATAGATGAACAGAGATTCTATAAATTTTCGAAATCGATAACTTATGACAATTCTTTTTATTAATAATATATAAATTCAAAAATAGGATTTTATATTTTTATATTTTAAAAAACGTCCTGTTTTATTTATTGATGGAATATATATGTAAAAATTATGTTATTTTTTTTTAATGAAGTTGTCATTTTTATTGAGTAGGTTCACGCAACAGCAAGCACGAATAGAAAATTTTATGAGTGAAATCTTCTTCAATGAAAAAACAAAAATCAGTAATTTAATATTTTCTAAACGATACAAAACTTTAAACAGTCCTTAGTTTTGTCTCAAAGAATGGACCATTAATTTCAGTAATGGTACAATTGATACAATAATAATGCAAGGTTTGCTATGCACCAATGTAATTTGTGTTCCATTGACTAAATGTCAAACTGGATTTAGAGTTTCGCAATAAAATTAGAACATTGAATTCAATGGACTTTTAATGGACGCAGAATGATGACAGTTGCACCGATTTATAAAGTAGCGTTCACCAACGACAGAGTAGAGACGAGCGATTCAATTTTATTATTTCTTATCTTGCATTTTATGTATTTCCACAATCTATATTAATAAAATTGGAGTGTCTGTCTGTCTGTCTGCCTGAAAAACGGCTGAACCGATTTCAATGAAACTTGGCAGACGTGCAGAGAGTGTTATCATGGGTGACATAGGCTGCTTTTTGTTTTTCTGTCTGTCCGTCTGTTCGAGCTGATCTCCGAAAAGACTGTACCGATTTCAATGAAACTTCGCAGACGTGCAGAAAGCATTATCGGGGGTGACAAAGGCAATTTTTTGTCAATCGCAGACCTATCGTGTTGGTACTCAAGCTTGATGTTTTGACGAGATCTATGTGACCACGTGATCAAATTTTTAAATGACTATTTTTTCGAAACCTTCAATCTCAGACCTATCGTGTTGGTACCCAAACTTGATGTTTTGAAGATATCTATGTGACCACGTGACCAAATATTTAAATGCTTATTTTTTCGAAACCATCAATCTCAGACCTATCGTGTTGGTACTCAAACTTGATGTTTTGACGAGATCTATGTGACCACGTGACCAAATTTTTAAAAGCTTATATTTTCGAAACTATCAATCGCACACCTATCGTGTTGGTACTCAAACTTGATGTTTTGACGAAATCAATGTGACCACGTGACCAAATATTTAAATGCTTATATTTTCAAAACCATCAATAGCAGACCTATCGTGTTGGTACTCAAACTTGATGTTTTGACGAGATCTATGTGTCCATGTGACCACATTTTTAAATAACTATTTTTTCGAAACCATCAATCGCAGACGTATCGTGTTGGTACTCAAACTTGATGTTTTGACGAGATTTATGTGACCACGTGACCAAATATTTAAATGCTTATTTTTTCGAAACCAGCAATCGCAGACTTATCGTGTTGGTACCCAAACTTGATGTTTTGACGAGATTTATGTGACCACGTGACCAAATATTTAAATGCTTATTTTTTCGAAACCATCAATCTAGACCTATCGTGTTAGTAGGTACTCAAACTTGATCAATCTCAGACCTATCGTGTTGGTACTCAAACTTGATGTTTTGACGAGATCTATGTGTCCACGTGACCACATTTTCAAAAGCTTATATTTTCGAAACAATCAATCGCAGACCTATCGTGTTGGTACTTAAACTTGATGTTTTGACGGGATCTATGTGACCACGTAACCAAATATTTAAATGCTTATATTTTCAAAACCATCAATCGCAGACCTATCGTGTTGGTACTCAAACTTGATGTTTTGACGAGATCTATGTGTCCATGTGACCACATTCTTAAATAACTATTTTTTCGAAACCATCAATCGCAGACGTATCGTGTTGGTACTCAAACTTGATGTTTTGACGAGATCTATGTGACCACGTAACCAAATATTTAAATGCTTATATTTTCAAAACCATCAATAGCAGACCTATCGTGTTGGTACTCAAACTTGATGTTTTGACGAGTTCTATGTGTCCATGTGACCACATTTTTAAATAACTATTTTTTCGAAACCATCAATCGCAGACGTATCGTGTTGGTACTCAAACTTGATGTTTTGACGAGATTTATGTGACCACGTGACCAAATATTTAAATGCTTATATTTTCAAAACCATCAATCGCAGACCTATCGTGTTGGTACTCAAACTTGATGTTTTGACGAGATCTATGTGTCCATGTGACCACATTTTTAAATAACTATTTTTTCGAAACCATCAATCGCAGACGTATCGTGTTGGTACTCAAACTTGATGTTTTGACGAGATCTATGTGACCACGTGACCAAATTTTTAAATGCTTATATTTTCAAAACCATCAATAGCAGACCTATCGTGTTGGTACTCAAACTTGATGTTTTGACGAGATCTATGTGTCCATGTGACCACATTTTTAAATAACTATTTTTTCGAAACCATCAATCTCAGACCTATCGTGTTGGTACTCAAACTTGATGTTTTGACGGGATCTATGTGACCACGTGACCAAATTTTTAAATGCTTATATTTTCGAAACTATCAATCGCAGATTTATCGTGTTGGTACTCAAACTTGATGTTTTGACGAAATCTATGTGACCATGTCATATTACCTAATTTCATAAAAAATTCATAAGATTTCTTAGGCAGTTAAATTTCAGAACGTTCTAGAAAGTGTTACAATGTTCTAGAGCGTCGCGTTCCTTTAACTGTCCCACTACAACTGTGCTCAACGCGAGCGAAGCCCGCGGGCGGAAAGCTAGTATTTAAATATAACAATATCTTATCAGAATTCATACATTTTTTAATTCTCATTGAATCGGATACTATAAATATATGTGTGATATATCTTTTAAATATTTTTTTGTGTATTATCAATTTATTGAGAAAACTAAAGTTCAAGAGAAAGCGATTTTATAATTTCAACGTAAAGGTAAGTACACTAAAAAAATTGCTTGTTTCTTGCAAGATTATTATTTATTTGATTCCATACGAGCCAAACAAAACGTCAGTTGGGTTTGGTTAGTCAGTTATCCAAGACAATGTTTTTTTTTATTAACTAAGATATTAGTTACATTAGCTAAAATGTTTGTTTTTGATGATCATTTATGATTGTTGAAATTCCTATGACCAGAGTTGTTATACTCATTTAACGCCAACCAAGTGAAAATCTAAATTAGTTAACCTGTATTTTTAGAGTGCAGTTAGTACTGTCAATAAATATTTGTGGAATCGTGAATTATTAATGACGCGAACTTATGAACAGTAGGTTTCTAGAGTTTTCAAGTTTGCTACAGGAACGCTTGTATTTTGTTTGCATTTTTTATAAAATTTATTACACAGAAAAAAACAATACTTAAAACAAGAAAATATGATTTCATATAAGGAAATGAATATTCTCTCAAAATAAGTAAATATTTTTTCAGACCAACAAAAAATATCTTCCAACAACAATATATTTACTTATTTTGAGAGAATATTATTTTTGTAACACATGAAATAATATGTCCTTCATTCAAATTTTTTTATGTGTAGTAGCGCTATGCTGACACACATAAAAGTAAGTGAAAAAGAAAGGAATATAGAACATATTGAAACCGAATATTTTTTCGTAGTATCATACAATGTTTAAAATTTTACATTCTCAATATTAGGTACTAGGTAGGTCTTACTATATCAGCTCATTATGCCCCACTCCATGGTGCTTAGGCTTCCCCTCGGGATGAGGGTGTTTGCAGCTTAATTAGTGCTGGTTGGTGGTAGTCTTAGATTATTTCTGTCATATTGTAAGACTAGGCCAGAGGCATTGGGCTTTGCATAATGTGTTTGATGGAGTGTCGTGGTAAAATGCAATTAAATATCTGATATGTGCTGAAAGTAGTTTCTGTATATATAATTTCTGTTTCTGAGAAATGGGATTCATTTATAAAGTTAAATAAAATTGGAATAACATAGTATACTAAACTATCATTTTATTTAAAGTTATCATAGTGTTTGGGGAATTTATTGCCCTTGGTGCCAGATACGACAATTCGATACTTTCTTTGAAATGTGCTAGTATATTTACAGCATACAAAAATCCTTATACGGTATAAACTGATCCATTAAGTAAACAATGAAGATTTAAGGTTAGAAAAAACAACATTGGTAAATAGGAATACATGTAGAAAACAAATTGGGATTGCTAGCGAACAGGCAGGGGAACGATATAGTAAAGTTGCAAAAGCAAAAGTGCAAGAATAAGCTTAATTACTACCTGGTGAGAACGAGACGGAGAGTCACGGATAAAAAGCCGTAGTTTATAAACTTTGGACGCTGTTAAGTTTAAAATTAAAAGTAAAAATTAAGAAATCGTTTATTTTAGCGTATATCAATAGACGAAATTTACCATAACTATTTCTCCACACAGTATACGTTCGTAAGGTGCGTTTGTATAATATATTCGATCGCGTTGCATCAAATCGCTCAGCCAATCGCTCATCTCGTCAAAATACTATCGACATTAGATGTAAATGTGTCAAGAGAGCGATCGCCAGGTCACGTGCGCGACGCTCCCCCATTATTACGATTTAATTCAATTCTTCATAAACGGCGCTCTACTCTCACTCTCAACAATGGAGGCAGACCAATTTGCTGTAATGATACGAAACGACCAAGCCCGCCGAGTAATTTATCGTCACGGATCCGACTTCGAAGCCCGGGTTTGTCTTTTTTCTTGTCGTCTGCTATTTCGCGTCTTATAAATGAATTATATCCGTTTACCGCGAACGGTAGGTGAAATTTTTAGTTTTATTATTATTAATTGCCGCTAATGAGTTATTTCTGTTCGTAGTTGTCATCGTTATTAATTGGTAATTTAGATGATAATTAAATTATTTTAATAATACCGAAAAGTGGCTTAGCCGATAAATATGAAAAATAATTTATAAATTTATTTCGATAACCAAAGCCATTTTACTAATTATCGGATTATGCATAAACAATGTTATATATAAATCTCTACAAAAATTTAAAAATTAATGAAACCATTTAAAAAAAAAGAGTTTAATTTTTATTGCACCTACTTTCAGTTTTCCTCACTTTCGGACTTAAGGACTTAAACCAGTAAAACCCAGATCGCAGCTAAGACCCATTCCAATAACGGATGCTAATCGTTATTTACGTTTAAATATAAATTTCACAGCATGAAACGTTGATTTGTGAGTATTTATTGAATACACATTCATACAAATGAATGACTTTCTAGATGTGATTTATGAACTTATCTTTTATTGTCTGCGCTTTATTGATTGTGAAAATATGAGTAGGGTTTCAGAGAAGTTCAGTATGAGCGCATTACGATTTATTGTGATATTTCTGAAGATTTTTTAGCAACATTTTACACTTTAAAATGCCACCATTCGTATCTGTCTTTTTTGCTTCTTCCACCTTTCTACGCTCGTCCTTCGATATAGTTTATTTGTATACGACGATTTGGTATAGTGAAAATACTTGTATAACGTAAAATATAATTATTAAAAATTTATGAAGGTATACGATTAGACAACTAGTGAACGAGGACCAAAAATATTAAAAAAAAAAATTAAAATAAAAAAATAAAATAAATAATAAGTGTATACACTAAGGTGTAATTACAAAAATGAATATAAAAAAATATTCCTAAAAACGTAAGTTTGATGAGACGGATTTGAATAAAATATCTATAACCGGTCCCCGACAGCTATATAAATTAGTCGATTTGTAAAAGATGCTGCGTTCACACCTCGAGTTCACGAGTTGTTAAATTGTAAAATGCCGTGTATTTATATGTACGATAATGAAAACTAATCGCCAGATAATTTATTTATCTTTTCTGCATTAATTTTATTTCCAAATTATTTTGATTACAGTTTAAATTGTTTAATAAGATAAATTTATTCATTTCTATTATTTCAGATGTTTGTGTTTATCATTTAATTAAAAAGTAAGTAACGTTTCATTGCGGACTAGTTGCCACCAACATCATAAGTGTTCACCTAACTAGATATTAAAACTGTAAACAGATTTAAATATATTTATAAAAATCATCAATAAAATCTAGAGGTGTTGTTGTGACCGTGAAAATGTAATTATTTTCTAACTTGGTGTTGTGGATGAGTTGAATTGATTCGAAATAGCTACCGATTGCGACTAGCGGTGCGCCGCGCCCTGCTGTGCTCTGCAGGAAATCAATTGGAAATTAATATTGTATCGAAGACTTGTTTCGGATATACTCAAGTCGTGATTGGCCTTCGGCTACCTTCAATTTTACTAGGTTTATGACAATTTACCACTACCTGTTTCGTGGCGTGCATTTTCCTTTTCAATCACAGAGGCGGTATATATATGCGTTTTGGGGTAAAGATTATGTAATTGTGTATCTGCGTACGCTGATAAATTTTTTATCAAACTACTACTAAACTTATTTTGACGCAAGTTTTTGTATCTATTTTGTATGTGACGGTATCAATTCAGAACTAAACAACAAGTTTTAAAAAAAGTGATTAAAAAATTAAACTTTTGTTAGTTTGCGTATCTATCAAACTACCATCTGCTTCATCAACCGAACACGTGGTAATTACTCGTATATATGACGTGCATTTAAATCATCAACTTTCAATCAACAACATTTGAATTTTCTCTGAGGGAAAAACTTGGTTTCAATAAACCTGGGAAGCTATTTATTTTCACTTCGTTGTAGTGTAGTAAAAATTAACAGGAATCAGTGTACATTTTGGCCATCAGCAATTTCACGTAGAGAAAATTATAAAAAAAAAAATATTCAAGAACAAGTAATCTTCTGGACTATATGTATCACTATATATTATAAAATGAAGTCCCCCGCCGCGTCTGTCTGTCTGTCTGAACGCGATAAACTCAAAAACTACCGAACGGGTTGGCACATTGTGGACACCAATTGTCAGAATGATTCAACAGGAAGGTTTACGTGTATAATTTACTAATTTTTTGTGCAAATTTGTTGAAATATGGCGATTATTGTTCAAGAAGTCGGAAAAAATTAAGCCGGCTGGGAGCTTTCATCGAAAACGCTGCCTAATTCATTTGAGATATAACAAAATAATGCATGGAGGGATTGTGTATCTTATATAGTACTAAAGAAAAATCCGCGATGGGATATGTCTATCTCTTATGGATAGCTTACTTTACCTATTTTTATGTTTAAAAAAATGGTGTCATATGATGAGGTAATTGGAAAGCAATTTATACGGATACCGTATTAATCCTTTTCAAATTAAATACGTTATTTACCTTCAGCATTTGATGCACATTATGATTGCCCTTACACTATACAATTTAAATTAATATCTTAGGAGCTATCGCGAAATATAAATATCTCGCGACCAGCCGGGGGCCGCACTGCGCCGACCGACCATACGGGACGACGCGATACGCGCAGTTAGGTTAGGTTATATGTATTTATTCTTTACTTTTTCAAATATTTATGGAATTGGGAATAAACTACTTTGAAAATACTCCATGTAGGATGAACTTACGTCACATTTAAATGTAATTAAATTCAATCCACATTATCCACATGTTCGACGCAACAAGCTGATATGACACTACGACAGAAAAAACATTACGGCTTATATGCTCTGCTACCCGTGCGAAGCCGGGGCGGGTCGCTAGTAGATAATAAAATGAGTTTGTAAAATATTCAGATTTTTTTAAGACCAGTCAAATTAGTAAATTGTAGTATATCAAATCATTTTAATAAATTTACACATGTGAAAAAAAACGTGATAAATTATTTAATTAATCTTTTATCAATATAGCTTTGCATTATATTTTATTAATAACCTAAGTTTTAGATTATGAAGTTAAATGGATGTCGTGTTGTATGTCGACAACTTCGACTCGACGGGGGACTTTGTACCTGGACTAACTCATAAATCTGACTAGTTCTAAACTATGGGTGAAATTAAATCTAATAACCAGATTTATACGAAAGTAGATAGCTTCTTATTATTTAATATAGATTTTAAGTTTTTCATAATTATTAACACATTTATTTCGATTTATTGGGAATAAATCTTACTTATATTTTTTAATCGACTTCAAAATTCAAGAGCTTCTATATTGGTCTAAATGTTTTTTTTTTAATGTAAGTAAACAGTACACAACACTTCAACACAAATTATTTAAAATGAAACATACAGAAAACTGAAATGCCAACTTATTTTTGTATTTAATAATGCTGTATTCCGATTACCAGTGCTTTGGGAAGTGAAATGTTGAAAAAAAAGCATCTGTGTTTGTAAAGATATTTACAATAAAAGACGTCCATTTAAAGAAATTATAATGTATACTTCCAAAATGTTTTATCATATAATCTTATACAGGCTGAGATTTTAGTCACCAGCCAAATTTTAATGTATTGATCTTTCGTAAAATACCGATGGCCGTCTTGTTTTCTTTTAGTATCGTTTAATAGAAAAATATTGTCATATAACTACAGAAACATTTCCCGAATAAACCAATAACTCTAGTCACCGGGGCAGTGCGCCGTCCCGTTTCGGTTCAAGGTCTCGGGCGCGCACGTTTACTATAGCGTTAAGAAAGCAACCAAACGTTCTAAAATAAAATTAAAGATAAAATAATTTATCAATAAAATGTAACCTGTATTTTTTATTTACGTAATGAGGTCTATTGGTGATATTTAACATCCAGAGAAAATTTGGCTGGTGACTAAAATCTCATCCTGTATAGTGTGTTTGGTGAATGTAACCAATTAAATTATGGAAAATTTGCTATTTTCCTTAAAATTTATTTAGTGTTTGATCATGACATGAATGGGTACAATATTACTTTTAGTGCTTACATTTTACTTACCTGCTTGTTTTTACATCGGTTTCTAAGAGCGTTGTGGCGCAGCGTGCTCAACATCCGTGCTATCACTGCCAGACATCAAAATCTTTTAATGTAGTAAACGAAACAATTTTTTCGTAAATAATGCAATTAAACCGCAAAAATAACCCTTATCTCTTGACTGAACTTTATCATGTGCAACAGATCAAAGACCCTATTCTAAATAAGGATGATATATATCATTTAAAAATTAATGTCAAATATCGAGTGGGAGTCGAGAAAGATAGCATAGCAGAACAGTGTTTTTTATTCAAATAAAGTGCTATTTTATGAATTTGATACAAAGTTTCATATCTGAATGTTAGACCAACAAACACATCCTGCCACTCACTCTGCAATAACTCACCAACGCGTGGCGTGCTCAGCGGCCGTGTTAACACCACTGGAGATCAAAAGCTTATAAAACGGAATACGCAACAATTTATATGTAAATATGCAATTATATCACGGAAAGCATCCTTATTTTTTCTCTGAAAGGTAGCTATAACGGAACTGGAAATAAAATGGTGTTTTAAGCGGTATACGTGTATGCATCACTAAAAATTAGTCGGCGACGGAGGTCAATTTTGTTGTTAAGGATTTAAAATTTACAATATTATCATACCTAAATTCCGCATTATATGACACAATTTATTCGACTCTAGTTATTTTAAACTCAGAATGATGTTTAAGTTATTCAAACAGTTGAATCTTTGACGTAGAATTAAGTTGATCGAATACTATTTTAATTTTGTCACTAAAAGACAAATACGTATTCGACATTTTTAAGTTTATACATTTAAATATGTATTTATTTTTATCTGTGAAAGTGATGTGTCCATTAATATATTTCCATTATTGCCTAAAACTTAATGTCAATATGATATTTTTGTCAATAGAACTGAAATACTAACAGAGGTTGAAATCACTCTTTGATCAGAAAAAATTAAAAAAGGTATTTATTAAATCAAAATAATCTAGTCTATATTTGTAACATATTTCTGCCATCTAATAAGGTCATGAATGCTTTAGCGGTAAAACTCTGGTCTTTTAGTACTTCTCCGACCAATTTTTTTTTTTATTTAGAAATTAGTCCAAATTGCTGAAATAAGGTAGTTGATAGACATTAAGTCAACAATCCATATTTAAGTTACTGGCACGATTATGAAGACAATCGAAGCATCATAAACATCTATGAGAAAAACAAGTATTGGGACATCCCACATGGCGCCATCTAGTCCCAAAGCAAGCTAGTAATATGCTTGTGTTATGGGTTACAAGATAACTAATATACGTACATAAATATTCTTTAAAGGCAAATTTCATTTTCATTCGAAGGGTCAGTACCTAGCACGGTAATTTCATACTTAAAACGTATATTTATTTATTTATGAAACAATTTTCGACAGCCTTGTCTATGGAAAAAGATCGAGTAGAAACCGTAACAAGTTAAGAATAAGCCTCGTGAATGTGGTTTCATATTAAATATAATTAATACGAAAATTGCAATTAATTTTACAAAAGCTAACCGTTTTGCGGATGTTTAAAGTTGTTTACTGTTCAGTATGGGTGTTAATTAGTTAATCTTACTTTTAAATGAGTTGGCGTGCGTTCCTTTGTTTTTGTACTAATTATTCAAAAAAAGCTACAATGTTTATCCACACATATTACTCGTAAGTTGTTTGTACCGCTAATGAATTTACAATGTTGCGTGTGCAGTACATGTGACGTGAGCAATATTAAATTCGTCACCTTACGTAAATGGTTACAATTTACAATTTATATAAACAACTACAACTTTCATATCTGAAGAAACATTTGTTCACACGCTTTCGAATATAGAAAGAATAATTCAATTCCCGAAAACAATGATTCTAAGCTGAGGCTATTAGCGAAAATTTAAAATGGATTTTTAGTCTATAATAAACTTAAGAATAAATTTACCACCGTAGTTCTAACAAAGTGTTTTATATCTATTGAAAAAGGAGATCGGTTTGCGCCATAACAAATATTTATTTTAAATTATTCCCACGTGATTTTGAAGTTCCATTCCCTCACGCACAACCAGCCATTGTGTACTTCGACCACTAATGGCGAGAGCTGCACTTTCGAGATTTATCCCACATCTTATCGGACGAGATTGCGTGCGTTGGGCGCTCTTCGCAAAGCAAACAGCTTCCGTGTTGTATAGCTTTTGAATTATTAGATTACTTAGTCCTGGTAATAATTCTGAATTTTCTGATGACGCTTTATGAAGGAAGTACGCCATGAATTTAATAATTTTCTAAAAGATTTTAGAAAAACGAAAGTGAATTGACCAGACTATCGATTTCTGTGACATTATAACCGCAACGCGGTTAATTCCAATCACGAGCCCATACAAAATATTAATACAATAAATTTATTAATTTTATATGATATTTAGCCGATTTTCATTTTATTCGAAACAAGCATGCATATGTTTCAAAGAAAATAATACAAAATCATAAGTTATTTCGTACTAATTTGTATTGTATAGTTACTCACTAAAAGGCACAATTCTAATGAATTGTAAATAAAAAAAAAGCTGTGATTTGTTTGTTATTCCTTCACGCTTTTAATCGAATGCTTTTGGCTCTTTAGTAAAAATACATAATATAAGCAACACATAAGCTAGTTTAATTAATTTTCACCTAGTTTGTGAGAGAAAACGAAAAATGCCTTCAAGTTAACTATTAAATACAAATTACATTTAAATGGTCTCCCAAATTATATTTAATTACACTTAAAGGACCTCGCATACTATCCGCCCTGTTTCTACTAATAACGCTACATATATTAGCAATCTCCATTTATGCAAAATTTTAATTTGTTTTGATTTTCACGACTTATTTGTCGAAAGGGATGAGATTTGTTTCGAATTGGTCCTGTAAACTAGTCCTATGGCATTCGACCAACGATGGAATTTGAAAAACAAGAAAAATTTTGTTCCGCATGGGTCCAGTGAGTACCTATATTTTTGTTTTTTTTTTACGTACTGTATGAATTTTGTTTTTACAAAAGTCCTACATAAACAAATATGTTTTCTAGACTTAAATCTACACTAATGTTATCAATGAATGTTAGACCAAAAAAATCAAATACTAGTGGTTTAGGATATACCTAGGCGAGACGACAGATACGTACATACATAAAGAGACTTTTAGTTTCATATTTTTCATACTCTAACATTTTAGAATATATCCCTGTCAAAATTCTTAATTATTTTACACAAACTACTACTTATAATTTTAACTACTGCTTATTATTTTAAATTTTACTGTTTTAGTTCGGTTATAGGATAAAATACAGTTATTTAATTATTTGATTCTTTTTACCAACGACGGGACGAAGATGGTATATGTATTTGGCGGGTTGTGTGTTTGTTTGTTTGTGCATATGTGTTACTAACTTTTTATTTTTTTCTCACGACGGTACAGAGACGCGTTTAGAAGTAAGAAGTTGTGTTGTGCGTTTGTATGTTTAGATATATTACTTGAAATGCTAATTGTTTCTATTATCTAATATGAGTGAAGCATATTGAATTTTGTAGTATTATAACAAACCTATGTACACATTAATATTATATGACTATTATCAGGCCCGGCGAGAGCCAGATCGGGCCCCGGGTGTAAAACATTGCGGGGTCCACCCCACCTTACTTTGCACTATTATGGAAAACCATTATGGTGTACTTTTGAACGTATAATTTAATAGGATTTTCAATTTATTCAGCAGAAAGAAACTTTAGAGTGTTGAGTGTTTTTTGTTGTTATGTAAAGAAGTGTCGTGATAGCCCGAACGCAGCGAACCTGTTTCAAATCCATAAGGCCATGTGGCCGTGGTTCGAATCTAGGCGTGTACCAATGAGTTTTTCCTGACTTAAGTACAGTAACTATGACTCTGTGCCTGAAGAGCACGTTAAGCAGTCGGTCCCGGTAGTTGTCAATAGATGGTGGTTGTTACAATCCGCCAACCCGCATTTGAGCAGCGTAGTGGATTTAAGCTCCACCACGCTAAAACTCATGCTTTCAGCACCTCGTCTAGAAGCCATAGCAGAGATATAAACCCATGATATACTGTAACTGTTTAATTAAATTTATAAATATATTTCTCATATGGTATACCATAAGAGTTACAGTCCAATTTGTTAGGTATTTCACAATAAAACATAAACCTATAACTATTACACAGATGCTGCCGGAAGCTCATCTAATCTTTGCCTAATGGTCAGACACGAGTGAACATTATAATTAGCCGAGTAATAAAATGTGTTGGCTTATGCAGTCGGCCGCGTTCTAATCAGGGTTGTCGATTTATATCGCTTTCTTATAACAGCTCAAGCTTGGGAGATGAATCTCTATGGTTATGGGTTTTAATATTGTAATCGTTAAGATGGCTGTACCAAACCAAGCAGGGAGATTAAAGATCAAGAGATTTTCTTATAGCATACAGCTTCACGCAGTTATTAGCTAATACCATACCACACCTGTGATATACCATCAGCCCATTAATGCCCCATTGCAGGTGCTAAGGCTTTCCCTCGGGATGAGAGGGCTTGGAGCTTAATCCTCCACGCTCCTGGATTACATTCGTCAGTTTAGATTTTATCCCAATGATACTGATATGTACTTCATTAATTAAAGAAATAAATCGCACGCACGCATTTATTAATATTACAATTTTACACACAAAAAACGACAATTAAAAATATTTTATACTATCTATGGGTGACAGAACTTTTTCGATGAAACTTTTCTTAAAGTATTGAAACTGCGAAAACATAGTCATACTCCACTGAACTTTGAATGTAACAGACTAGAAGCCGCCCGCTTGCTGAATTTGACGATTCAAAATCTTGTCAACTCTATTTAATTTTTAATGTTTTAATCGGTATCAGCGTTCAATAGTTGTAACTAGCTGTGACAGGTGATACCAAAAGTGATACACGACGCAAACATCTAGATAATCAATCGCGTGGGCCATACGCGCGTCTCTTCCCGAAATAAACGGCCAGCATTTTCCTATATCGAACTTATCAAAACTCGGACTCTAAGGACTGTTTTGAGGCGTTAGGTAGATGCAAAAATCCGCATTGAAACACCCTCTAGTAGTAAAACTTGCTTTTGAGGTAATGCAACCAATACAAAGAACCAAAAGAAAATCGGCGCAGCGCAGCCATTTAGGAAAAACACGTCTACTACACCTCCTGGCGCCCTATAACGGTAAAACATATCTGAGAACTTGCTCTGAAGTGAGTGGTACCATGTGATGTAAAAAACAGCATTAAAATCAACCTAGCTGTTTTAGTGAAACGAATCTACTGCAACGCACCCTGGTAGCCTTTAACCGTAAAATATAGCCTGTAGCACTTCTAAACTCATAAGTTAAATATTAAATTAAGTCTCATTAAAAACTGTCAAGTGGTGTTTAAATTAAATAATCACTAACGTACATCCATACACACACAAATACAAATGATTTTATATAATATTATATAGAAGTGTGTTCAATTTGGGTAAATCGATAATCGCCTAACATTACATTTGCCTATTTGCTCACCATCGTCCCGTCGTCGCCACTACTAACACACGTAGTAACCACCAAATCTTGTTGCCACCAAAAATCATGTGGATGACGCAGCTGACTGAAGCATAGTTATTTAATAAATAAATTTTCGTTTGACATTCGAAGACATGCACCTACGCGACATTTTTTATCAAGAATATTAAAATAGTTCTTAATTAATCGTAATTCCGATATGGCGAAGTCTGTATAATTAAGTGACAAGTCCATCAAAATCATTAACTACGGGTCAAAGTACTTAAACGTAAATAAGTTTTTGTCGCTCACCAAGAAAAAAAAAAACGTATCGAGTTAATACTAATCCTTGACAACTTGTCGCTTCGAATCATATATTTGAATCTTAAAACTTAGGTCTTGTTACAATGCCACAGTACAATATTAAGAAAAATAGATAGACTATTATTTGATAGATATTTACAGAAATATTTACTTCAGTAGGGATGTATTCTGATTCATAAAAGTCCGTTTTTTATGATATTGTGTACGAAAACGGTTATAAATTTTTTTCTTAAAAATCATGAAATTTAAATGAAAAAGTATAATAAATTTTAGGCATGTCTGGTTGAACCCTCGCTATGCAATGTCGACAAAATGAAAGGACAACTTTTACATACTTGTATGTGTGACTCAACCGCATATTCTCGCTACGCCATACTAACCATGTGCAAACCGTCTGAGCGTGCGTGAATTATAACCGAACAGTTAGGTATTTTTATTTACATTTGTTGACGCCGAGTTTCTTTCAAGATATTATACAATCAAAAGAGTTTATAGATATTTTAACAACTATTTTAATGTTCCTTTGATCACATCCTAATGTACTAAATCAGCAGGTTTACAAAAACTTAATTGAAATGCAATTTTTCGGTCGTTTCTGAGGTTTGGATATCAGTTCAATCAAGTTTTAGAGTAATTAAATTGACATCAGCGTTCATTACGCAGACTCAACACATCGATTGTTCAGTTCCATCACCTTACACTGGTTTGTGGACGAAACAGCTGAAGATAACCATTCCCTGACATCCGCGCGACTCCCTTCACTCCCGAAACATAAATCCACGTCAGATTCACAGTGCAAACTGAGAATACACACTCCAATTAAACAATAGCTACTGTTTCATTCCTTTAAGATATGAATGCAATATTATCTAATAAAATAATATGGTAGTACCTAAAAATATATCTGAGTGAAAATAATTATTTGTAATGGCTGTATTTCTACTGTAAATATTTTATTTGTTGTGTAGTTAGGTATTACGACATAAATTTTGTTTTTTGACAAAGACACTTCTCCTAATTAATTTATAACAAAGGGAGGTTCTTACTGCATCATCAGCCCATTTTTAGCCCATTTTTACCCCCCTGCAGGGGCTTAGGCCTCCCCCAGGGTGAGGAGGGGGGCTTGGAGCTTAAGTCCACCACGCTGCTCCACTGCGGGTTGGGAACTGTAACGACCGCCATCTATTGACAGCGTCCGGGACCGACTGCTTAACGTGCCCTCCGAAGCACTGATGCCCTCCGAAGCACTGCTTCTTCTTCTGCAGGTCCTTAAGTTCTTACTGCAGGTCCTTAAAATCACGTATAACATAAACGACTTCCATAGAACAGCAACTTTGTGATTGGTCTGTGACGTCGAAAGTTCTAATTTTAAATCTACGTCGCACAACATATTGTTACAACGAACTAAAATTTTAACAGTTGGGCTGAATTGGTAGATTGTTACACAAGTGTTGAAAGGGACCTATTTAGGCACTCGAACTGTTAGCGCCCTCGCTACGCTCGTGCACCAAACCATCTCGCGCCTAAATAATAGGTCTTTCACCCAAGGTAAATATACTGCTTTTCATTACGAATATGAGGAAAGTAAAAAAAAAAACGCATTAGATATCTGAATGTGATGAACTCATTATATAAATATCTGTATATGTAAATAATCAGCACTCGACAAAACAACTGAAGATCGAATTGTAGCTTTCTGGGCTTTTTTATGTTTCTTTTTTTATGGCATTCTACCAGCCAGTATTTTTTATCGTTGATGATGCTTAAAATTTAGCTCAAATCAACCTGTACGTCTCTTGACATTTTGTTAAGTTTGTATATACTTTGACCATAATAGCACATTATTTGGGAAATATTGTTTTTATTGTATGAGTGGTAATTACATTGTCGTATCGAAATGAAAACGTGATAATTATAATCCTTTGTTTCGTTGACGTATTTCTGAGTACCGTCTCATAGTATATATTTGAAGAAGCCTTTCGAAGGGATCGAGCAATTAAAAAAAACCGGCCAAGTGCGAGTTCCAAGGGTTCCGTACTGCCGTACAATATAAAAACACGTTTCTAGTATATGGGTACCTTCTTTAATTTTTAAATTTTATTTTTATTCACAATCACCCATCAACAAAAAATCCGAAAAAAAAATCTCGCATGATAATCCTTTTCAATTTTGAAATTAGTTTTTAGTAATTGTTGTCATAGCAGCCATTGTAATTCATACTCTGTGAGAATTTAAAGTAACTACCTATTACTGTTCAGACGGATACAGCTCTGTGACAGACAGACGGACGGATGGAACGACAATGGAGGCTTAGTAATACGTTTCCATTGGTACCTTTTGGGTACGGAGCCCTGATAAAAAAACTAAAACGCACAACCCTACTTATCTCACGAAAATTCGTATATATTTGAAAAAAAGTCTTCTTATTCTTGGTATAACTAACGGTCTGGATTCCCGCAAACTTTGCAATTAATATTATAGGTTCAAAGGTCATATGGCCAATAACCTCAATTTATAACTGTACTCCTGCAAAATGTGTATAATTAACAAAAAAAAATTGCTCCAAAGTCCCGCCGAATGATTAATTGTTCAATTAGTAAAGTTCGTTGAGTACATACAATTTTCATTATATATCGATTTTAATAAACATGTAAACAAATCGACAGATTCATGTCCTTAATCCATTAAACGGTAAAATAAATTAAACTTCGTGATTGAATTCAATAATATATTAATTATTTAAATGAAGAACTATCAATCACGTTCGTTCGTATTTTTTTGAACATTTTGTTTACGAATTTTGCACTTTTCTAAGTTTTTGCGATTGCTACAGAGGGCCAAGTGCGAGTTTCTTTACTATTAACTGTGTCGTATGCGTTTTCCGTAATTTGTATGGAAACTCGGAGTTACCTAAAACGACCGCTAGATGTGCTGTACGAGTTTCCATACAAATTATAAAAAACGCATACGACACAGTTAATAGTAAAAAACTCACACTTGGCCCTCTGGCTAATAGTATTTATAAGCAATGTTCTTGTGCGACCTATAACTACTTACCTACCTAGTTATCTCGGCTATTACTTTAGTTACTGAGCAAAAATTTACCTTTTAGTTGTAATATGTTCGTCTAGGTTAAGTCTAGGTGACAGGTCTAGGCGAAGCATATACAGTATAGATGCGATTTTCAATTCGCAGCTATATAATAATAATAACGTGTACATGACAACAACGTCTAGGCCCCAAACTAAGCATTGGTTTGTGTTCTGGGTGCCAAGCCAAGACACCACATACATATAAATAACAACCAAGATCCGGTACCAGTATCAATATTCATCACATAAAAACTGACCCGACCTGGGATTCGAATCTGGGGCCCCCAGCTTCGTAGGCAGATCGCTACCCACTAGGCCAAGCGGTCGTCATATACTTATAGCATCCTGAAAGAATAATAATTTTGATCGAGTCAGCCTTCATTGCTCACTCCTCTATTAGAAGTAGCGCAAAACCAAAAATGTTAAAATTTTCTTTTTTCTAGAAGTGCTATTTGACTAACCGACTGGCTGAGTGCTTAAAGATTTTACTGCAGAACCAAAAGTCGCGGATTCGATTCCCACCCGGGACGAATTTTTGTGTGCATGAACATGTTTATATATATGTGTTCTGTGTTAGGGCGAAATATATATATATGTGTATTATAAAACATATCTAAATATGTATTTTAATAATAATAATACAATAATAATATCTGGGACACAGCCCCATCTAGTCCCAAAGTAAGCAAGAATTATGCTTGTGTTATTGGGCATTAGACGACTGATACGTACATACTTAAATACTCTTCTTTTTTTGAAATAATATATGAATATATAGATACTTTTACGACTAGACATGGAAAAATAGACATATTTATGCACACAAATATTTGTCTCGGGCGGGAATCGAAACCGCGACCCTCGGCTCCACAGTAAGAGTCTCTAACCACTCGGCCAACCGGTCAGTTATCAACAGTTTTAGTTATCTTCTACCCATAATACTCAGGTTCTACCTAGTTTTGGACTAAATGGCAGTGTGTTTAGTGTTTTCGGTATCATTATTATTTTTATATTTTTTTACAATTTTCTTTTATTATCAAAACCGAGTGATTTCCGTTATTAAATTGATTAATTCAGTTAAATTAAGTTTAATTCAAATTTTTTTTTATCCCTTCCAGATATTTTCGAGTACGAGCACTTCATCGGCAACTATAAATTCTTTTAGAATTAAAGGTAAATATACATCGTTTTACAATTTGCAATAACGCATCATTTTAAAAACATGAGCACTATTTAATTCAACACAACATGTTTTAATTAACAGCTATTAATTAAAAACTTATTGACTAATTTAATATTTTTTAATTAATTCTTTATACGAGAATATAAAGAATTAATTTATAAAAACAATAATTTTTTATTTCATTATAAAACGTAAATGTTATCACACAGTTAAATGTTACGAGATATTGCTGGTTTAATTACTTTTATTTTACTGGGTTTGATGGTTTTAGTCATATTTTTAACCGGTTAGACGACTTTGACTAGTAATTAAAAAAAGATTAAAATGAAGAATATTATTACGCCTCAAAATAATTTGAAAAAAAGTCATTCTTACTGATTTAATGTTCATATTTTTATTTTATTTTAGATCACAGTTTAAAATCATAATATTTTCTTCAAAAAAATACAACTTTTAATTGTGGCGAGATTCGCTTAAAACTACATTTGCCATTTTAAGCGATAAATAATATATTTTATTATTATTATTTATTATTATTATTAAATAATATATACAAACCTTTTTTGACATTTTTCAAAGTAGCTAAAATTATCTACGTTAGACAAAGTTGCCAGGTTCGAAGTACCTACAAGACTGAACCCTGTGACTGAACCTATAATTAATTATAATAATAATAATACATGGGACTTCCCACACAGCGCCATCTCGTCCCAAAGTAAGCAAGTATTATACTTGTGTTATGGGTTACTAGACAACTGATAACTTACTAACTTAAATATTCTTTATAATATAAACATATTAATAATTAATTATTAATTAATTACTATTAATCAACTCATACAAAAGGTTCGTGTCATCTGAGTACAAATTTGAGACACTTTTGAGACGGACAGGCGTGAGAACAAACGGTGTATATAGGCTTAGTAAAATGATTCCTTTGCCATTTTTTGGGTATGGAAACCTAAAAATTAAATTAAATTAAAAAAAAAATTATTAAATTAAAAGCTTGGTGTTTCCTATTTATCATTTATCGCTCTATCAATTGAATAAATTTATTAGTTTACCTATTGTATTTAATGCGTGTTTTCATATAACAATAATATAACATATAAAAATAATATTTAATATAATCTCTTTATCACAAACAGTAAAAAAGTAATTGTTCCGCTAACATGGTTATACAAAGAAAGTGTAGTAATGATTTAATATCAACTTTCAACAATTTCCAACATGTTTTATATAGTTTCATTAAAATGATAATCATGTTAAGCGTCATGAAATGATAAAATCTCTTTATATTCAGTGAGTATTTATTCAGTGAATATATCTCGAAAGTTGTGACAAAATAAACTCAAGAAAACAGTAGCATGCGTCTCATGTACCCAAGAAATGTGACTCAATTCATAGTATATATAGCTGACAGGTGTGTTGCACTAAAACATGTAGCTTGAGAATACCTGGAAATTTGTGCTCAGGCGTGCATAACTTTAATATGGAGTGTATTACTGGAGGATCACGTGTATTCTAATCGAGGTTCTCGCAATCAGATTGTGACAATAATTTAATGAAATTTCACCACATATAATAATTATACGCTTGTTGCGTTTCGAAGAGCTTTTACGTGTGCAAAATATAAAAGTGTTACGATTTCTTTTTTGACAACGGATCTATTTTAATGTCGGTCATTTTGCGGGACATGCAAATCTAAAGCATGCTTTTGTGTAACAGTTGACTGTATTTTTATTGTCACGTGATCATCACCTATTGTTTCGAAACGGACATTGTAGTTTCGATTTGTCACAATTTTTTGTTCGGTTCCTACATTCCAAAGTTACAGTTTTCATAGAGTAATGATAGAGGACATTTCATTGTGAACTTTAGTGTGAAGCAATAATATTGTTAGTATTTCTTTAGTACCTACTAAACTTAATGAACTGAACACCGAATGCGGAACAACGTCCGCAACGAACGTATCGATTACAATTCTATGTAAACACTGTACGTGAAAATGGATTTTCCTATTCACTTAACTATCACTTAACCTATTGAGAAAGGTGTCACTCATTAGACAAGAATGTTTAATTTTTATCAATACAAAACCATACTTCAGAAAAAAAATTCTGAAATGTTGAGTTGCAAACACATTACTTATAAATAATTTTGTGAAGCAAACAACAGCAACTAGAACTTACTTCAATTACAAGAATTATAACGTCTATATATGTTATAGACACGAAAAAATTCTGTTGTGAATAGAATTTTTAAAAACCTTGTCTACTCAAAAACATGTTTTATCAAAATCACCTCGACGAATAATACAAAGTTACTTAGCCCTTACTACATACCCCTATACCATAATTTGAAACAAACCTTTGTTAGATTTTATAGTATTTTTCTGAAATTAAGACAATTTACGTATTGTATACTGTTAAAAAACTTTACTTATTTATGTCTTTGAATAAGCAGCTAAATTTCGACTATTACTTTTATTTCACATTTTTCGGAAGAATTCAACAACGCGTCTAGAGGTAATTTTCGTTCCTCTTTTTCACTTGTATCGAAATCGACAGTAGTCGGTGAAGCGCGCTGCCAGTCAATTGCTCTCAAGGTCGTCGGCTATTGTTACCGTTTTAATGACTTTAAAACATAACAAAAAAATCACATCTTTTATCAAATTTAATTCTACTTAAACATGCAGTACACTCAAAAGTCACAAAACAAGCAAAATATTGTTTTGTATGGAATGTTTACGAAAACTTATTACGATTTACGTGGGTTATGTGAATTTAAAAGCTGAATGCCTACTTCCGCATTAACTTTTTGCCGTTTTTTATTTATATCAAAATGACGACATTTTGATATTATGCCGACTTTTAGCAATCTACGTATAAACAAAATGAAATACGTTTATGTAAGATTATACAAAAACTTAAATTACTGGCCCTGCTGCTGGCTGGCTTACTACATATACCACCTACTGAGCCTTCGATCTCATCACGCAAGTCTTTCAATACTGCTGTTGATATGATAGAACTTTCTGATTCAGCATAACTGGCTTTAGTACGCGAGATTCTTCCATACTGTGTCGCCTGCCCTGCGAGGTAAATTTTATAATTTCCATTTAGACGGCTATTGGACATGCATAATACAACTTTAATACAGTCAGCGTAACAATTCAAAGCATTATAAATTTGACTTTATTTTATGCTTGCTTGATTAAATTTCAACAGTTCATAAGTTAGGAAGTGTGTGTGTATGGGTGTAAGCGTGTGTTAATGGAGAGGGGAAGGGGGGGGGGACTGTAAAAGTGTAAAATTCAGCGCTATTTTATAACTAAAATTATTGTTTCGGATTCCTCACAATATGTCTACTAATACGTGAGTGTCCGGCAAACGAATGTTTTTTTTTTCATAGACCGTAGGTACAGTGCTTAAATTTACATATATTTGCTAGTTATTATGGATATATGGTAAAAAAAAAACTTCGAAACGATGTGAGAAAGAAGTTGTTGGTTAAGGACCAGTCTCTATAGCATAGCACATTGCTTATTTGAATTTAAATATCACTTCTTGAGATCTTCGCAGATTCGATAACAAAATGCTTTTATAACTTTATAAATAGTTTGCATCGCGCTATTACCTTTTCAATATTCGATTCAATTATACATGATAGATAAAAATAAATGACATTGGATTTACCATTGAGGAAAAAAATAAATTTTGTTAGTTTTGTTAGTATATATAATTTGTCTCTTCCCAACCGGATCTTCTATTCATTTATGAAATTGTTATTTTGTGTTCTTCTAGTTGTTACATGATCAATATCGGTGTCGTAGGTATATGACCTAACCATGGATTGTAGTCTGGTCTACATCCTACTGCAATTCAATGACATTCCAAAGATAGCTCTGTGTTTGAAACATGTAATCTAAGGGCAAAATTTCGTGACATAACTTGCAATTAATGTGTCATGCACTCCACGAATTTAGGGCAAGGTGTTTTTTTTTCCCTTTTAATCGACTAAATGACATTTTTCTGTTTCATTCTATGAATAAACTTAAAATATGAACGAATTTAAAATTAATAATTTTTCATTTAAAATGTTAAATATAAATTAAAATAGCAAATAAATTGTGAACATTTATGACAGTTGTAAATAAGTGACATTGCGATGAGGTCGCTGCACGATACAGAAAAAGTGGCATGTATTAATTGACATCAACTTATTTACAGTCACTATAAACATGAACAAGTTACTAATATTAAAACACCAGTCGTATACTTATTGCAGTAGTTCAAAACTATCTCAATAACAGCTCTGTGTGTTTTATCATGTCCGATGTTATATAGTATAACTGGACTGTCTGACTGTGATCTCAATGGGTGGATTGCGTGGGTGCTGACAGGTGACTTCCGATACGCGTTCATGCACACACACGTCAGTAATAGTGAAAAAGTAGAACTCTCCTCGTAATTATATAAGTAAGTATATTTTTTGCCCGAAAAATTAACTTATGTGCTTATGAATGATAATAAAAAAATATTTCTCCAAAAAATCTGTATTGTATTTTTAACAGTAGTAGTGAATCACTTTTCTCAGTGTAAATTAGCAAACTGTTTTTTATTTCAAGATATTAGACCGTCAGCTGTAGCCGTTTTTTAATTAATCCTATCGCGCCTAATAACATAATGCGGGAGGTTTATAAAGTCTTTCTAACATCAAATGTGCCCCTCGTTTTTTCGATTTAGGAGGCAACGCTATACCTATGTATAATATCTTTTAAATATTGCATTTTAAAATTATAAAAATAATTCCATTGTATTTTTTATAAGAAGCAGCTTCATTTGATATGTCACACGTTGCATTTGAGAAAAGTTTTATTTTCTACTTTGCCACGGAAGTTAACCTCCAAAACAAAAATTCGTTTATTTACACTATTCGTCCGTGATTGGTTCACCAAACTCTATGTACCAAACTTCAACTTTTTCGTCTAAGACTCGGTGAATATAAGCTGTGACATATGAATAGACCGACAGACACCGGGGTGTCTAGAAGAGTTCCTTTTTTCACTTCAGATGTAACCCTACAAAACGCCGTCAGCAGTAAAAGACAAAACCTTTTGAAATCAATTACACGAATCAAACCATGTTTTTCCCTCCGTTTGAGATTTTCATGTCGTATGTTTTGCCCATAGCTTCCTCCGGACCGTCTTAAACGTATTATTATATTATAATATTATATTACCACCATAAGTAGACACCCGACGTGAATCGTTTTCCACTCTAGATAGCATTTTTGAATTGGTAACTTCATAAATCTTTCTAAGTAGACAGAAACACCGATATACATTTGACGAAAGAGAGGCATTTCAAATCTGCCGTATCAAGTCATTCTATACTCGGTAAATACTCATATGTGGCAGTTGTGATAAAAGAAGATAATGATATTTAGAGCTACATCAAACCAAGTAAAGAGCTAGCGATATTATATTCAACTACGGAGACGTCATGACAGTTACGATAAATGCAAAGCGTATTGTGATGCTTTAAGCACTTCAACCACTCATTGAATTTTATTTAGCTTGAAAAACTGAAATATACTTTAGTCACTTCGGTCATTTCAGTTTCCTTTATTTGACGCAAAAATATCAATTCAACTTCTTTGATATTTGTCTACAAAAATTCACAAAAGACTCAAAAATCATACGTCACACTTTACTGTTAGAACAACAAATAAATTCAGTGTAGATTCTATAAAGGCCATTACCGGCAATTCTAGCTAACATATACTTAACCTTGCTTAGGCACTGTGATAAAACCCAGAACTTAAATGGTCGGCTATCGTTTCTGATTAGTGTAAATTAATTGTATGTTAATATGTCGCAGGCCGGTTATATACGGTCTGCTTGGTAAGATAAGATTGCCTCAACTGCAATTATCTCACAGCTATTAATTTACCTAGGCCGATTGAAATCAAATAAGGATAATAACCCCTTATATTATTATGATAATGAACGGTGAATATACATATTAAGTTGACATATATTATGGTTAAAACCCTGGACACTTTTAAAAGGCGAATTGTTTTTCGTGTTGTGGAGTAAAGTCTTTTGAGATTGAAATCTTTCAAAGCATATTATCTGGTTATCTCTGCCTTTTGCGAAGGGATACGCCGCTGCTGTACCTAAATGCTTCTTAACTTTGTGTGTGTAGTGCATTGATAAATGAAAAAGAGTATTGAAATTCCACAATTTTGTTACCTGACAATGTGTGTAAAAATTACGTTAAAGGTGATTTAAATTTGGGTGTAAATTATCCAAGATCGATTCTCTGTCTTGTTTGTGTACGTAATTATTTGTGTACAATAGTGTTAAAGTTGAATATTTATATTAGGTACTAGTATCTATTTTCATTTTTAGTAATCTAGTTTAGTTTAGTTAGTTTAGTAAAGTAGTTTAGTAAATCATTGTCAATGCCTTATAGCTTATATAATTCATAGTCATTGAAATATAGTTTATAACTATGTACCCGTGATAGCTGTTTCGTTTCAGGAACTATATATTAAATTGTATGTTATTATAGCGAGATATTTAAAATATCAAATATTTATATTATTTAAAATTTAATGTATTAAATCAGACTAGAGGAATATTTTATTAAATTTTTGTTACTGAAATTAGTTGGACTTTGTGACATACAAGTTCCATCCTTTATCATATGTGGACATACTAAAAATATTTAGTACGTTAGGTAGGTACCTGCGCCTAAAAGAAGGATTTTCCTAAATTAAAGAAACCTAAAGGAAGGAAGGAGGAAGGAAGGAAGGAAGGAAGAAGGAAATAAGGATTTGAGGAAGGCATGGGATTTTTCTGTCGCTATCCTTACTTCATTATTTTTAATTATTAGTGTATTTTTTTAATCGAAGCTCCTCTTTAAGAGATTTTTTATTGAATTACATATAAACACTGCGTATGAAGGATCGTGTAGACGACTATGCCTAAAGCAATTGTCAAAGCTGTCATACAAACTGAGAAAACTATTATTTTTTTCGACAAATATTAAATTGACTCTGTATACTGCTAATGGTTTTAAAAATATTTTTTTCCTGAAAATATTAAGCTTATTCTTATTATTATGTCTTTATTATGTACTAACCTCTTGACGAAAAAACTTTCTTATCAGCAACATTTCCTTCTCACAACTCAACCTATATTAACTAACTCACAGTTTATCATAAATACATTTTCGTAGGTATACGAAACCTGTGAAATATGTTTTGTACCATAAATCATTACATTCCTATTACGTTTTTTAAACATTAACCAATTTTTGGTTAAAATTTGAACTTGATATAGTTCCAATCAAACTTTATGGCGGATCGGAGTACAACGCTTTAGGCGTGCTTGCGCAGGTTCAGTCATATGCCCCTCGCTCCTCTGCGTCCCGCTACACCTAAAACTGGTTACTGCGACGCGACTTGTGCCTATGTTCACATCCGCCATAAAGGTTGATTGGAACTGTATCTTCGTATAAGTAGGCTACCATAGTTATCACTAGACAAATTGAATTTATTAGTTCTAGTTCTTAGTTCAGTGAAAACAAGCAGTACATTTTATACACCTTTTCTCGTCAGGAATATTTTCCGCTTCCCGTAGGAGTTTAAAGACACGATTTCCGTTTCGGTTTTCCTGTAAACTATGAGTGCGGCCCTTTGAAAATTATAAAAATAATATTTATACTTTTCATACGAGCACTCTCATATTTTGATATGTCACTTGCTGCATCTGAGAAAAGTTTTTCTAATTTAACAATTTGTCCCTCGAAATTAAAATTCAATTATCGCTTAAGTTTTACTGTAAAATATAAGTTAAACTTGTAGTTTCCAGATTAGCTTAGTTTTCAGAAACGGTATCACAATCACAGTAGCAAAGTAACCTTTACTTCTGCTCCCAGAGATGGAAGCAACCGGTCCCAGCTCACGCTATGATCCCGCTCCCAGGAATGAGCAGCAGCACTTAAGATATCACAGTCACAGAACAAACAACACCCGTTCCCAGTTTCCAAAGCAAAACTTGTTGTATAATCCGTATATTCCATTGTATACCCTACATTCCACATTTATCTTTCAAAATTTTAGGCTTTGCAATTTCGGTGATAAGAGGAATGTTCACATTTTCTATATTTTTAGTATCTTTTAAAATGCATTTAAAAAATATAAAAACTTATATTTGTATCCACCAAAACCAGCATTTTTGTTCGATATTTAACATGATAAATTTGAAAAAAGTTTTTTTTATTTACCTCAAAATTTTAGTTTCTTTATTCACGCAATACGTCCTTGATTGAGTCACCAAATTCTGTTTATGAGCCGAATTTCAACTTTTTTCGTCCAGTAAATGCGTAGAATATAAGCTGTAACAAACGAACAGACAGATAGATAATAGGCCAGACTTCAGACCGATCCTTTATGGGTTCCTTTTTCATCTCAGATGTACAGAACTCCGAAAAACAGAGCAAATTATGAATGTCGCCCGCCAGTCACCCGCAACGACCTTTAAATACCTTTGCGTTTTGTTCCTCATTTATCCTGATAGTGATAGTTTATTCTGAATAAAAGTAAAAAGAAAAGGAAAGAACGGAGTATCAACCCGGAACTTGAGCACGTGAAAGTGAGCAATTAAACGCTTAAATCAAAGTCTAGACTCGTCAAGTCTCAGGTAATAAAGTAACTTGATATTTGTCACAATTAATCTTTTAGATGTAATCGAGTTGATTTCGGTCATTAGTGCGCTGGCTGAAATGAATACGCAAATAGTGTTGGTAGAGTCGCGAGTAATCGGCAATCATTCGTTCACTTCACTCGAGAAACTCAATAAGGGAATGAATGATACAAGTCTAGCTTTTACTTTCTTCGTGGTAAACATTGGTTATTATAAATAATGACAAAAATAACTTAAAGTGAAGCATTCATTGGTCTGTGCATATAAAAATTAATGTTTGTACTTGTTATATGGAATCACTAAACTCCGACATCGTTTGACCGTTCACTATGAAAGTTTGCACTAGGGTTGCCAACGTTTTTTAAAGAAAATACAAAATGATAAGGTCAGAGAAAAAAAATGAACAGTATTTAAAAGAAACGAACAGTATTTATTTTTAAATTGTTTTAAAACATACTTTTTTTGATTTTTTGGAGTAACTTATAAATTTAATATAATTTTTTAAAGGTACGTAAACCTCGATACATTCATAATGAAAACTAAAGTAAATGAGAAGCTCAATTTTAATGAAAATCTATATATTTCTGTTGTTCTGCCACTCTGCTTTCATTTTTCACTTGCCACTTGCATTTGCCACTTTTCAGTAAATGTGGTAGCTGGGATAGACAACAAAGATGACACAATTTTAAATTCATCTGTAGTATTTACTAAAACATGTTTCCACTTTTCACACACATACCTATTTCAACAAAGTTTTTAGTTTCAATTCAGAAAAATTAAAAAAAAAACAAAGGTCTGAAAAGCACGAAAAGAGGTTATTTATAAGAGCATACGAAACACCAATCACAAGGTACGACAATAGTGTAGTCAATATTGACATGATATTGACAATATCAAATTGACGTTGAAAGATTCATTTTGCTGTCCGAGCACGTTCAGAAGCTCAATGACTGCATTGCGTTGCAACTGACTTTGTGGCTTGGATAATTTTGGCTTTGGACACTAAGTATTTTCGAGCGTGTTGTAAAAACAGTATTTTGGATACTTTATTTTTAGTGACCAGTAAATAGTATTGAAGGCCAAAAACTAGTATAGTACTGTTTTTAACAGTATGCTTGACAACCCTAGTTGGTACTTATGTATTTTTTCATGGAGAAGATTTTTATGCTACCTTTTTGTTGTAAGTCGCCACCAGATGTGGCTACAATATATCAACTGCTGTATCTTCTATACGGTGGAACCGATCGCTAAGACAATTGGTATATGTCCGGATCTGCTATCTATGTATATAAATAATAGTCCACGCGGGCGGGCCCGCTGACGGTCGCTAGTACATATATAAAAAAGAAGTATTGGGTGGGAACAAATAAAAATTCTGGAGTCCTTTTTGCAAGTGGAACTCAAGACTGCTCAAGATACGTAGACTTAGTAAGCAGATATATATCCCATTTTATTCTTACGGTTCATATACGTTTTCGCTCAAATTTTGCTTCATCGTCGTTCATCAATCGTTTCATACAAGCTCGTGGGTTTTATTAAGTACATATAAACCGGCATATGCGAAACATCCTTTCATGACTGATCAGAAATATTTTTACATATCAACTGCAATAGTGTACTGTCTTACAATCACTAAAACTAGCTTTAACACGTGTAATTACGCCACCCAATGTGGCTACCAATTGTGGTGGGTACGTTTCCCACTTCGTTACTCATTCACAAAAATTTATAGCTCTCACGTAAATACCAGAAAGCAAGATAATTACAAAAATGTAAGCAAAAAAATTCGCCCAAGCGTATACTTGTACCTTGGCGTTTTACCTTTTTCTTAGACCATTATGTCAGTATCGTGCTTTCTCTTAGGTATACTTTTATGCAGTTGCTTAGAGCGAAAGAGAAAGAATAACAAAGACGTTAAATTGTGTCACTCTTCTCCGGTTTTCGTTCGTTTCGAAGTATCAGTTCTGCGATGGGAGACGCAGCATCTTGTTAATTCTGACATCTAAGGACTGCAATTATAAACAAGTTATTATAATCACGGAGCTAGAGTTCATTTAGATGCATACAAGAAGCAGGTTATTGTCCTGTTTGTACGTATACAAAATATACGTCCTGTCCTGTTATTTATAACTCTTTTCAAGGACATACACGAAGTGCTTCAGATTGTGCCTAGTTGTCCGAGACCAATAAACGACATTGATTTACTGGGCGTTGTCTGTGCTAATTCCAGTCCGATTTATTCGCTCAACGCCCTTTTCACTGGTAGCCCTGATATTGTTGAGTGTTATACTCGGTTCACACTGATAAGCATTAGCGACAGATTTTTTTTTTTTTGCAAAATTTGTTAATTTTTAGAATTTTACAGATGTTATAAAGTACGGTGTGTAGTTATATTTTTTCTGATGTTTTAATGCAATCAATTGCTTTGATCTATCAGTTTCTTTGTACTGTTCTTGTCATGAGAATTTTGATTAACTTTATCTAGATACATTTCGACTTCATTCATACACTAGTTGTTTTTAGGGATCCGTATCTAAAGTTGCTGACAGACACCTTGCTGTCTGTCCGAATGATACAGCAGTATCTGTCTAGCTCGTGAATAGAATGATTTATAAACTTAATTTGGACATTTTGTGTAAAATGTACGTGTAAATAATGTACGTATCGAAAAGGGGAAGCAAAGTAAGTATGGTTGTTCTGCGATGGATTCGTGGAAGCGGACTAGTATTTCGTATGGAGCGATCTGATTCGTATATAAGATGCTCCGACATTTTTCAGAGGGAGAAGCGTCGGACTTTTGCAGGTCTTGAGGGCTCTTGTTTTCAGAAGTAGGTGTTCCTGGGATCCCTTAGTTACTCGTGACTCGCACTAGGTTGGTTGTTATTTATTTTAAATTTATAATTTAAAAGATATTAAAGAAAATATACGAAAATTGAATATTCCCTTTTTTATAACTAAATCTATATTTCATTTTAATACTTAAAAAAAATATATGGAATATAGGACGTTTTTCATAATTAACAGTAAAACCTAAGCAGAAATCTTAAGTTTCCAACTTCCCGCGGTAAACAAACAATATTCGTGAATAGAAGATGCGTATAAAACGTGATGCTTATTTTCATCGAATACTGATGAGTTCAATAGTCTAATACTTGTACGAAGGCGGCAGGTTCAGATTATTAGAAAAAGTACAATACAAAATTTTCTCCACGCGAGTCCGAATAGACTAAATATTTTTTTTTTTTTTTAATAAAATGACACCTTAAATTGAAATCGCTCAGCTTATCGCTTAAACTCTCAACGCGTCACAATACCAAAACAAGGTTATCAACGCTCGCATTCTTGGTATGAAAACCCGCTAGTTCTCGGTTGCGATTTGGTCCTAGTATATTTGTGATGACAGACTCTTTACACAAACCATCCGTATAACGGGAATATTGTTTTTCGAATTCTGAAAAATTGTGATTTATGCAAGAACGTGTTTTCAAGGATTTGTTTCTGAAATGCCTATGATTTCGCAGAAATAATAATAATTTCTTTATTTCTCTCTAAATTCGTCCTATTACAAATAATTTTAATATTTACAAATAAAAAAAAATTTAATTGATTTTTTTTAGTGACTTACAACGCGACCAATATTTTTTTTTTTTGTTGTTGAGGGTAAGATTGAAGGTAACAAGCATAAAATGTTGAAATTGCTGACTCTTACATTATATGTTTTGGCTACGGCCTTGCCGTATTTTTCACACATGGTGACTTTTTTAATCACCACCGTCCAAATTATGTTAGGTATTTTTCCTTTAGTCATTCAACACTGATATATTGAGATATTTATGTGATAATAACACACGGGAAAGGTGTCCCCGCTATGCCCACGCTCGCTTCTTGACTTTTGCGCAGTATTCACATATGTACGCTTGTATTCGAATCTTTAAAATAATACTAATAACTAGAAAAAAACTTGCATTGTGATTAATAAATCTGCCTGTAATAGATTAAAATCTGACATCGAACGGTTAAAAATACAAGAAATATTATATGACTGACAATCAATGTACAGCCCCAACCGCTGTTAGGTCGAGAAACTTGAATCTAGTATAAAAGTTGCTTAAAGCACTAAAGAAGAATTTTTATTTTACATTAATTTTGTTTTTAGAAAAATTCACACTCTAAGAATTTATGTCGTGATAGCCGAATGGTAGTGAGCATACTTCTTGTTTAGAAGGACATGGTTCAAATTATTCAACTTATGTACATAAATATCAAACGCAAACCATTGATTTTGCAGTTAGGGTCTCTAACCACTTGGTTAAAAACCAGTCAGTTTTTATAATCAATCTGTTCAATTTCTTCATCAAACGCTTAAAATCTATATTTCCTTGTTAACAAGTGATTCTCCTTGGTGTTATCAACACAAACGCTATTTATACCTGTGCAATGAAGTATCCCATTTAAATACCTAATAGTTGATTCAAAACACGATCAGTTTTCATATCAAGTTTCCATTTGCAGTCATATTATTTTATGTAGATCGCTGCAGGGCGCAGTATTAATAACATTTTGTACGAAACTTATAAAATACGTTCGCCTCCGCGCGTAATTATTATTTTTTGTTTGTTAAAGTGTAATGGATGGCATGAAACCACTAATATTTTTTTTTACATTTTATAACAAAACTAGCTTCAGCCCGCGGCTTCGCTCGCGCGAACAGACTCTCACATTTTTACTCTCATCTAACTTCTGCTTCCGTCTCTCTGTTATAATATATACTGATCCTTTTCCTCTCCATTCCCACTTGCATTGCCATTCCACACGTATATCTTAAGCGTCCTGCACCGGTTTTGTCCGTGTCCTCTCCCTCTCCTCCCCCCCCCCTAATTCTCCTACCTATATATAAATATACTGTACTGCATTAAGTAAATATTACAAACTGAAATAAACTTTAAAGCAATGATTTAAAAATATCAAATAGTTTTAAAAATTGTAATTAAGGTTTGTCCTATCTCCCTATATTCTAAAGTACGAATGACAAAATTGTAAAGTAACGTACTTAATCCTAGAAGACAAAGGATATATTTAAAAAACCGGAAGTAACAACGAAACAGATTTAACAGTTTTTATTGTATTCAAAAAATATATTCTTTATTTTTGTTGTTAATTTTACTTGTGTAATTAATTTACTATATGATATATGTGCATCGCCGTAAATAGCTCAAAGTAAATTATATTTTCTTGTTTCATCTCTAATTATATTCTTGATATTTACCTGTTGAAAAAAACTGTACGAAAAAAATTAAAGATATATCAAAATAAAAAATGATATATGTAATTTTTTTGAATTTACTTTAGGTTTAAATTCGATTGCAATTTTAGGCGCATATAATGAATTCATGTTTAACGAAAATCTCTTATTATGAATGTAATTAATTTATCGATTTTAATGTAAAACGCGACTTACCAGTATATCTGCCGAGGATGCTTCGAGGTTTACATAAAAATGTTAATTGGCCTACATAATGACTACGGGATTTATGTAGTTAATGGATGGTTATGTTGATGATCTCAGTCATGTTACAATTAATTCAAGTTCGCTTTCGTTGAATTTTTTTTTATATCACTAAGTATCGGAGCTAACGAAACAATGATCACTGTTATGATATAGATATTTAGAAAAAACTCTTTCATATTAAATATTTTAAAATAAGTCAACTAGTCTATTATTGCGATCATTAACAGCATGATACGTTAGAGTAGATCCCATGTTTTAATTACTATTTGGAGATAATGTGGTAAATAAATTTAGGAACGAAATAACAATGAATAATTTAATTTAAAATATTTCATGTTTCATTTTACTTCATAAAATTTTCTCAATTTTCGCAATATCTATAATTGACTTATGATATAATTCGTATCATTCTAAAATATTTAAAACGGAACGTTGCAACAACAACAACAACAAACAAATAAAAAAAATTAAAATGAAACTACTACTGTTCTAATACATTAAATGGCATTTGTTTTCCTGACATAGCAAAGAAAAAATGTTTCCTTAATTTGTGGTAAATTCAGGGCCTTTACAAGGTAAGTTTAAATCACGTAACGGAAACAATTCATTTCCATTTGTCTTTGAACATGTTATACAGATTGTGAGTGGAAATTGCGAGCTATTATTGTCATAAAAAGACCTTACACTGATTTCAGATTTAAAAAAAATCGAGATCCTATAAGCTCGTATATGTGTCATCATTCGATTTTAATACTCGAGACTAGATTTAAATCTTTAGATATGTCCTTGCATTATCGGTGTACGCATTTGTATGACAGCATTTCACAGGTTAGTGACTGCAGTTCTCAAGTATAGAATGAAGGGCATATTCTGACAATTCAAGCACGTATAACATTTTGTCTTTGGAAATGACTTTCATTTCGTTGGAGTATAGGGGTTCATTTGGGAGTTTTGTGAGACAGGCAGATTGCACGAAGAGTTTTCGAGATATAGGAATGAACGTAGCTCAGCGAGCTCTGCCAGATAGCAAAAGACAATTTGGAAAAAGTCCAAAAACAAAAAAAATATCGACAAAAAAACGAAAAAATCGCAATTTTTTCCCCCGATATTCATTTTGGGAGCCCGATATCTCGAGAACTAGGTCCGAATAAGAAAAAAATTAAAAAACAGGTCGGGGTAATTAAACGGGGGATCGATTGAGACTAAAATTGTTAGAATCGGATAACCGGAAGTAGTGGTTAAGGGTGCCCTTAGTTGGAAGTCTGATATGCGTCGGTGTTACATTTCGTACTTATTCGGTTTGTTCGATCGAAATTTCGTACAGAATGTTATGTTTCGAAGTTTTAAGCTTATTCAGATACAGTTGTGTTATTTTTTTGCGAAAAAAATTTATATCGAAAAATATGATCCAAAATATGTGTGTTTACCTTATTCCGTTAGGTTCATTCGACATTTCCAATGTCGTAAGAAGTTTCTGGGAAAGCAGGAGATCCGTTGATTTTTTTAACACTCAAGGCGAGTGAACAAAGTAATTATATCTATATCTGTACTTCTATACCGCAATGCATAAAGGTACGAATTGATTAGAAGCCCTCTTCCCCGTTTACCGTTTAACCACTCATACTATAGCTAGCTGGTGTATGATGGCAAGTTTTAGTCCGAGTTTCAGTGCGCAAGGTCTCCGCGCGCCGCTCTTCACCCCCGAGAAATCCCCGCACGCCCGTTTCAACTCCGCAAAATTGCGTACCGTCACTTTGATACTGTAAACTGACATTTATGACTCTATTAAAAACCAAACGCTTCTATCAAATTAATTTACTACATGCTACAATGTAATATAAAATCAATATTTGCTATATTCATATATGTACTTATGTTCGAACACACAAAACTCTAGAACAGCTTAAACGATTGTAATGCGATATGCATTATTGGATTCTTTAAATACTTACCTGTTTATAACATGAACTTATTATATTGATTGACCGATTGGCCGAGTGGTTGAGATCCTAGCTGCAGCATCGAAGGTTGCGGATTCGATTCCATCCCGAACAAATATTTGTGTGCATGGACATGTCTATTTGTTTCGTGTCTGCATGGGTGTAAAAAAAGTATCTATTTATGAGTCAAATTCAAATCATTTATTCAATGTAGCATTACAAAGTAAACACTTATTGATTGTCATTCAAATACAGTATCAATAGTCCACAAAAATGAAATTAAAATTACATTAAGTTAAATATTCGTCAAGTTGTCAACAATTATTTAAACTAAGTGGAAAAATTCCTCAAATTAAATTAAAATGTCATTAAATTAAATAAAAGCATAATAAGAGTATTATAATATAAAGAACATTTAAGTATGTATACAAGTTGTCTAGTACCCCATGATACAAGTATAATATCTACGTGCTTACTTTGGGACCGGATGGCACTGTGTGGGATGTCCCGTGCATTATTATTATAAAGTCGGTCTAGCAGTACAAAAATTATGATATGTCAAATGAAATGTGATGGAAAACAGGCTATTTGACTATTTTATTGTAATTATTTTATATGAAAGAGTTTTCGAAATTTTCATGACAGTGAAAGAATTTAAAAAAAAAATCGTTTTTACCAAAGTTATGAATATTTAAAATGTCTTGCTAGACAGAGTGGGCAATACCACACGTACCTATGTGTGACGTCAAGCCATTTAAAATAATGTTAAATATCGTTTTGTAAGAAAGAGACAGACATAACATTTTAATAGCATATAATTTCCATATTACTCAACCGGATGTAATTGTGTTTATAAGTTTTGTAATTGTGTAAATATTCAATATTAGTCAAATATCTTATATTGTGATCGGTTTCATACCTTTCATTGCATTTTCAAAGATTTGTTCAACGATAGCCCACAAACAACACTTAATATACTTTTTATAAATTCTCTACAGAATCGTTTGATAGTTTTTATAAAACGAAGACTTATTTGCCTGCAAAATATCAACACAATCAATAGAAAAATGACGGAAATATGAGGCTGTGACATACGGACGAACGGACATACGAACACGAAGAAATTATAAGAATTGCATTTTTTCCATTTAGCTTCAAAACCCTAAAATAAGATAGACTACGTCGTCTTATCAAAAGTATTATCCGTCGATGTGTGAATAATAGAGGAATTACATATATTACCTAAATAAGTTTACATGGTATCCGATCGGCGTACTATGACGTATATGTCTGCGTGAGGTTCGAATTTATCTACAATCAGGCCGCTAACTTAGGCAACTTCATTAGCGCACTGCGTGATGGGAATTTGTCTAAACGTCTCTATCTATCTAAATTAAGTATATTACTGGCACGGAATCTGGATTCGGACATCCGACTTTAAATTAACGCCCTTTTTCTGAAACATAAAACAACTAATTTGTGTCAAAGCAGCCAGTATAGCGTTGTACTACGCAATTGTTGTACACGTATAATCATCAGCCATAGCCTCAGGCATTTGTGGTTGGGGCAGTCCAGGACTGGTATCTATCTAATGTCTCTAATTGAAGGTTTGTGGTAAATCTTTCGCACTCTTCACTATATTTGTGATTTAGGATCCCTTCGGATTGTGTTAAAAAGAAAAAAAAAAGAAAATCAGTTGACTGTGTCGTAGGTTGTAAGGCAAGGCGATAATACTCGCCCAGTACGTAATATTGTTTATAATAAATACATAAACTCTATGTAATATATACATAAACTCTATGTAAATGATAAACCTTAAGCAGAAACAAATTGCATTACCCAAACTTGTATATAATATTAATAATGTTACCTACATAGGACATCCAACACCGCGCCATCTACTCCCAAAGTAAGGAAGTGTTATGCGAGTGTTATGGGTTACTACACAACTAATACATCCTTTTATAATATATACATATATAAATCATTTACATATAAGTAAATAATAGACGCTTATAACATTAACGTGATAATATATTATACACAGTAAGAGATTATAGTGTTTTACGAGAAATTCTAAATATCCTACTGAACCTTAAATCAATTTAAATCTCACTACATAAATGCCCCGCAGCAGTGACGGCTTAAGTACGCAATTTTACTGTTTCTTAGTTGCAAGTATTTAAAAAAAAATCACTAATATATGTACGTTTTTTCTTAACTTTGACATGAAAATAACGGAAACGCTGTCTATAGCACCTAGTTATTATACAAATTATAATATGAGATGAAATGAGATCCAATTGAAAAAATCGAACCCGTCAATTTCATATTTAATATCTGTAACATGTTATCCATTTAAATAATAATCATACTTATTTATACAATATAAAATTAATTTATAACAATTTGTCATTAAAATGTCTAATAGAAGTTCTTATGAAAGCTTCTTATATATAATGATAAATAGATTAGGAAATACAAGTATCAGGAATGTTATCACTTAGCTAAGTTGCCTGCCATCAATGGTTAGTTTCAGAATGTTTCTAAGCACCTTGTCTGCATTTTAAATACTTAACGAATGACCACACAGAACCGTAACTTAAGTCCCCTATTAGGTTTACTTGTTCGCACTTCTGGCTTCGGTATCCTGATCTTTCCTTATCAGTAAATTAATAACAGTTAAGTATTTTAACTGTATATTCATCATCGTTATCAATTCAGCCGTCAGAAGTCCAGAGTTGGACATAGACCTCCCTCTAGATCTATATAATAAGCGGTCTTAGGCCACGTGTATATAGCTCGCCCCAAACATTTAGTTCGATCTGAAGTCGTAGCTAGTAGCACTGTAGTAGTAAAAATTGGTATATATCAAAAGGTCGAAAGCGGGCCCCGCGCCTGCGCGAAATGCATTCATGCATTCAACTTCATAGAGAACTAGAAGTTTGGCACGAGCTGTAATCAACAGGTTACAATAAATACTTTATGAAAACTAGGTTTTGTCTATTACCACTCCCGTTTCCGCTCATCATATTATTTTCCCTTTCGAAAGAGTACGTCGAAACTTTTGCGTATTTCAACCGTTTCTAAAGTTTCCATGTGTGCTTATAACTGTCCCACGTTGTCCCTTACATAATATACTTATACACATTTCATTCTCGTTCCTGTTGTCATTCTCGTTTCCAGTTTGGATTCCAATCCCATCCCGTATTTGCTTAAGTTCATTGTGTTCACGTATAATGTTTTTGTAACGTGTCTTACGAATTCCTTCATTACCTGCGTGCATTAAATCGAGAATCCTAACTAACATTACAAATGCAAAATTTTGTTCTTTTGTTAATTTATAACATATAACATAAATATTAACAGAGCAATGTAACACATGTGGGCTAACGATGTACTTAGAAATACTCGGGTGTAGCATTGCTAACTAACTACCATGCGTCCCTTAGTAAGGCAGTTATGGCTATGTACACACGCTTCAACTTAGACACACTCGTACCATTGTAAGTTTCATCATCAGCCCATTTTTACCCTACTGCAGGGGCTTAGGCCTCCCCCAGAGTGAGGAGGGGGGCTTGGAGCTTAAGTCTACCATGCTGCTCAACTGCGGGTTGGGAACTGTAACGACCGCCATCTATTGACAGCGTCCGGGACCGACTGCTTAACGTGCCCTCCGAAGCACGGTGTCAGTGATATTGTGTACTTAAGTCAGAAAAACTCATTGGTACGCCCGGATTCGAACCATGGCCCTGTGGGGCCTTATAAATTTAAGACAGGTTCGTTGTGCTCTGGGCTATCACGACATTGTAAATTTACCAATCGCCAATACGCTTCGAAGTTCCACTCACAGATACATAGACGGCCGCCATTGCAGTGCTTCATTGGTTGTTCAGTGTCTATGCAGGGAGTCTAAAGTTTTTAATACGGCTTCGGGACTAACGTTTATGATAATATTATGTCAAATGATAAGATTTTTATGTGTGTCTATATAGATAGAATAGTCACTAAAGAATAACACCATAAAGTATATTAAATAAAAAATATCTAAAAAACTACATTCACTCTTTATTTTTATCAATATACAATTAAAAAAATACTGATACAGTGATTGTATTAATGACCACTCCACCAGCTGTCGAAGATCAACGTATCTCATAAATAATTGATTAAGTCGTCCTCGTGTCTGACAGACACATTTATCTACTGGTAAGGACAAAAAACACGATAAACACGGTGTTATTGTCCTTTGCCCGAGAAAAAAAGTTATTTAAAAACGCGCGAAATATCAATCGGAACTGTACTCTTCAAAACCGATGACAGCAAAAAGTTTTTTGTTGATTCTTTAGCTAAATAAAATTAGAACATATGAATAATTAGATTAGCGCTTGTCAGCCACCGGTTATTTTAAATAATTTTAGTTTCTTCTCCGAGAGGTCGATAATATTAATATTCAAAAAATCTGTTCTAAATTTAAAAATTTCAGCCCAGCCAACATTCAAGGCGCTCTTAGGTACACACAATGCATAAGTACTTCATGAAAATTCTATTAACCTTTACAAACCTGCAACGCCTATCTAAATACACGCTTACTCCATCATATCTTTAATAAACGTTAGAAAATACCATACAAAACGTTTAATTCGACAAAATTACTCCTGTTAGAACGAAATAGCTATTTAAAGAATCATTCACGACACCTATTAGGGCGTAGCCATTTTGGCTCAGCTATTTAGTTTCGATTTAATCGAGACTAATCAGTTGTTAATGTTATATCGATAAAAAAACAACGTTTTTCTTTTGTGAACCGGCGGTCGATGCGCGTCTGACATAACGTTACTTAATTTAACGAGACTGGCCGCTTTTATAATTTTATTGCCGCATAACGTGTCATTATTACGCGTTACCAACACTGCGCGCGCTTTGTCTATTAATTTATATACTGTATCATCGGGCGGGCCGTTTATTAACATTCGTAGGAGCATAATTTCTCAAAAGGTAATTTGACTTCAATATATCTGAAATGGAAAGTAATTTCTATTATTGATTGATGTTGCTACGATGAGACAGTTTAGTATTTAAACAAGTACATAATCGATTCGATTCTTAGTGCGTGAAAAAACTATAGAAACAATAGAAGGTTGATATTACAAATAAAATAAATACTTAAAAAAATGCAAGCGTTACAAAGGCATATAATATTTGTGTTTGTAAATAAAATATACTATATATTAGGTACCTACTATATACATATATACCAAGTTATAAAATTGGAGAATATTATCAGATTTATGCCGCATTGGGAGGGTTTGCCAATAATCACCACGATTCGCAGGCGGGTTGGTGATCCCAGTATACAGTTTCACTGAGAGATGCTGCTGCCCATCTTCTGCTAACAAGGATTAGTCGCCTATTACGACACGCTTCCAGGTGGCGGTGGGAAATTGTATTCTTTGCCGTTCCCGCACAGCAAGCCGGGAAGCGAAGCGTTGTACGCCCCCCGACTAGGTGGACAGATGACTAAACCATACCGGAGGTAGTTGGATGCGAAAGACGGAGGACCGTGTGTGGTGGCGCGCTTTGGGAGAGACCTCTATCCTGCAGTGGAGAGCCACGGGCTGATGATGATGATCAGATTCATATCTACTATTACAGACTTACTTGGTAGCTACATTGTTGAAGAGTAAACAAAACTAGAGCTACAAATTCAAATTATGTATTTTAAATCAAGCACCTGGCTTGTAACTAGCCAGCGCTACATCAATTATAGAGTGTGATATATTTTTATATATCTCTCTTGTATACAGGTTGAGATTTTAGTAACTGGCCAAAATTTTTCTAGATGTTAGGTATCACCAACAGACTTCATTGCGGAAATAAAAAATATAGGTTACATTTTCATAATAAATTATTTTATCTACAGTGTTATTTTGTAACTTTTGGTTGCCTTCTTAACGCTATAGTAAACGTACGCCCCTGAGGCCTTGAAACGGAATGAGGCGGCGGGCGCCGAATGGTGACTCAAGTTATTGGTTTTTTTGGGAAACGTTTGTGTAGTCATATCTCAATATTTTTCTATAGAACGATACTAAAAGGAAACAAGACGGCTATCGGTTTTTTACCAAAGATCATTATATTAAAATTTGACTGGTCATTAAAACCTCACCCTGTATATATTTACTTTTCTATATTCTACCTCTATATATTTTTATCTGGGGTCATAGCTTTATAGAGCCGAAATAAAAGATATGAATGCCGAAAGGAAAAGACTTTGCATATCGTAATCGCGTTTGCAATATTACATACAATAGCGCATATATTCGCACGATACTTCCTATTATGTAAAACTAGTATAATAGAGCGCCAGAGACACACATAGGGTACACAAGACAAGACAACTGATCTGACAAAACTGACAAGTGATCTTCTATTAGTAGTAATGTCCTAAACGTCTAATTAAAATTAAATTAAAATGTCTAATTATGTCTTTAGTTATAAACTTAGTTAAATTATTTTTTTCTACTTTTAGAAATGCAAAATAAATATTTAGTAATAGCATAAAATTTAAAATAACCCTAACTATTATATCAACATAATTATTTTGTAAATTTGTGTGATGAATTCCTCCTCTACACTAACCGCGCGATGGATTTGTTTGTTTCATACAAACGACGAAGTCTTATGCTAGTTCTATCTATATATATAAAAGAAAGTCGTGTTTGTTACAACACTTATAACTCGAGAACGGCTGGACCGATTGCCATGGTTTTTGATTTGTTGGATTTGTTTCCGTCCCGAATAGCAGAATACATCTTAAAAACAATGAAAACTCGATATGTGTAATGAATACCTAATCATTTCAATAGATGCTGATTTGTTTATTACATGTCAAACATTTGTTGTCCAATCCTGTCAAATAGTGTAACTATTTTTTTTTTTGGAGCTTATGGCCTGGTTGCTGAGACCTTTAAGCCACAACTTTATTTTTTTCTGAAGACATCATGTGTGCATTCAGAAATTTACGCGCATTGGAAGCACTAGACCGAACATTAAAAGATCTGCGCAATGACTCGAGATGTTTTGGTGGTGCAATGATTTTATTATCTGGCGATTTCCGACAAACACTACCAGTCATTCCAAGATCTACTGCTGCCGACGAAATAAACGCTTGCCTCAAAGCATCAAATCTGTGGCGATATGTAAAGAAACTTCAACTGTCTGTAAATATGAGAGTTGCATTGTTGAACGATCTATCTGCTGATGATTTCTCGAAGCAATTGCTGACTATCGGTAATGGCCGTGTTCCTGTTGACAAATTGAGCAGTTTGATTTCATTTCCTCCAAATTTTTGCAATTTCGTATCATCAAAAGACAAGCTTATCAACAAAGTATTCCCGGATATTATTGCTAACCACAAAAATACTAAATGGCTAAGTGAGCGAGCAATTTTGGCCGCTAAAAATAAAGATGTAGATGACCTCAATTTTATAATTCAAAATAAAATCGTAGGTACTCTGTATTCATTCAAATCTATCGACTGTGTAACAAACGAAGAAGAAGCCACTAATTATCCAACTGAATTTTAACTCCTTGGATGTGCCTGGTTTACTACCGCACAATTTAAAACTTAAAGTTGGCTCGGTAGTCAACATGCTTAGAAATTTAAACCAACCAAAACTGTGTAATGGAACGCGTTTGGTGATAAGAAAACTGATGAGCAATGTGATTCACGCGTCGATACTTAAAGGAAAATTTAAAGATGAGGAAGTTCTTATTCCAAGGATTCCGATGATCCCGACGGATTTGCCCTTTGAGTTTAAACGAATTCAATTCCCGATTCGTCTTGCCTTCACCATGACGATCAACAAATCACAGGGCCAATCCTTGACTATTTGTGGCCTCAATCTAGAAAATGCATGTTTTTCTCATGGTCAACTGTACGTGACATGCTCACGTGTCGGCAAACCATCCGCTTTATTTGTTCTTGCGCCTGACCAAAAAACAAAGAATGTCGTTTACCACAAAGTGCTTGAATGAAAATCCTATTAATGAATTAATCCGAGTTTTTTTTTTTCCCAATCTGCACAACATACTTTTCAATCATTTTTTTATGACATGAGTTTGAAGTACTTAATTATTATTTTTTATTTTTTTTTTATTTTTATTCTCATTCTGTATGTATGTTTTCATCATCATTCATCATAATAAAATACTTTTTTGTTTCTATCTATATAAATATACTGTTTTGTATCATTGTTTTACGTTCATCAAAGCCTAAATTAGTTCAGCTAAAAAGTAACACGACATTCATTGACTGTTAGGCGGTACGAAGTTCGCCGGGTCAGCTAGTAGTAAATAAAAAGGGAATGTATGTGATATTTTTATAGCTTATAATACTTTATTACGATACGAATCAAATATTCTAATATACCCCAGTCCTTAGGACGAGAGTCCAATCCTCTTATAGGTTAACTAACAAAATATATTAAAGGCTATAAAGTAAAAATGCACTATGATTAAACTAGGTGGATTGATCCAATGCCTACTAGATAACAATCCCTGTAAATCTGATTTTTTATCACTTTAGTAGTAGCTAAATTATAACAGCTTTTTTTTATTGCGTATTATTGTTCTAAACCTGATGATTACAAAACATACAATATTTAAATCACAATATATTATAATTTATCCGCACAGTTAATACGTTTTAAGTCTTCCACAAAGTGCATCGACGTGCAAATTTTTCATGTATATATGAGGAGAGGACGTCTTCTGATTTAAACTCACTAAACTCTATGCAAACGTTATTTTGAACGAATCGATGAGCTGGAAGCACTTCAATTGGACTCTAAAAGCGAAATCGTGAACAACGAAGGCAGTAAGTGAAACAGTAAAAAGAAAACAAGGTGTTTCACGATTACGATATACAATTTTCAATTACATACTTTCGCTTTATGATACTCGATGTGTTGTATTAGACGCTAATTTCGTTGTGGCACTTCCAAACACTTGCGTATCTAACATTATTGTATCAAATTGAATTTTAATAGTTCCGTCACTCTCTCTTAACAGGGCTCAGAGGTTATATCACATAGAAAGAAATAAACGTAGTTAACACGCCGAATTTAAGCCGATTTAACTTGCTTGTTATGGCGATTTAGTGAGCTTTTATTTGATTATATAATTTAATTATAAATAGTAAATGTCGCTGGCTAGAACTAATGGAAAGTTTAATAAAGTGTAGCTTATTTATTTTCTATCTGATTTATAGCAATGTATATTTTATGAAAGCACAAAGGGTGTTTTAGATTACGAATTATCTTATAGATATTGGGATCGAAAAAATTATTTAGGGTACCTTTTGAAAGGGTCCGGAACTTCCGCGGCTTAAGCCTTATTCCGTCAGCTCTTTTTATACCTCACTGCAGTGGCTTAGGCCTCCCCTCAAGATGAGGGGGCTTGGACCTTAAATCCATCACGCTGCTCCAATGCGGGTTGGCGGAATACGCCTTATGTGTGCATTAAATTGCAATATCTCGCGGGTTCTCAGTCAATTTGAGAGAGCGTGAGAAAGGCGTGGAAGAACATGATTAAAAGTAAAGAGGAAGACCGAGAAGTGTTGAACCTTAATTATGACAAAATAACTGGCTTTGGATAATGGATAAGTAGGATAATAATAATACCTTGGACATCCTACACAGAGCCATCTAGTTCCAAACTAAGCAAAGCTTGTATTGTGGGTACCAGACAACAGACATATTCAAATATTCCTCATAGCAAATATATAAATGTTTTATACCCAGCCACGAAACAATTACACATTTATCACACAAATATTTGTCCAGGGCGGGAATCGAACCCGCAGCTCTTGGCTCCACAGTTAGAGTCTCTAACCGCTCGAGCACTCGACCAATCGGTCAGTCAGGATAGTGTATTAAAGCCGAAATAATACGAAAGTGTAGTACATTTAGAGGAAGCAGTGGACGGCTGGCTAACATAATGTTCATTAAAGTACTATTAAACCTCAACTACATCGCATTATTTGGTGATTTATGAGAGATCAATGGCCAAACGAAAATACTTTTGTGAAGATGACTACATTTATTTCCAGGGGCACAAGTCAAAATTTCGCAGTTTTAGTTGTAGATGCCAGTTTAATATTTAGCATATTTTTTTTCTATAAAAACTGGCACATTTATAATTTGTCTCATATGACAGATGTCACTACGTTTTTACTTAAAATTCATTGCATAAAAGGGGTCAAGTACACTTGCATCGCTTTTGAGCTTTTGAGATATAAAGCACAGTATTTTTTTTATTTTTAAATTGACACTGTGCTATATGAGTATTATCTCAAATCATTTTAACTTATAAATTGCATTTGGATTGCGTTATTTCTTCAAAACTGTATTACGCTTGTGTATGGTTGTCCGTCTGTCACAGCCTTTTTTTTCAAATCTACCGAATGAACGGACTTACGGCGTAAATAAACTAATTTTGTTTCAAATGAAAGGGCTCGTTATAAAAATCACAATTTTTTAAATATTTTTTTGTATGAAATATTTTTAAATTGATCAGTTTACAGACTTCAAATATACTTAAACATTCTATATACATTTCTACTTCACATAGGAAATGCGCTGTACATGTGTTAATTTACTCGAGAATTTATCTATTATCAAATATAATCTACACATGTTAAGCGGCTTAAAACATATTTTTACCGCGATCGAATTTGACGTCTGCGATTCAATAGATTGGAAATGAATGAACTTGACAAGTGGTACTAAAAACACCTTCGATAATCGATTAATTAAAATCGCTCTCGTAAACACCTGACGATGTGTATGGTAGTGTTAATCAATGACCAGTCATACCTGTCATCACGTTTCGAAATATAAAAACTATTTAAAAAAATCGATAAAGTGCGAATATTAACCACAAACACACGGTTCCGCTCGTATAGTTTGTACAGTTCACATGAATAAATATTCATGTATTCTTACAGTTTGCAAAAAATCATTGTTAGGGATCCGTAGCCAAATTGTCAAAAAACCAGTAAATTGAGTCCTCATAATTTCTTTCTATTCGTTTCTTTCTATCTGTTTATCTGTCATAGTCATTTTACTCGAAAGCTATTCATATTATATGGAAAACATTAGGATAGTAGACGTAATCTATATTCATTCCATTCCATCTATCCCATCAGTCCACATTCGTGCACTACTGGATATAGGCCTCTCCCAGGGCACGCCACTTTCCTCTATCCTTGGCCAACTTCATTCAGCCGAGCCGGGCGGGCGAACACGCAACGTTGGCCGGTTCGTGGTGGAACTTTTCTTTGCCATCTATATGTCGCAGGATGATTTGATAATTCGAATTTTCACGAAAACCCTAGGGATTTTGCAAAAACACGGATAATTAGATAATGGTGAAAACATTTCTCAATCTTACTGGAAAAAGTTAGGGTTTTTACAAAAACACTAGTCACTAAAGTAATACCTACTGCGAAACGAAATATTAGCTATTATGAAATAAGAACGGTGATTGGCTGGTCGAAGCGCCCAAATCGAGACCTCCTCTGATTGGTTGACGTTTTAAATGTCAATCATTCACGCACTCAGCGGTCTTTTTTTTGAAATGTGGTTAAAAGTGTGCAAAAGTTTCTATAAATCGATATTGTTATTTCTAACCCTTCATAACTCAGTGATCTAATACTTCAAAAATCACAGCGTAACAGTAGGAACCAATCAGAATAAGATTTGGTCAGTAACCAAAAATCTAGCCAATCAGATTTAAGGATATTCCATGTTACTAGAGCGACTCGCGTTTTTGCAAAAACCCTATCTTTTTCCAGTAAGATATGCAAATGTTTTCGTCACTGTCTAATTATCCGTGATTTTGCAAAAAATCGAATTATCAAATCATCCTACGACATATACACTGCTATACAATAGTATATTGAAATTGAAATAGTGTAGTGGAGTGTGTTAAAAAAAACATTTTGTTGGGCTGGGCAGCAAAAAAAAGCAGTTTCAGCGCAGTTAACGTTTCATATATTTAAATTTTTTTTTTTAATTTTACATATAGATAGATCGGGATAGCCCAGAGGTGTCGTGATAGCCCAGAGCGCAACGAACCTGTCTCAAATTTATAAGGCCCCATAGGGCCATGGTTCGAATCCGGGCGTGTACCAATGAGTTTTTCTGACTTAAATACACAATATCACTGACACCGTGCTTCGGAGGGCACGTTAAGCAGTCGGTCCCGGACGCTGTCAATAGATGGCGGTCGTTACAGTTCCCAACCCGCAGTGGAGCAGCGTGGTGGACTTAAGCTCCAAGCCCCCCTCTTCACCCTGGGGGAGGCCTAAGCCCCTGCAGTGGGGTAAAAATGGGCTGATGACGATGACGACGATAGATAGATCTATATAAATGATATGAGGGTTATTAAATGTTTTTAAAGTCGTAGTCGTTGAGATTAGTCCTCTTGAAGTACTAAAAAGTGTATAGGTACTATCTTGTACAAAGTTCTGATAAAATTAGTTAGTACAATTTAAAAATTGTATTAGGTTATAGTTGAAATATTTCTATTTCTCGAGTTGTACTTTAGCATATCTTAAACCTCATCTGGAACAGTTTTTCCTCCAAATACATAAATACTTAAAAACACTACCAACGAAAATTGATTTGAATAAAATATGTTGACTACTTTTTGAGATATTTATTTTTATACTTATTATACGGATTTTCACCATGAATACATTCTGTAAAAAAAGTACCGGGAAAAGGTTAATAAAACATGAAATGTTAATTATTATTCCAAATTTATTTTATCACCTTCAAAGTATGCCCCTTCCGAAATAATACACTTACGCCAACGAATAATCCAATTATCAAAACATTTTTTAAACGCATTTTCCGGAATCGACTTCAGTTCTCGCCGCGAATTTTCTTTTATGTCTTCTATCGACTGAAAACGGGTGCCTCGAAGTGGTAATTTCAGTTTCGGGAAGAGAAAAAAGTCGGCCGGAGCCATATCCGGTGAATATGGAGGTTGTTCAATGGTATTTGTTGAGTTTTTGGCCAAAAATTCGTTCACAATGATGGCTTTGTGCGATGGCGCGTTGTCATGGTGCAAAATCCACGAATTTTCTTTCCACAAATCTGGTCTTTTTCGACGAATTTGCTCTCGCAAACGCCGCATAACACTCACATAATATTCTTTATTTACCATCTGACCTTCTGGCAAGAATTCCGAGTGCACAACACCGCGATAGTCAAAGAAAACAGTCAACATGACCTTTACTTTTGATCGACTTCGGCGTGGTTTTTTCGGTTTCGGTTCAGTTGGAAGGCGCCATTCTGAAGCTTGTTGACTAGTTTGCATGTCAAACTCGTAAACCCATGTCTCGTCACCAGTAACAATGCGTTTTATGAATGTAGGGTCGAAACTGACTCGTTCTAGCATGTCTTCGGCGACTTTTACGCGATTGAGTTTTTGAAGAAAATTCAGATCTTTTGGGACTAGTCGAACGGCAACGTGTTTCAAGCTATATTAACTTTAGTTGAAGACGTTGATGGCCGACCAGAGCGAGGCATATCTTCCACCACATCTCGACCGCTTTTGAATGCACTGTACCACTCATATGCACCTGTTTTTGATAAAGTCGATTCACCGTAAGCTTTCTGCAACATTTTCAGCGACTCGGAACACGAAATTCCATTCGCAATGCAAAATTTGAGACAAACTCTTTGTTCAATGTTTTTATCCATTATAAAAATCGCAAAACACACTTCAAATGACCTAACAAAATCGAGCACTGTTCACAAACTAAATGACAGATGGTGCTCAAACTTCGCGCCAATATAGAAGACAGTTGAGGGAACTCACCGACAAAAAAGATGTTTTGATTTGAATTTGGAATTAAAATTAAATGAACAATTCCCGGTACTTTTTTTACAGAGTAGTATATCCCAACTACGGAACCTTTCACTATGCGTGGCTGGACACTCACTTTGCCTGTTTTTTTAGAATCTCTTAGCATTCGAATATTGAGATATGACGCAACAAAGTTATCATTGCAGTATAATACTGGACATGCGCGAACAACTGACAATTACGTCGATCAGCAGCCACCGATCCAATACTCCTCGGGCGTTAATTTACATGGTGCTAATAGTCTCCGAGTGTAATGGTTGTAATAACCGAGCTTAGAATGTAGCAAACTAGAACGTGTACGCTTGCTAAAATTAACAGCTCAAAAGCGACAAATTTTGTCATCTCCGATGCGGTCAGCGAGGCCATTCTATTTGCTATATATAGTACGTACGAAACTATAGTTATCACGGGTATTACATAAGACACGGAGGACGAAGACAATTTGGATAACCAAAAATGGAGTGAGACATACGCGCGTGTCGTACGTCCCACCTGTCTTCTTTACTCAGCCGGTCGCTCAGATGTAATTTTAATTCTCGAACTAAACGGCCAGTAATTCGTCTATTGAACTAATTCAATGTTCGATGTGCTGTGACAGACGTACAGACAGACAGACGTAGAAGTTATACAGATTCAATTTTTTTCCATTTGGCCACGCAACCGTAGGTTTACTTTAATTTCACCATGAATATTAAAATTCGGAATATGATTAAAAATAAGCTCGTAAAACTAACTCACACTTATATAACAATCATAATTTATTGACAAGCCATTTTATTAGTCGATATATAAGAAACTTATAAAATCTTGTTATAATTATTATTGAAAATCGTTTCTAAACCCTAGACGTTACAATTTACTAATTGCGTATCGTACAAATTAACTTGAACGCAATCTGTAGTTGTATCTCGAAACATTTGTCTTTCTGTGTTGTGCATGCCAATCAACTGGGCATGAACATATCTTGTAATTAACTATGGGTGAAAGACCGGCCTTGTAGAATATAAAAAGGTTTAATCTAAAGGACGACGTTAACCTTCTGGTATAGTCAAGCTATCAGGATCCCTGAATTTATTAGTATTTTTCTGACATTACGCGTTCATAACTGTTAATGAAATAGCACTTACATAAAGTTAATAAAATTATTTTTAGAGAACGGGAATTTATGTAATGGTATCCAAAGCTGGTAAAATGAACACACGTGGAATCAACTCTCTTTGGCTTGTGCACCTTATTTGTTTATGGTTGTGTGATGAAGTGTTATGCGGTCTTTGTACAGGTGGCATAGTTGGTCCATAACCGAAGGGATCTACAGAGAAAATTTGTGGAACATGAGGTAATCTTGTTGGCGTGTGGGATTTCTATTCCACGGGGAGACTTCGTAAGGTTTTCCATTGGAGACGAAATCAGAGATACATTGATGGAAGTATTGGCAATTGGTGGTGGGATAACGCTTATCGAAGGTCCTGGGTCTGAAGGTAGACGTATTCTAGACCAGGGCCGATAATATTCGGAGTCGGCAGTAGTGGGATATAGAAAATTGGTTAATTGTAGTATTGACTTTTACCAACGGGATCTTGGGCTAATTAATATTACAATACCGATTAAAAAAATATTCTCTAACGCACCGTGTGGTGTAACAGATTAATACCAATAAACCTGTGAATTTGAAAATATTAAATTTGTTTTTATAAGAAATGTAACGTAAAATGAATATTTTGTCTTTTTCTGTGCTCTGTGACAAAGTTTACTTACGTTTTCTTTATATCTCTAATTAACTACATGTTTTATATATTATTATTAATTACGATACGGGATAAATTATTAATTTCGCTTTGTCTAACGACAGAGCGGGATTTATAAAAATCCCTAAAAACAGTCAAGTGCGAGTCGGATTTGCGCTCTGATGGTTCTTTACTACTATCTATGTAATGTACCTTAACGTATTTATTAAATCACTCCTCAATTCCAGGTGGTACGAATAAAAAAATTGAGAAATTCGCTTTTAAATAAGAATTTGTATTTGTCAGATTTATTACTTTTATATGGTCTAGCCATAAGATCTTCTTTTATTGTTTTTTATTCTAAATTTCAAGGTTTTAGAGTAACTGTAAGTAGGTAGATACCACATAAATTTTGATGACGCGTGAAAATGCTTGTTTTTCAAGGTCTAATCTATTCATGGCATTCATTTAGAAATTCTATTTTTTACAAGATAGAGCCCCAAACCTCTGTGTTTAAAATTAGTTTTAAATTGATACCACTACGCGTTCTTGAGAAAAAGGATGTTGACACACATACAGATAAATGGACAATAAAGTGGTTCCGTTTTTTTAACTTTTGAGGCACTACACTTTTTTAAATTTGTAAGACCTACCTAAATCTAAAAAAAAATTATACATCTACACTGTACATATATTTAAAGTCGTATGGTCAAAACCTCTTATACGTTAGACCACCGCGTCAGACTGATTTAAATTTCAATCTATCAAAATATTTCACCATTGTCTATATTTTATTTTATTATAGTTTTAAATATAAAATTATTTGTAATTATATATCTAATTCAAATGTGTATTTATATTAATTAAACAGTTTAATTAATTCACAGTAATAATTAAATTTCAATGATCCATGCATTATGTCAATAAAAAATCTTCAAGGCGAAATACCTACGCTACGCCGACCGACAAACACAACGCCGCCTGCGTGCCGTAGTCTACTAAAAAGTTACATGTCCATACCCACTAGTAATTAATTACAGAAACTTGCAGTAAATAAAACATTCTTGTCTCCTAATTCTGAGTTGAGAGTAGTGAATTATGTTGTATTTCCTAATGAAGTTAATGTTGCTTTATTGAAACAAAACCTAGATATAAAACATCCACATGTCGTCACTTAACTGGATCAAGACAGTTAATCCTTCAACTTTTATTATTCTCATGGCATACAATTTTTAACGTTCAATATTTACCATACTTGTGATGACTTGTAGTTAATGCAATGAGTATAGCGAATTTTGACAATCTTTTGATTTTGTGTTATGATTAAAATTTAAATAACCCTAATCAGTGGTGTAAAAATCAGCTATATTTTATAAACATGCTTCCGACTATTATTTATATGCTATGTTATAGCATAACACACAGGAATGCTTGGCGCGAGAATATCTATCACGACTGTTTAGTCTGCTTCAGCACTCGGCACGCGATCGCGCCTCGTTCGTTCGTTGCTTCGTTGTACGTTGTACAACGTGTTTCGTTCGTTGCGCTGGGCGGCGCGGCGGTCACATGCTGTCGACCAACAGCTGCGCTAATCAGTCAGCGCGCGATAGCGTTCGTTGTAGGATGTGTTTCGTTGTGCTGATCGCATCACTCTATCGATAAGGCGGGACTGCGAGATCGCGTCGCGCTATTTAATAGCACCGAGAGGCAACCAATATAATATGCTAAATCCGTTGGGCTTAAATAACGCGTTTTAAATAATGCTTTGAGCTATATTATCCATCGCTGACCCTAATAATATAATGAGCATCTATGCCACTTTTTTCTTGGGAAAGAGTTGTCTTTCTCGCAGTTCTTTGCACCTTGCGTTCGGTATAAAAGTAGTGGGTTCGAGCTCGACTATGGCGTATTGAGCGATGAGTTTTTAATTTGTAAAAACTAAAACCTAATTAACATCACAGTTTAGCCGACATCGTTACTCCTGGGACAGTGAAGGTTAACGGTCCCAACACGCATTGCAACTGCTGGTGGGCTTATGGTACCATTTTCATAACTCAAGGCAGGTTACTAGCCGTTTTACTCCAGCGGTAGAAACATGAGAAAACCTGATAAAAAACAATATCAATCTGACGATTAATAATAATAATACCTATGACATCCCCCACAGCGTCATTTAGTCCCAAAGTAAGCAAGTATTATGCTTCTATTATGAGGTAGTAGACAACTAATATACATACATAAATATATATTTTTAATAATATATAAAATACATATATAGATATTTCTATACCCAGAGATTGAACAAATAGACGTCTTCGTACACACACATATTTGTCTCGAGCATGAATCGAACCCACGAGCGACCCTTGGCTCCGTAGGGTTTCTAACCACTCGGCCAATCTGTCAGTCGGTATATTAATAAAGATTACACTCTTGATTATGTACATCTGTGAATGAAAACAGAAATATTACCTAACTGTTCGGTTATAATTCACTCACATAGAGACGGTATACGGTTAGAATGGCGTAACGGAAGTATGCGTTAGGTTATTTACTTAAATTAGATTTATTCAATAAGATTCTAGTCTAGTTTACCAAACTCATTGTGTTGGCACGATCGTAAGCCACCATTACCTTGGTGACTTACTATATATTAACCAATATTTAAGATGTCGAAATGTTTCCATGGTATTCTAGTGATGTTCCTCTAAACAAAAATGCAGTTGTTTTTGTAATCCAAGTCAGTCAGTAGCTAGTTACTGTTATATTTCTAACAGTATAACGTATTTTCAACAGTATATATTATTATACAGAGTACTGTCTTTGTTGTCAGGAGGAAATATTATCAATTGTCATCATGAAACAGAATCCGATACGCTATGCGTGGTAAAAATTATAAATTCCTAATTAAAAGTATCTCGAAGAACATATACAGTTCGTCTGAAAAAGAATAAATTGTCAAATCTTTTTACGCAGAAACATCTTTGGTAGTGTTTACTGTAAACTTGTAAAATGGATTATCATTTTGTTTTACATCAGGCACGTAAATTCTCGTATGTAGAACAGCGTACTTATAAATCTTACTTATACATACACCGACTCAAATGTACTTAAAAATTCTGCTATAAATTTATGTTTAAAACCAAGTACCAACAATTTCAACATCTGTAAGCGTAAAATTACTAAAAAGAAAGTTTATGCAAAATAATAATTTACTCCAACAATTACTGACATATTTTTTCGAAGCTAATTTCAACTGTTCTGCTAAATTAATGTCACAGAACAAAATGAATAAAGTAAATTATAGAACGTACTGCAATGCCTCAATTTTTACCTTAAGGCTTATACCTATTACCTACAGCGTTATTCAGTTCGTTCTTTTTAATTTTTACTTAAAAATAATTTCGTTACGAAGATAAAATTACAGTTATTATGAACAGCGTGCATAACGTTTTCGATTAATAATGATAGATCGATTTTGTTTTTTTTTTCGTAAACACTTTTTAGTATAATATATTTTTGATATCCTTTTACAATCTTCGCTGTAAAAAGACTATGTTGTATAAATAAAGTGTTACTGTACTTATAATATAAACTTGTCTCGTCTTACCCAATTACATGTATGGTATAATGTTGATGGCTATATTATTGTAAAAGTACGCCAAATATAATACATATTGCGTTTACATTAACGGTAAGATATACATTAAAAAAAATCTAGTAAATTCCTCATTTCTTTCAAGTTATTATTTGAAACGCGATCTTTTATTATTTTATTTATCATAAATCAAATGAGTAATATTAGAAGGGCTTCTCTAGTAAACTTCAATAGTAAAATTTACCAAATTTTAAGAAAAATATTTATAAAATGGCTGCCAAAAATATTTGATTATTATTTGATAGGCTCCACAAAGTGAGCTGAAAAAAGGAATGTGTTTTAAAGTAACGAAATTGATGATTTGTATTTTTTTGATTACAGATTTTCAACAATGGACTGTGCTAAACACGTTCTGGTCGCGATCGTACTGCTGTCACTAGTCTTGCACGGGCACAGTGCACCTGGATCTCGTCGTTCCCGAGATGCTCAGCTACCTTCTCAAGATGACGCTTCAAGGGAAACGAAGGAAGAAACCACCCCACCTTCACCAACAAACAAGCGGCAGAACAAAGCTCTTAACTTTTTTGGATACTATCCTTCTTACTTATCTTCTGGATTAGATTACACAGATGATGACGATGACGTCACATTTGGTGTCAATGACGAGAATATAGACGACGACGAACTATCACGCACTATCCCTAACCATCGTCGACAACAAAGTAAAAAGAAAAACGGCAACGGAAACTATCCCAATGACAACATAAACTCACTCCAATACGACAATTCACCTATTTTCTACATCCGACTACCTCCGACTCCGTATATGTTCGTTCCTGGTCTAGGATACGTCTCACAACCTCCAAGCCTAGGACCTCCGATGACCCCTGTCCCACCACCAGTTGCGGATCCTTTCATCAATTTACCCATAGATTTCGTATCGAATGGAAAACCTACAGGAGTCTACCAGTGGAATGGAAACCCCGGATACCAACAAGGTTATCAACCTCAAGTTCCACAAATGCCTTCTGTAGACCCCTTCGGTTATGGACCAATTATGCCGCCTGTACAAAGACCGTATAACCCACCATCATATAAACCCAAACCCAAACCTAAACCTGCTCCAAGTAACTCCAAGGTCACGAACCTCAAAGGTCCATTCGTCTTCAACGGTAAACCTGGAGACAATGTCTTCGTGTTGAGAGACACATACAACTCTATATACTCTGATGCTTTACAAAACTTCTATCCTTAAAATAATTTCGATATTGTAATCATCGAAGGAATAAATCTCAATGGATTTGACAAAACTTACGAATAATATCTTAACGGATATTAACATGTAGAACACAATAAGAATTATTCCTCTGGCTTTGCTCGTATCGAGCCAAAAAGCAACCAATTGATAATGACACAAAGACAAACACTTTTTATGGTTAGGATAGTTTAAGTAGTAAAAAATACTCAAATTTAATTAATATGGCCAATTACGTGCAAGCTCACTGTAGATATACGAGATATGAAACAATATGATATTATGCATGGTCTAGTTGGTAATAAAAATGGAGTAAGAAACGGCACGCTCGGTCACGTTTTAGTCATTAAAATGAGTAAATTCTGTAAGAAATGGCGATTACTCGTCGTATATTACCGATTCTTGGATATTTATACGATATTAATACACGGTGTTCGTTACTAAATTACGTGGCCCAGTCAGTGTTCTTGAGTTAATGAAAAGTGGCGTTTGTGCCTCCGGGTGATATGTTTTCTGTAGATTTTACTTGTTAAATGGTACTGTATTTCGCATTCTAATTTAGGTGAACGTCTGTGCATCAAGGAGTGGATTAAGACTTTTATATTCTTCCATAATTTATCTACTTCAAATTTTTTTTGTGTGAAATTTTATGAAATTGATATTGCATTTTAACGAATAGTCACCTAGTTTGTAATATTCGTACTGTAAAATATTTATGTTGTCTATTTATTTTCTAATCTAATTATTTTTAAGATCATGGAGTTTAAAGTAGGACTAGATCAGTGCGTATGGGTCAGTGTATACTGTTAGGTCTACGAATTATTCGTATATTTATACCTTTAGGTACAAAGTGCTGCGTTGAAATCTAATCAATGACCGTCCAGCGCCTTATGAAACGAGATTATTTACAAGGATACAATAAGTATTAAGAAATTTTTAGCAATTTAAGTATAAATAATTCTTAGTGTTTGACAAGCTAAATAATTTAATAATGTACTTTTTTTTCCGGTTTACATAAATTATAGTATACTGTAATATGTTTTCTGGTCCTAATAAAAACACTTGAAAATATTGGTTGTTTATGGTTTCAAAGTACGTGCTTTTTATAATAGTTTTATAAATGTTCACATAAGTATTATTATCCATCATTTTAAATATGAAAGACGAATAATTTAAAAGCACAATAATTACTTTTTAAACTTTCGGTTTCATTAAACTGAAATTCAAATATATTTCTTTAAATGAAATCCTGTATTATAATTCCTAAAATACAAACAAAAGCAATATATTTCATAACTGAATCCTTGTACATACAAAATATGTTTTTGTATTTTATACGAAAATTTGAGGTGTTAGCGTAAAATAATAAAAATTGTATTTATTTATATTTTGTTTTTTTTTTTTTAATTTTCCTTCAATACCTACTTACTACTTACTTTCTGAGCACGTGTGTAACCCACAAGCTAAAATTTATTTAAGTACCATTCCATTAAGATGTCGAGTCGTAATTAAATATTGTGTGATAATTAGGAATTAGGTACCTATTGACATAAATGAGGCGAACACTATGAGAGCCTTGGTTTGGTACAAGTTTGGTACATTGTACGGGTAAATCAGTACTTAAATGCGCTAGCTAATATACAATATTTAAGAACTTTTACAGAATAACTCACTTCTTTTCAAATATTTGTATGTGGGTCTCAGATTAAGTAAATGTATGCAGATACGATGCCACCCTATAATAAAAATGTGACCTGAAAACCAAGCACATTCGTGTAGGTATATATTCGAATTCACACACACATAATATATATACCCAAACCAATCTCACGTGCGTTTATTACGTAAGTATTGGAAAGTCAAGCAGTGTACAATTTAAAAAAAATATATATTTTATGCGTAGTATATCAATTTTTTACTTTTACAATTTTAATTCAATACTGTATAACAATTTTTTATTTAATGCTCTTGCTTTGTATACAATAGTTAAGAGCTTTCTCGGAGTAACCTATGTGTTTAGAGTCCAAAAAATAATGATAACATTTCAAATATTTATATGTGGGTACTGTCACTTGGAGTTATTGTGGGTCAGACCAAAAAAAAAAAAACGGCGGGATGGAGCTTAACAACGCATCAATTTTGAAAAATTATTTCTTGGGTAACTTGGGTAACTTGGGCAAAAATTCGACTAATGAGCTGCTGCTCATTAGTCGAATTTTTACCCAAGTTTAAAAGTTTTAAAGTTACCCAAATAAAACCTAATTTAATTTCATCGTTTCGTGATTAGTAAGTTTATGAAAAATGAGCACTTGTGTTGTCATAGAAAGAACTTCTATTTATAAATCTTTATAATAAAAGTATTAAAATTAGTTTCCAAACAAAAACACACTTCCATCCTGAAGAGAAAAAACAAAAATAGGTACCTCAGGGCTTATTGGGAGTCCTATATACCCAATAAAGCCCACATATATAAAGTAAACAACAAAATCTTCTAAATTAGGCAGTTCTAAAAATTATCAAAAATAATCAACATTTAATCGTAACCAGTCTTTGTGAGTTCTCTGGGATCATCCGTTCGTGTTTATACTGGATTATTTAGACAGTCTTTCATTTATTTTTTGATGCAGTCATGGGAACAGTAAAATTCCACGTCAATATCATCTAGCACCACACATATGTATTTCGCGCGATATCATATGCTTGAGAAATTTTACCTAATTATCAATTCTATCTTTTGGTCATAATATTGAAGAGTAGTAACTACCAAAACGTTTTTATATGTTAAAATTGGTTTGAAGTCGTACATGATGAAGACTTAGAACGGGCCGCCGAAAAACTCGCCGCTGCTGTAGAACGAATACTTTCAATACGATCAAAACATGATTTTCGGATGAACTTAAAGCTTGGTTTCTAAGACAGTAACTTTTTAAAATCGGTGCCCTAATGGGACCTATTGAAACTCTAATAAAATCGTCGATGACACTAATATATCGTCAAAAGATAACTTTAACATGTGTAATAGTGTAATAGGTGTGTTAGTAGATATAATGATAAAACAACGAACAAAAACTAATCATCGATTAATGTAAATAGATAATAATTATTTACTATTCGCCAGAAATTAAACAAAAACTCGCCTGCTCTCTACGTCAAGAACAGTTTATAGCTCAGTAATTACAGACAACTATTGTAATTATAAGCAAAAGCCTAGGACAAATTCCGACGGAAGTTTTTTTTTTAAAGTGTTCCTTAGTTTTCCTAAACGTATCTGGTAAGTTCCCCGCCGATCCCGATGGCATGTTCATGCGCAGACAAATAATTGTCATGGGCGGGAATCGAACCCGCAACCCTCGGCTCGCAGTTGGGGCACAGCACAGTTTAGTTAGGGATGGTTAAGGTCTCTAACGACTAAGCTAATCTGTCAGTGACAACTTCTATTCTTTTGCCTCTTTAATATGTGATAAAAACGAATATACATACCTACTCGATGTTCGACCATAGCCGAAGTCTATTTTTCTGTGACTATTGTAAACTATAAGGTACCTCCGAAATATAGGGTAGACTGGGTACGATAGAAACGCTAGAAACGATAGAAATAATTGAAACAAATTATTTTTTTCGGAAACCATTATACCTTTCAGCGCGACACTACCTTCGTTAACTACGTCGTTCATGTTTGAATTTTTGGATACTGGCGCACTGGTTAGTTGGCAACGCTATTGTGCATACGACGTTTTGACAAATTTTAACACAAAAAAGTAAGAATTTACGATCTTTTAATTTTCGGTTATCATAAATTAACCCTTATATTTTAATATTTTTGCTTGTTTCAACACTTATTTGGTATTGTATTTATAGATTTTGATAAACGTTAAAGTTGTATTTTAGAGTAAAATATTGAACTTCAAATGAAGAATATGAGATGGGTACGGCTGAAACCGTTTGAAACATTTTATTTTAATTGTTGCGCTGTTCCAACCGTCCCGCACCACGAACTTTAACTACGCCAATTTCTTCCTTTTCTAGATGCCCAGAAATAAAAAGCATGTCGTCTAACAATGTTCAAAAACCTTAATTTCTCTTTGAAAATGAAAAAACTGAATACCTATATTTGGTAGGTATCTAAAATTATAAATCTTGTTTGAATCTTTAGTAAAGATTGAAACATGGGTATAATAGCAACGTGTTTGTTTGTATGAAACATGACATATTTTTTTATGATCTATCATGCTGTTATAGCTTTTTAATACATTAAATCTATGTTGAGTATAGTTCCAATCAAACTATAAGGCGGATCGGAGTACAACGCTTTATGCGTGCTTGCGCAGGTTCAGTCATATGCCCCTCGCTCCACTGCGTCCCGCTACACCTAAAACTGGTTACCTACTGCGACGCAACTTGTGCCTATGTTCACATCCGCCATAAAGGTTGATTGGAACTGTACTTATGTGAAATGTTAATAAGTTCCACTTCCATCCGTTATCGATGCATAAAAACATACTCGTATTTAAGTTGACTACCTCTAAGACATTGTTTCAGTAATAACTTTAGAAATATTAAATAGTTACGTTCCCAACTTTTCATGATCTCATTAAATAGATAGGTACTTGTGTAGTTTAGAAAACCATTTAAACCTATTAAAAAAATCAATTATTCCAAAGGTACCTGAAGTATTTCAATTAACACTGCGTACCTACTGTTTCAACTCTCCTTCACCTGGGTTCAATTGAACCACTTTCCTGGGTCCTCTTTATTAGGTAATAGCAGCGTAGTTGATTGACATAGAGCTAAAGAATATATTTTAATCATAAGCCACATCACAGTACTTGATATGAGGAAAATATTTACTCTGTGAGTATAATAGATACATGGATATAATATAGATTCAGGCAGTGGTTCAGGATAGTCCGAGCCTCCATTTTGAGCCTCTTTTATACACCTTGATTTGACCATTGACCAGTTCCAATCAACCTTTATGGCAGATATGAACATAGGCACAAGTCGCGACGCAGTAACCAGTTTTAGGTGTAGCGGGACGCAGTGGAGCGAGGGGCATATGAGTGAACCTGCGCAAGAATTCTTATAGCGTAGCGTCTCCGCCATAAAGTTTGATTGGAACTATACTAATCTAACAATACCATATTTCCACTTCCTGTTTAGTGTTGCCAGAGTATTCGATGTTAAGTCTGATTGAAATCGCGTTCACTTCGCGACTGTTCGTCGCGACAGGAATATTATGGACATCCTAGTAATATGACGTCAAAACTTCAACTTTGACAATTAAACACACACACGCATAAAGGTATATATACTAGCGTAAGAGAGGAACACAGTGTGCGAATGACATCCAGCTCTTTGCGGAAATCCTACATGCGAGAAAGAAATGCAAGAAAATCTGACATAAAACCTCTTTGAACACATTTAGTCTTCTTTACTCACTTTTCAAAATAAGGTCCAGCTTTGTTTTCTATTTTGTGTTATAATCGTTTTGAATTCTACAAAAATTAATTCTTGTGATAAAAATGGTGTACTGTTCAGTTTTAAATTGCACTGTAACATATGTTAATAATCCAAATAAAGAGACATTTCACCGGTAAGTACTGCCAATAACATACTGTTATCTTAATGCTTATTTTTATATAAAGCAATCCTAAATTTACTTGGTTATACATCAGTAGTATACGGTAAATACTTTATTTTGTAAATAATTTGTTATTTTAAACAATTATGTGTACGATACAAAAATATTGTGTAAAATTACAATCAAACAATGAAGCATAGGGATTGCACAAAATGTATCGATATGTCGATATTTTCAAATATAAATATTTTGTAAATTTGATATTACCTAATTGCACCTGTTCCACTGGAATGATGTCGTTAACTGTTTTTAAACATATTGTGAGGTTTATTTAGCCTGGCAGCACATTGTAAGGGAAAGTACGACATCTATACATATATACTACACATAGGGTATATATGTAAATACAAGACTTTTTCAAATGAAAATATAAGATATATACACAATTAATTTTAATCGTTATTTATTTATGATTTAAAATCTGATGCTCTATTTAATTTTAATCGTTATTTATTTATGATTTAAAGTCTGACGTTCTATCTGTTCTCTGATTATGAACGTCGTAAATAATTAAACTTTGAATGACAAAACTACTGTATACAATAGTTTAACCTCATTTTTCTCCAAGAAACTGCGGTGTTAAAAAATGCTTTCTGATAATGATGACTATTTCATAATATCCAGGTTTCCTGTAAACACGGTTAGCATAAAACAATGGAAAAAAATGTTAAATAGAACAGGTGGGACTCCTCGAAAACATTCTTTGGTTTGCAGTAGACATTTTACGGATAACTGTTTTGTCTAACTAAATCACCGACGACTTTTGAAGAAAGGATCTATACCTACTGAATTTGTGCCGTTAGGGGTTTCTTTTTTTTTCATATGTGCTTACTAAGTATATTAAGTAATATACTAATAATACTTAATATCTAAAGTCAGAGCATTTATGCCAACTGTAATTTCTGTACAGGTCAATCTGAAGACCAAGCGATCGGTGTCAGCGTACGTTTACCGGGATATATCACCAGGACCTTCAACTTTAGAGCCTAAACCTTTATTTCAGCACTAATATAAAATGGATTTGAAGAAAAGTCCATCACAGTGAAAATATCAATTTTAGGCAAATTATCACTTTGTCTTTTACAAAAACTTTTTCCTTTATATTCAAATAAAACTTAATTACCTATTACACAAAGAAACAAAAGATATTATAGACTAGTCCAAGGCATCCAAGGCATAATTTGTGGTGTAGTGAGACGACGCGACACTCAATCGAGTAGACAATGTGACGTCATGGGCAGTAAGAATCCACCAGTCAAACCGCACGAAAATACATAATAATAATAATAACGTGCACATTACAACGTCGTGGCCCCAAACTAAGCATTAGCTTGTGTTTTGCGTACCAAGCGAAGACATCACATACATATAACAACCAAGACCCGGTACCAGTATCGATATTCATCATATAAATACTGACCCGACCTGGGATTCGAACCCGGGACCTCCAGCTTCGTAGGCAGGGTCGCTACCCACTAGGCTAAGCGGTCGTCAAATTAATAAATATCAATAATTTATTTCTCAGTCATTTATTGACGAATTTAAAAAAAACTTTTACTGTTTTATTAGTTTTGGTTTATCTTTCAATTCTATCGAGTTAAATTGTATATTTTGAACATCATGAACTTCTCTATTGTAAATGTTTTTGTTTTGTACATTCTCATTTTTTTGTTTACAAAGAGTTAAAATTTTGTTGTTATGCGTTGCAACGTGACGTATTGTAATTAAAAATAAAAATCGTTTATTTATATTGTTTTATTTATTACTTGGCTTGTATTCAACTAAATATTAACATTTCCATAATGATGTTAACGCTTTCTTTACTTCTGCAAATTTTCTATTATCAACTGTTAACAAAAAAAAATATTTATTGGAGTAAAGGAAATGGCATTTGAATTGACTGATTGATGATTTGTCATTTTAAAAAACTAAAAGTTAGGAAAAGTAACTCAAAACAAAAATTATGTAGTATAGCAGATTCAAAATAATAAATAGGATTGCCGATTTCGACTTATGATATCGCGGTAATTTCAACGACACATTATCATGAAAGTACTACGTGCTATCGATAATATAAAAAACACCCATGCACATCACTAAAACTGGCTCAACCACATGTGAATTTTGCACACATACTCATTTCCGTTTCGGTCATGCGATGTTTAGATGTCAGTTGGTCTCCTACGCTAGTATATATATGTCTATGCACACACGTGGAATTTGACCAAATTTTCGTTTTAGTTGCCAGTATAAAACCATAAATTACCACATCCTTTTTAGATAAAACTGAAAATTTTAACAGATTTCTAAAATGTAACGTAATGACTTTCAAAAATACTATTATCATCCGAATACCAAGAGACATATTAAAACCCAGAAGTCACAGAAAATAGACATTAGACGAGTATTCGTATAGGTATAATGAAAATCGATAATGAACTTACTAGATGAAATATTTTTTTCTAGTGGCAAGTGTTTGAAAGGGACAAAGTGACTCTCCGGCAGCTATCTCCTAAACCTCATTTTGCCTTCTTACGATTTGCAATTTAAAATGAACCTTATGTATAACGCAAAGGTTTTCTTTTTGTTTTATCCAGTTTCGGGAATGTACAGTCCTGAACCTACGTAGTAAGTACTATTATGTCCATGGCTGACTCACTGTTCTGCCCGATTCTGCCTCATTATTCTGCTTGTGAAATGGGTATTACGGCCAGTTACAGCTAAGGTTACTCTTTTTTAGATTAAATATGATTTGAGCGATGGCAACACTGTTCTGCTGATAGCTGTCCAGACTTTTTGGCGGGAAGTTAAAAAAGGCGGTCGATTTTAATTTGTTATAATTTTTAAATTATAAATACTTTGTAAATAACAGTGTAAATAATACTTAATATAGTTTAATTAATATGGAAGACGAAGATAAGGAGAGAGATAAATATCGAAAAAGAAAAAAAATTGATATAATTGACTCTGATAGTGGGATTTATAATCCATATATTAAGCCGGGATATAAAAGACTGTTCAATGAACAAACGTCTGATGTGGAATTTATTGTGTTTGTGGAAAGCACAAACAATAAAAAAATAGGAAACAAAAACCCTAAAAATATATCACAATTATTCCAAAAGAATTGTAATGGTGTGACTGAGATAAAACGAATAAATGCGAATAAACTGGCTATTACATTTTCTCAAGCAAATAATGCTAATAATTTACTGAATAATAAACTATTTCTGTCAAAAAATGATTATAAAGCATTTATACCAGCCAAGAAAGTAGAGAAGATTGGTGTCCTTCGTTTCATTCCAACAGACATTTCTAATGAAGTTTTATATCATGAACTTAGTTCAGATTATGAAATTATAGGTGTACGTAGATTTATGAAGAAAGTTGAGGGAGTATTGAAACCCCTACAAACAGTAAGCGTAACATTTTTATCAACCACAATCCCAGAATATGTTAGCCTTTACTCATATAGATATAAAGTATCAGAATATGTACCACCACTGTTACAATGTTTTAATTGTTTCAAATTCAACCACTCTGCTTACATATGCAAAAATTAACAAGTCTGCTCCATATGTTCCGATAATCATCATTACAAAGAATGTGACAAACCAGAAATAGTGAAATGTTGTAATTGTGGTGGATCACATTTAGCAATATCAAGATTATGCCCGATTAAAATTCAAAAAAGTATGGAGAAAAAGAATAAAATAACATATGCCCACGCTATAAAGTCAAATGTAACAAATAATTATATGAAAGATTTCCCTGCATTACCTAGAAAACCGGAATTGAAAGAAATAATTAATGATGACAAAGTTATTAATGCTTTAGTAAAAACATTAATAACTTTAGGTAATAGAAAGGATGATGCACCCTTAACGACTAAATTAATTAAAGAAATATTATCTACAAACCTACAATTTAATAAGGGATAGTTGGTATCATGAGTACAAAAATACAAAATGGATTAAAAATAGCTCAATTTAATGTCCAAAGCATATCCAGCAAAAAACCTTTATTGATTAAGTTTTTGTTAGAAAATCAAATAGATATATGTTTAGTAAATGAAACATGGCTTAAGAAATCAAAAACATTTTATTTATCTGGTTATCAGTTTGTTTACAAAAATGCCAAAAACGAACATGGTGGTGTAGGCATTTTAATTAAAAATAACTTAATATTTGATGTAATACCTACATCTTTTTTCGAAAACATACAAAACATTTGTATTAAGTTGCATCTTAATTATAGTACATTAACAATTTTATGTGTATATTGTCCACCTAACACTGCAAGATTTTGTAAAACAAAGCTTAAAAAAATCATAAATCAACTACCTAAACCCATATTTATCTCAGGAGACTTCAACGCTCATCACATAGCATTTGGCTGTGTTAAAACAAATTCGCGGGGCTCTGTTTTGTTTGATTTATTTGATGAATGTGATTTTTGTATTTTAAACACAGGCTCTTTTACAACTGTATCTCCACCAGGCCGGAATCCATCTGCAATTGACGTCTTTTGTATAAGTTCAAATATGGCATCAATGTGTAATTGGCATGTACACGATGACCCAATGGGAAGCTACCATTTACCCACAATAACAGAAATAGATATTTTACCAAATATTTATGAAACTACAAAGTTACCAGAAAAATTCTTGTATAGTAAAGGCAATTGGGATAAATACAACGAATTATCAAAATTCTTATTTAACGACATCAATTTAGATTTATTAAATCCGTTAGAATCATACAATTTATTTTGTGACAAGCTTAATAAAATAAAATACAAATGTATACCTAAACAATTTAATAGGGAAAGAAGCACTAAATTGCACAAACCAGTACCTTGGTGGAACGAAGAATGCCTGAAAGTGGTTCTGAAAAGTAAAGAAATGTTAAATTATTATAGAAAATACCCCACAATACAAAATTTTATTGAATACAAAAAAGCAGATGCATATAAGAAATAATTTCTAAATGAACAAAAACGATGTAGTTGGAAAGTCTTGTGTTCATCTTTTCATAGGTGCACTCCAATATCTAGAATTTGGGACTATATTAAAAAATTTAGACATGTTAATTCACACAAATTAGTTAAAAGTAATGAATGGATTCCGGACTTTATGGATAAGATAGCACCTCATGATCCTCTAGAAAAACACATTAACACATCATATATTGACGATTTTTGTAAACAATCAGATAACTCTCCAGATATGATGCTAACTCGTTCCTTTTCATGGGATGAATTTTCAATTTCATTATCTAGTCGAAAAGACACAACACCTGGTTTGGATGATATTCCTTATATACTAATAAAAAAACTCCATCAAAATGCTAAACAGATTCTACTACAGGTCTACAATAAATTATGGGAAAAATTAATAATACCTTTAGAATGGAAAACACAATGTGTTATTCCTATACTGAAACCAGAAAAATCTGAAAAAGATGCATCATCATATAGACCCATTTCTTTATCATCCTGTTTAGGAAAAATTTTTGAAAATATGCTGAAAAATAGGTTAGATTTTTACATAGAAAGCAACAAAATTTTACCAGATCCACAATTTGGCTTTAGAAGAGGTAGAAGTGCATGTGATAGTTTTACTTCATTTATTGAAAAAACAAAACATTCTATGTTGGCTTTAGAATACACTGTTTGTACCTTTTTGGATGTCAAAGGAGCCTTTGATAATGTAAACATAGAGATTTTAATAAAAATTTTATATGATATTGGTTTGCCAGGTAAAATTATAAAATGGGTTTTCACTTTTTTGTATGATAGAACTATGTATTTAAAACATAATAATATTATTTATGGGCCGAGATCAGTGTATAAAGGAACAATGCAAGGTGCAACTTTATCGCCACTACTATTTAATTTGTATGTCTCACAAATTGCCAAATATGTTAATCTAAATAATTTACAATTACTTCAATTTGCTGATGATTTATTACTCAGTTCGAATCATAAAAATTTATCTGTAGCTATTAATTCTCTAAATTCTGGCTTAACTGAATTACATATTTATTTCCAAAATCATCTAAAATTAGATATATCACCAGACAAAAGCAGTGCTTTAATTTTTTCTAAAAAAGCACTACAAAATCAATTGACAATGACAGATGACCTTTTGATTAAGTATTGTGGAGTTGCCATACCTTATGTAAAAGAAAAAAAGTTTTTAGGTGTGGTACTAGACTCTAAATTAACTCTATCTGCACATATAGAATATATATGTAAAAATGCATTAAAAGGATTAAACATATTAAGAAGTTTAGCAAGCACAACATGGGGTGCAGATCCTTGCATCCTAAGTATGTTGTATAAGAACATAATACGAAGTCATTTTGACTATAGCTGTTTGGCTTATTTCAATTCTTCAAAATTAAATAAATTAGATGTAATACAAAATAAAGCTCTGCGAATCATAACTGGTGCAATGTGTTCAACTCCTATACATGCCATGGAAGCGGAAAGTAATATTATGCCGTTAAAACTCAGGAGATTAATGTTTGCTCAAAAGTTTTGTATTAAAGTATTGTCATCGCAAAATGATACTGTCAAAAATAAAATATGTCCATTTAATTTAGAACTAGATTTAAAGAATTTAATTTCAACAGAGAAAATTATAAATAATCAACTACCACATCTCTCAACCATTATGTTATATTGTGACAATAATTATTCAAAAAAATTGTACCAGTCTAAATGTTGGCCTTGCTATCAGGCTACTTATACAGATAAAATATATAAAATAAATATAACAATAAGTAGAATAGACAATAAATATGATTTTTTACGATATATTGGGAAGAAACATGGTTACTATCGATTGTACACTGATGGAAGTAAGACGGCTGATCATGTCAGAGCAGCTTTTTATGATCAACAACGGACATATTCCATTAGTTTTGAATTGTCAAATATATGTTCAATTTTTTCAGCAGAGGCATATGCTGTTTATGAAGCTATTATGTACATATATAAAATTACAAACATTGATAAGTTTATAATTATCACAGACAGTATGAGTTTACTTTTATGTTTGAATTCTAATCAATTTTGTTATAAACGTAATTACATAGTTTATCTTATACGTAAACATGTACACTATTTAACCAAATTTCATAATAAAATAATTGAATTTATGTGGGTTCCTTCACACAAAGGTGTGACAGGAAATGAAAAAGTAGATACTGTAGCTTTTCAAGGTATTAATTTGCAATTTGATTGTAATCTTAAAATTCCTTTTTGTGACTATTATGTGCTTGTGAAAGATAATATAACTGAACTGTGGAAGAACTATTATTTGAAGAAAAATGAAGTTTGTGGAAAATGGTATGCTGCTATACAACCCAAGTTACCAATCAAGCCATGGTATTATCATTTTAAAAATGCTGACAGACATTTCATAACTACAATAAATCGACTGAGATTTGGCCATTGTCAGACACCTGCCCATTTAAGACGACTAAATATAATTTCTATGGATAATTGTGAATATTGTTAGGAAAAAAATGCTGATTTGAAACATTTATTACAATGTTGTTCAATATTTGAAAATCAAAGATTAGTAATGAATTCAGAAATCTGCAATAATATCTCACCTACCGAATATCAAATACAAGATTTACTTCAAGAAAAGCAAAATTACTTACCGATATATAAATACATAAAAAGTACCGTAAAAACAATTTAAATAATTACATAATATGTATCAATATACGAAAGGCCTAAAAGGGCATGATCCCAAGGCCGTTAAAATATTAACAAAAAAAAAAAAAGATAGCTGTCCACCCGCTGTCAATATCAATAACTAAGCCAAAACAGCAAAGTCAAAATGTGAAATTAAACGTCCAGATTGTCAACCAATAAAAAAGCGAAAAATGTGTCGGAGTCGTAAATTAGTCGTAAATTATAGTTTACAATATAAGTAGAATTGTTTATCCATTACTATTACAAAGTAAAATGTACTGGTTATAAGCGTATTTATATAATAAACAAGTTAGTGTACCTAGATGAAACATTCCTGTGAAAAGTGTCATAGTCAATTGGTCAGGAAAAATTGGAAAACAGTAATGTTCAGTGTATTTTTAATAGTGATATAAAATAGCAAAATATTTAATATGTTCCGAAGCAGAAGTTGGTTTGGCAGTGGCTGGGGTCGCCCTAAAAACCCACATTCACTGGAAAGATTGAAATATTTACATAACATTCTATCAAAAAATACAACAGTATCCGAAAGCAACAGAGGGACTCTTGTGGAATCACTTAGATGTATAGCTGAAATATTAATATGGGGAGACCAGAACGATAGTTCTGTTTTTGAGTAAGTAAACATTTTTATGTTTATCAACAAAAATATCAATTTATTATGATCTAATGATATCCATATGTCATAGTAAATCAAATAAAGCAAATTAACCATTAAAGTTTTTGTATTGTTTTTGATTTGAGACAACTATAAATGTGCTTGTCCTAAAAATATATAAAACTTGACAATGCTAAGTTGATTTCATGATAAATATTTAACTACCTACTATTTTAGGTATGGATTACCAAAACTGCGTTAGCGCTTTACAATGTTATCTGACAAAAGTTAGTAAATATTTAAACAAGCTTATAGAGGGAGTGTAGGAACCTCACACAGTAAATAATTTTTAACTATAAATTTAGGGCTTTTTAGTGGCTTGCGGCTCCTTTTCGCTTGGGTTTTGTGCTCTTTGCACTATCACAAGCGAAACTAACTAATAAACTAACTTTTCAGACAGCATTGGAAAGCCAGGTCAACTTCAAATGACAACCCTAAAACTTATAATAATTTAAGGGAGGGGAAAGCACAGAACCTACTTTTATTGAAATGTGGAAAGGCAAAAAAATATATGTATCTGTCACAAAGGTATTTCGGTCATTAAACATTTAAAACTATCAGTAATTACTTTTGCAATGTTCATCTTTTGGGTGACTTGCACTCCGCTTGGGCCTTGATTCTCACATTGATATAAATAAACCTAACCCCATCTTTTAATTTAGAAATGGTATACAATCAACCTTTTTGGTTTAATTTCAAATAAATGAAAAAGCTAGGTAGCTTGCCATCTCGTTCTAATCATTAACCCTAAACAATAGACATTAAAAGGGGATAAGGGGCTGTTCATTAATCATGTAAGATGATTTGGGATGGGAGGGGGTCTGACTAGGTCTTATTTTTTCTTACATGGGGGTGGGAGTTGGTCATTATAGTTCTTACGTAAGATCAAAAAAGTAAATTAAAATTATAATTTATTCCTACTACCAACTTTACACCCTTATTTTTGTACCTGTTTCTAAAGATTAACATTGACACTTCTTTCCAAAAAGTCCCTGACTTCCAAAAAGTCCCTGACGAGTTTTGTTGTCCATATGTCCAATTGCGCTTGACAGGAAAAATTTGTTCAGTGTGCTCCACGGAAAGGACTGTGCCCTTATACAAGAAAGTTCATGATGTTGCTTCCGAAATTCAAAAAGGGCAGGTTTTTCTCCGCATATTGAAGATGGGGCAGGGTAATGAAGTCATATCCCAGACAAAGTACATTAATGTCGACATTGTTAATTACATGGATTATAGATGATGTTATTGGCATAAATGTGATTGTGAGTCCCTGGACTGATCCACATTATGATAAGAAATACTACATTAAAGAAATAAGTGTTAAATTAGAATATTTTTAAAACATTACTCTTCTGTAGGTAATCACACCTATGAATTTTTATATTTTACATAGAAGGAGGGGTGGATCAAAAAGTGGTAAAAATTGTCTTCCGTAATTAATGAACAGCCCCTAAGGTTTGAAAAACCAACCCCTATTTCGGACTATTGACAGTATGAATCTTGCATCTTCTGTAAATGCACTGATATGGTTATGAAAATTTTCTTTTTATTATGTAAGTGTAATCAACACACCCGATTCCATTTCTTCAGTATAACTTCTACTGACTTAATAAACTTATCACATAGTGATTTGTTTAATATATTTTTTCATAATGAGTCTGTAATGGATTATTATTAGTATGTACCTACATACCTAGTGTATTCTAGTAAATAAAAGAACAAGTTCTAATGTCACATGTATTTAAATTATAAACGTTGTTACAGCTTTTTTCTCGAGAAGAATATGCTGTCATATTTTTTGAAAATCATGAGGCAGAAGTGTGGGGGTTCATCATTTGTTTGTGTTCAGTTGCTTCAAACGTTGAACATATTATTTGAAAACATAAGAAATGAAACGTCGCTGTGTAAGTAAAGAACTTCTTTGTAAATAAGCAAAGAATGTTTTATTCTAGACATTGTCATATCTAACTAGGGCAGTACATTTGGAGCACACACCAATGGAAACGAATCAACACAACATAAAATTTGCTACAATGTGTACCTACTTCAAAAACAAATTCAAAAGTTCAGCATTTTTTTTTTTGTAATTATTGTTTAAACTTTGTACGTATGTAAAAAAGATACATTTTGTATTTTGACAACCTTTTGTATTGGTAACATCAATCCAGTAGACTCATTGTGTAGTTATAGTTAAGTAAGTATATTATATATTATATTATTTTGTACAGCAAAATTTTTCATATAAATGGCAACATGCAAGTGTGCTGTGGCCACTGAACACCAGAATTTTCATCTCTTGATATTTTGTGCAAAATGTTTAGTAAGTACTACCTGTACTCCTCAAAATGTATTTTGTCAAATGAGTAGTCTTAACTTTTTGAACCCTAGATTAAACTGAAGTATAACTGAACTTTTAATAGTCCTAAAGCAAGGAGTTTCAAATATAAAGAGTGATTAGGCACCCATCTTTGGGCATTCTCTTAGTTACAACACTGCTTGTGCACTTATTTCCATTCCATTCCATCAGCCCTTTTTGTACCCAACTGCAGGGGCTCAGGCCTCCACTCAAGATGAGAGGCTTGGAGCTTTAATCCATCTCGCTGTTCCAATGCGGGTTGGCGAATTGTAACGATCACCATCTATTGACAGCAGCCAGGACCGACTGGCCCGAGTCAGTGATAGTTAATGTACTTAAGTCAGAAAAACTCATTGGTACACGCTCGGATTCGAATCATGCCCACATGGCCTTATAGATTTGAAACAGGTTCATTGCGTTCGAGCTATCACGACACTTATTACGGACCTGTACACCAAATAGAAATTATAATATGAAATAAAAGATATAAGTTTTTTAGCACATAGGCCTATTACAAATCATACTTAAATTAACATTTAAAATACTATTTAATTAACATAGTTACTACTATCAAACTAAAACAAAGAAACAGCAATGTAGACTGTTCTCATGGTATATTGATCTAACCGTTTAACCTGTATTAATTAACATATATCATTCTGTTTTTCTTCAATATGTGTAAATAGCTAGGTTTTTAAGATTGATCAATTCTACATAGGATATATCATGAGAATTAATACAGAATACCTATCGCAATACCACACTGTTATATTAAGTTAATGACTGTTTGTGATCATTACCTATGTTACATGTAAACATAATGTTTTACGATTGCTCATGTGGTTATATACCGTATCTATAGAACCAAAGGTTGTGGGACAAATATTTGTGTGAATAAACATGTCTGTGCCTGGGTATAAGTTACTTTATATGCATGTATATTATTCAAAAATATCTAAGTATGTATATCAGTTGTCTAGTGTCCACGGTACAGGCTTTGCTTGTGTGAGATGTCCCAGGTATTGTCATTATTGTTAGGTAATAAATATTATGGCTATTTGAAATTTCATCATTTATTTCATATTAATCTCTTGTTTTGTCTTCAAACTAGAAGATATTAAATAGTAATGTCTTTGCAATGTATTTCCATTTACAGTTTGTAGATATTTATGTACAGTCTATCCGTTATATTAGACCTCAGACGCCGGCGTCGGTATCCTTTGAGGCGGCAGCCAAGTGCCGGCGGCTTTGTGAACTTTGCGGTATGCGGTGTCCACGTGTCAAAGGGTGCGGGTTAATATAATGGATAAACTATACTACAGAATCTTTTTTGCAGACTTTTGTTGTATAAATAATCATAATAATTTAATATTTTTTTTTTATTGCAGATTACCTTTTAAGTAATAATCATGTCAACTCAATAATAGTTCACAAATTTGACTTCTCCGATGAAGAAGTGATGGCGTATTACATATCTTTCTTGAAAACTTTGAGTTTAAAACTGAACAATCATACAATACATTTTTTCTACAATGAGGTAAGAACATAAACTATTCTGTGTACTATATTGTAAGAATAACATTACTCGTAATGTTTTTAAATTTATTTAATTTAAATATTATTTTGTTAATGATACCATAATTTTTCTTTAGCACACAAAAGATTTTCCTTTGTACACTGAAGCCATAAAATTTTTTAATCATCCTGAATCTATGGTACGGATTGCTGTGAGAACACTTACATTAAATGTGTATCGAGTACAAGACGCAAGCATGCTACGTTTTATAAGAGACAGGTGAAAATAGTTTTTAGTTGCCTTTTTGTTAAATCTTAGATAGGTAGGTACCTACTCTATTTTTGTAAGTAATCTTCTTGATATGAAAACAAAGGTAACCTATAACATAAATGTGAATTGATTTGTATACATAACTTATTAATATTTTCTGTATGTTTCAAAATAATTTAAGTATTTTAATAATAATAATTATTATTATTATTATATCATCTGGTTTACACAGCTTTATTTAACACATTGTAAAGTTAAAAAATTGTGGGTCTGAAAATAAATATTTTTGTGATCACTCTTTATTAGTAGTATTCAAGTTACAAACAAAAAAAACTATGCTCAATATTGTTGTTATACATATGTGAATAATAAAAAAAAATGTTCCAGGACTGCAGCTCCATATTTCAGTAACCTGGTGTGGTTCATCGGGAAACATATTTTAGAATTAGATGTCTGTGTCAAAAATGATGCCGAGTAAGTATTGCCTACAAAACGGATTCGAGCGCAATAATTTAAAACATTGTTCAATGTCTAAACTACCTAATAACATTAAAAAGTTGTGTTCATTCCAGCCACCAGTCTCAGCAAAAATTAGATGATTTGGTAGCCGAGCATCTAGATCATTTGCATTATATAAACGACATATTGTGCCTGAACATACCAGATTTGAATGACGTTCTAACGGAACACCTTCTACACAAACTGTTAATACCTTTGTACATACACTCACTTACATACGAACCGATTAAGAAACCAATAACCTCATCGCCATATAACAGAGAACATATACAGAGTATAGAGGCGATAACGCGAAATTTAGAAGCGATAATCAAAAGAACTTTTCCCATGCAAAGAGTAGAAAGTTGTGAAGATGAATCTAAACCTAGCGTGTCATGTGTAGTTTCTTTATTCCTTCTATCACAAGTATTCTTGATAATAACACATGGTCCAATAGTACATGCTCTAGCCTGGATTATACTACAGTCAGATCTTTCAGTATTCGAAGATGGAGCGACCAATATACTAGAAATGTACATAAGCAATGCCAAATCAAACATAAAGTTAGAGTTTTCGAAACCTCAGTTGAGTTTAGAAAAGGCTTTAGAATGTAGTTCTGGTTATGATAGAGACTATGCTACACCAGAATACAGTGGGCCTAAATCGGCTTTTGGTTTCGAAGCTGATAAGGACACAGATCATTCTAGTTGCGATCTCGATCCTGAACTGGTTTCCAACTCTGTACCCTCGACTTCCCACGTTAGCGAGGCTTCCAGTTTCATCCACGATTCCACTGAAGACCTTGTTACTCAGATCTATGCTGTACCGACATGCAGTTCTAACACCGAGAATATGCCAGATTCCCCATTACCGGATTCTGGGATAGAGTTAAACACATCAAGCAAAGCCCCGGAACATCAGCACAATATAACAGATGAAGAGAAACAAAAGCTATACAATTTGGGAAATGCAACATCGACCGCAAGCAGTGACCGAATCGTTTCCTTAGAAAAGATCCTAGAAAAAGAAGAGAAAGAAATCGAAAAGAGGCCATTTTTAAAAACGATTTTAGATTCTTTAAATTGTAAAGAGAATGACTATAAAGCTTTGTTCGCACTGTGTTTGCTGTTTGCACTTATCAATAATAAAGGTATAAATTATTTTTATATTACATTATTTTCAATATAAATAATACTTATTATGTATTTTGTTTTTGCTTGCATTTGGACAGTGGGTAAGAATTTTTATTTTACGAAATACATATAAGACGCATGATGTATGCTATAGTTAAAAGCTTTTTAACACAAATAAAACCGTCTTTACAAAAATGTCACCTACAAAGTAAGAAATATTATTTTGTAGGTACAAATGACTTATCTATATTAATAAAATTGTAGTGTCTGTCTGTCTGTTCCGGCTAATCTCCGAAACGGCTGATCTGATTTTACTGAAATTTCGCAAACATAAAGAGCGTTCTCAGGAGTGAAAAGCAATTTTTTTATCTATCTATATTAATAAAATTGTAGTGTCTGTCTGTCTGTTGTGGTTTATTTCTAAAATGGCTGATCAATTTTGGGACCGACTTGTGGGATAGCTATTCTACATGCTAAAATAACTAAATGGATTTTGATGAAATTATGTATAGAAATTTCTTAGGTAGTTAAGTTGCAGAATTTTCTAGAAAAAGTCACAATATTCTAGAGCGTCGCGTCCATTTATCCCTGCCGTTACAACTGTGTAGTTCACGTAGGCGAAGCCGCGGGCGGAAAGCTAGTAGTTTATAAAGTTAGTGTCAAGTCATTTACATTATATTATTTTCTATATTTGTAATAATTAATTTGTTATAGTTTATATGCTTATACCTACAAAATATATTTTTTCAGTTTGTAATTTTAAATTTTTTTGAAGACGGTTTTATTATTGTTAAAAAAATTTTAATTATTGCTTTTTAGTAGTTTGCATGTGTTTGAGAAACAACACAAATTCCAGAAAAGCAAGCATGTGTATGTTTGCTTGACAATGACAATCTTATAAACATGTTTTCTAGTTTTCCTGAAAAACATTATTTTCTGGTGGGGGGCATATCATAGTACTGGCACTTCTGCTATTGTACCACATTGTTTGACTATATAATATTTTTACTAATTGAATATCTTACTTTATTAATATGGCACTTTAATAATGTAATGATCCTGCATAGATGCCTCTGCTTTTTAATAGACAGTAATATTTAGTATAGACAATCTGATAATACATGTTTTTTCAAATGATTTATTTCAATACATATTTTCTTTACGTAGGTGTGAACACAGAGCTTCTAGATACATTATTATGTCCAGAAACTGAAGTATCACAGAGTAGTAAGCAGGAAGACACCGAATGTAAATCAGAAGAACAAGTGCCTAAACACAGACCGCCGGCTATGCCTAGTTTTAACGCGTTGCTCGTTAAGAAATTAATGGCTATAGCTGAATTAAGCTGTTTTCCTAGTAAGTGATTTTTTTTTTCGAAAACAAATTTTCCAACTTAACTGCTTGTCCAGGCTACCATTGTTGTATTTAAATACAGAATGGCCATAATTTTGTCTTCATATCAGTCATATTGTCACAGTACCTACTAAGAATATCTCAGGGCGTTGTGACATATTATGGAAATAAATTTATCACTACATTAAACCGTCAAGAGTACAGTTAATAGAATTGAGATATAGGCATTTCTAGATTACTTACATTATGACAATAATTGGAGAATATAATTTTAGATATAAGGGGCCGTTCAAGTATTACGTAAGCACTATAGGGAGGCAGGGGGGTCTTTGCTTTGCTTATTTTTGATGATATGGAGGGCGGGGGGGATCTAGATGGTGATTACGTCAGCATTAATTATTCACCTAGAATTAGAACATTAGACATTCCAAAACCGGATTTATGTGAGCAGACACACAACATTGAGTAGCAAACATCCAATCTCATCGAAAACTTAGAATCATAGATTTGGGTGTCATGGACTAAAGACTATTAATTGGAATTAATATTTACACCAAAAATTTAAAAGAAGTTTGTTTTGTTCCTAATATTACGTACAGTCAATGCGGGTAACTTAAGCTTTCAATATAACATTGGCCCACTCTTCACTATTGCATTATTTTATTTTACTTTACGATTCATTTAAAAATAAACAAATGTTTATTAAGTTATTTTGTACCTTAGTATATCCTGAATGCATACATAACTCAGTGACATTGATACTGGCAATAGATTTAAAATCACAGACTATTTTGTCCGCAGCGTGATTGTGTCGTCGAAAAGATTAAGCAACAAAGTTATTTTTTACGCAGTGTCTGGATAATTTTAACAGGTATATAGCGCTTAAATTGTATTTGTTGTTTATTAGTGTTGACACATATGCAAGTATAATTTAAAATATCTACAAAGTTACAGCGAAATTGTATGATTTGTTCAAAACCGTTTTGCCGCCGGTGAAATACGTCTAACATTGGCCCGGGCTAAAATTACCAGTATCGTTTATGAATTGCTGTCAATTGCTGAAGACAAACTAGGAGATGAAAGATTGCCGGTTGCTTACCAAAGCACTTGCGAGGGAAACTTGTTTCCTGGGCAAAACAGATGTGTTCAAGCTCCAAACTACGAAATATCACATAAGCAAAAGGCTGAAGAAGCATGGGTATGGCCAAAACAGGTTGATGTGTGGAAATGTACAAAGAAGAACACCATGAAAGTGCGTGAAAAGAACGCTATAGATTCATATCTATAGCGTTCTTTTCACGCACTTTTCACGCACAAAGCTACTGATAAAAGACGACTTTCTGTCTATGGAGTGGGGCGATTAAAGAGCTTATATATTGCTATCATATGATCTGGATCTTGGAACAGTGTATTAAATTTGCATGTTATAATACTTTCTAAGACTCATTTTTAATTGTATTTTGTGTCAAGGATTGTAATATTACAAGTGTAATTTTAAAAATCTTGATCGAGAACAAATGTAGTACCTGTGTCAAGGCAACATTTTTATTCTGGCTATAATTTCCACAAAAAAAAATATTTTGACGGTTATAGGTTGTCTATGGGCACTGAGTACGTTTATAAGCATAAACAAGAGGCCAAAGTTATAATGAGAAGCTCAGAATTCAAAATAATACGTAATATTTGAACATGGGTAAAGGTGGGCCAATTATACCTCAAGTCTCCATATAACTTTGGCCCACAAGTTTTAATCGTTTTTTTAAATTTTTTTATAAGGGTGATGCTATATACGAATGATGCAATACAATCTAGACGTTTAGATGCCACCAAAAACATAGGCAACGTGTATTACACGTTTTAACTCTCTCTTTTCCTTAACGATATTCAACAAAAGTGGGGCAAAGTTACCCACATTGACTTTACTTAAAATCATAATATTTGTAACTTACTCTATGTTGAATAACGTGTCAGTAAAGTTTATTTAAATGAATATTATGTGCCTTACAGTCTTCTATTTCAAACCTATTCCTTATTTCTAGACTTATAACTGCTGCTCATGAATCAATGAATTGTACCAATGTTTACGTAAGCATAAGGGGGAGGGGTAAGAGCTTTGCTTACTTTTGCTGATGAAGGGGAGGGGTGGGTTAATAATCGCAAAAAATCTGCTTACGTAATACTTGAACGGTCCCTAAGCACTATAGTTTAAAATTTTTTATCAGACTGTGGAGGGTAATTAATTTTTAAATATTAAACACGAAAGTGATAATTATAAACTGAGTACAGTACAGCTGCAGAGCTGTCGCCATGTGTGTATCTTTGCCAACTTCCATCAGTAATTTGAAGTCATCATCGAAAATATGTAGATAAGAACTTCCTTCAGCAAATCATTTAATAAATTCTTGTAAAAAAACAAACTCTCTTTTCATTTCTTCATAACATATGTCAACAATGCACTAAGGTCTTTCAAATCCGTGACATGACATTATACCTTCACTTTATAAAATAAATAAATTTAATCTATAATCAAAACAGACTGCTGCTTTGTACTAGTAATACTAAAACAAATCTTTATACAATTATCAAATATTAGTTTTAACCCCAGTTATTTCAGATATAAACTAAAGTTATGAATGTGTTTACAGTTGAACTGCACTTTAACTTAGTGAGTTATAACTCGTGAACTAGTAGACACATGAATTCATATGAATTATAGTCCCTACAGGAAACGTGTTTTGAATGAATTCATACTATATGCTAGTATTATAATTTTTTTTAGATTATTGGTTTAAGAGTTAGTGAGGGTGACATGCAACTTACGTAAAAAGGCTACTTTAGAGCTTAATATTTCGATTACATTCATTATTTATGTATATTTTTTTGTGCAGCATTTTAATACACCATGTAGCGGTTACAAAAACGTTTTATGATGCCATTTATAGCACTAATAGTCTACGAATAGAATGGCTATGAATTACATACCGACCGACATGGAGAAACTATTAGGATACCTTGTCGAACTACGGAACACAAAAGAGAGCCCAGCACAAAATTAGTGCCAGTTAAATAAATTTTAGCATACGCAGTCGTAATCGTTTCGCAAACAATATTCTAAATGTCGGTCACGTTATCTGTGCTAACCTAAATTCAATCGACTGGCAGTCATTTCAAAGATAACACCTAAATGGCTGCGCTATTTCAAGCCATATTAAAGTTAAAGTAGCGCCATCCCATTCGATGAAAATCAACTTATAAACCGGTCGTCATTTGTTTCGTCAAATTCCTAGGTAAGACAAAATATTAGCAACTATGAACGGTGAAGGCACGCAGGGGCTAACAATCCAACAGCGAACTATTAAAACACTGGATTGAAATTTATTTATTAATAAAACCACATTCTTTTATTTCGTATACAATACTACCATAGAGTAAATTAATTTGACAGCAACGTTTGGTTTTAATAAAGTCATAAATGTCAATTCACAGTATAGAAGTGACATTACGCAATGTTGGGGAGTTGACGTGGATTTATCGGTGGTGAAGAGCGGCGCGCGGGGACCTTGCGCACTTAAACTGACCGTCTTACACGAGCTAGCTAGAGTATAAGTGGTTAGACGGTAAGCGCAGCAGAGGGCTACTAGTCAATTCGTAATTTTATGAATACTACAATGAAAATAATTAAGTTAAATAAATATAGTGAATGATTCATATGAGCACAGCTTTACATTTTCTGAGAAATTGTTTGCCCCTACTGACAAAACTCAACTGTCAACTATCTCTTTCATTTGCACACTATTGGGCGAGTGAGAAGGGACTATATTGAATTTTTTTGGGGAATAGAGTATAGTTAAAAGTTTTTCCATATTAACATGCCTTTTATTATTTTACAGCATCAAAAGTTCGTCTGGTGACGTTGGAATTAAGCGTCACACTGCTCCGTATAGCTATACAGGGGGCTTCGGGAAAAGCCAATCCGCGCTATATAACCCAAGTGGACGCACTTAGAGCTCGCGCTGCCACATTAGCTCGAAATTTCTACAAATGTGATGATATATTTTTGGATATGTTTGAAGATGAGTGAGTTTCCAAATTTTCTACTATAACAAACTCTACTGATGCATTCAACACCAGTCATTAGGGATGGTCTATAGAAAATTTTTCTGTAATGACAGTAGTTTACCTACCCTTCTTTAGTATGTTTGGAAAAAATTTCTAGCAATTCCTAATGTTTCTAATACTGTAACCTCAGGAGGTTTCATAAGACTTTTGTTCCCTGTAAGAAGTAAGATTGATTAACGCTGTAATAAAAACAGAGTAAATGCCCCTTAAAACTAACTAAACGTTGAACGTTAAGAGGATTCCCCTATAAGAACCATGTTTTTTTATTCGACGTTTTTGGTGATTGGTGGCTGTGAGATCATTGCTTACACTTAAAATTTTAATAAAGTATATACTACTATGGCTGCTATAACAAAAAATAATAAAAATAAAGTAAAGGTACAGTTCCAATCAAACTTTATGGCGGATGTGAACATAGGCACAAGTCGCGTCGCATTAACCAGTTTTAGGTGGAGCGAGGGGCATATGACTGAACCTGCGCAAGCACACATAAAGCGTTGTATTCCGATCCGCTATAAAGTTTGATTGGAACTATAAAAAGTAAATGGAGTCTCCATACAAGAAACATGTTTTTTTTTTAAATATTGTATGGTAGTACGGAACCCTTCGTGCGCGAGTCTGATTCGTACTTGGCTGGTTTTTTAAATGTTTTTATATGTCAGTTGTTATTTTATTACCTAAAAGTTTTCATATTCGTCTTATTTAAAAGTATCCTTCACCTTCAATACTTGGTGATGGATAAATAGTGATACACCTACAACAAAATTATGTTTTCAATCTTAGACAATCACTTATTGAACAACACTGCTGCGAATTAATGAACTGGCTGACTGGATTATCTCTAGTTTTCCTTGACCTGCAGCGGTGCGTGGCTGAGCGGGCCGCTGCATCGATGTAGGATAGTAGTGGTAGTAGTCGAAATAGATAAGCCAAGCTACCGCGGTTCAAATAACTCTTAGCTAATGAATAATTATTCGTAAGTAAAAAAAAAATTGTGTTATCAATTGAGATATAGTAAAGATATAGTGACCATTTCAAACTCGACAGTGCCAATAACAATTGAATTTTCTATCTGTCTTCAGATATTGTGAGATGAGCAAATGCCCATTGAACGTGGAATGGCTGTGCATGGACGCGGCAATATTGTTGCCACCTACACGCACGCCCATGTCTGGCATAGCATTCGCTAAGAGGCTGCCTAGTGGAGAGGTCAGTCACTCATTGTTGTTCCAAGTTATTTGTTTTCCGTTTGTTGCTGATAAGAAATTGTTCAATATGCAAATAATCACACGAAAACATTTTTTCATAGTTCACGCTAGACGATGGGTACTACAGCTCGCGCCAAAATTCTTGTTCGTCTTGAAGTTGAAATTTTGCGTAGGTGCGGGGTCTGCTAATTTTTGCTACTGCGACGCTACTCGCTTCGATTTCAAGACGATCAGGAAGATTGGCGCTAGCTGTACACATTTAACAGTTACAATGTGAACAACTAAAATTCACGTTTTTGGGTACATTAAAAAAGAATCGTAAACTGTTAGGAAAGGTATTAAATGTAAATTGTTGCAGAAGTTTATACTAAAAAAAATTTTAATAAACTATAATGTCCTTTCGTATAATTTTGTACTTTCATATAATATTTGGTTTTGTGTTTTGTGCTGTACTATTTACATTTGCGTTTCTAGTTTATGAAAAAAAGATTTAAGGATTATATTAACACCATTTATATCTTATGGGAAAAAAAATGTTGTTAATTGTGAGGTATCAATTATTCTAAGCCGCGGCCCATTACAAACTCTTTGGTTACACCTCAAAAAGGGCACCGGAGGGCCAAGTGTGAGTTTATTACTATTAACTGTGTCGTATGCGTTTTTCATAATTTGTATGGAAACTCGTACAGCACATCTAGCGGTCGTTTTAGGCAACTACGAGTTTCCATACAAATTACGGAAAACGCATACGACACAGTTAATAGTCAAAAACTCGCACTTGGCCCTCTGAAGTAAGATCTTTATTTCACACTGCATTGGAGAATTTAATTTTCTAATACACCTTTTGTTAATGTTTCTTTGCATGGTTATTTTTCAAAAGTGTATTTATTCTAAAGAGGATATTTTAGTTTATGTCGCAAATAGTTGTTTATGTCCAATTTTAATATATTATACAATAAAATTTTAGATGGAACGAGCGCGGCGTGCAATACGAACTTTTTTTCTTATAAGGGATCTATATTTGAAGTTAACTGGGAAACCAGAAACTCAATTACCGCTGGTGAACTTGGGGCCTTATGTGCAAGTCGGTCAAGTTCTAGACCTGAGTAAGTAACCCATATGAGTTAAAATTATTTTTATTTTGCAAAATTCTTAGTTTGAACTAAAATTTTAGTCATAAGAGCACGCTAGTTACGTATGCGAATTCTGTAGTATGTATTTTTTAAAGCTTGTTGCTTCACCGTACAAATTCTATCAGAAAATCTGAGCAAGAGGTGTTCTTGCACCAGTACATCTGTCTGCTTGTCCATGGTAAAATCGGGAATGGTTCTGGTGATTGGATTATGATCTGATCTAGTCAGAAACTGATTAAAAATTTCTTGCGAAAATCTTGAAATAGGCTTTGACAATTGTTGTTTGCTGATCAGATATATAAAACCAATACAGTAAATAAATTTTACAGCAGCATTTGGTTTTAATAGATACAGAAATGTCACTACACAATATCGAAAATGTCAAACGCAATTCCGCGGGGAGTGAAGGCCGGCGCGCGGAGTCCTCGCCAACTAAACTCAGATTGAAACTCGCCATCTATCGTGGGCCATTTTAAAAGGCCACATTTGACATTAAATTTATCAATTACAACTTCATAGTGCGTGACGTGGACCACGGCCAAAAGTCATGGCTTAAACTCATGATTAAATTGAATAAGCGATTTGGTTTTGAAACATCTGTTAATCGAATGACGTGGGCTAAACATGTGGGCAAAAAGAATAAACGCCACAAACCAAATATAACTTAAAGTTATGACTTAAAACTGAGAAGTGAAACTGAACATGTAATGTAAAATCTTACTGAAAAAACTAAAATTCCAAAGTTACATTTTATGTGTAATATTACAAAATTATGGTTTGTTTTAAACATAATATGGTCTGTCTAATCTCTGAGTTTGTCATTTTGCTCGGTTTTCGATCGTTTCGAAGTATGAGGCGCTTCAAATCTCTGACTCTGTAATTATATATAATGTCAGCAAATTCGGACTCAGCCTCATTCAGGATGCTCTGGAAAGGTCCCAGATTCGAACTATCAGCACCTAATTTGGTCGTCATTGATGTTCTCTCCGTTTATTTTACTTTTTGGTAAGTATATTTTTAGGATTCCGTATCTCATAAGAAAAAAAGAAACCTTTATAGAATCACTTTGTTGTTCGTCTGTCCATCTGTCTCTTCTATCTCTCTTTTTCTCAAGAACGCATGGAGGTGTGAAGTTGAAATTAATATCAAATTCTTAGGCATATGTCCGAAGCCTTAAAAAAAATTAAGCTTGTAAGTTGACGCAATAAACAAATTGTCCTTTTGCTGCATATTAAGGCAAAAAGCAACCTTTAATTTTAAAATATCAAATAAAAATATTAAAAAACAATTTTTCCCAATTACAAACTTACATTTTTTTGTTTAGTAAATACATAACACAAATATATTGTATGGTCGTCCGGAAATCGATATAACTATGCGTTTCCGTGCCGTCTGTTGGTGAGAAATGATAAATACGCTATGAAAATGTTTATGTTTTGGCCAGAAAAAAGTCGTTTATTGTAATGTATTAGGATGCCAACAACAAATACATGTCAAATGATAATTTTCTGAAATTCATAACACTTAAACGAACTAATCACGAGAAATATTTTATTATTATAAACGTTATATAAAAGAAACGAATTTTTTTAAATTTTTCAAATTAAAGGAATTGCTGATGAATTATAAAATAGTCACGGAAGTACTTTTTTTAAGAAATCACATTCTCATACTCTTAGGTATGCGTTGGGAGTGATCTTAAAGTTTAGTAAACTTGCGTCGTGATAGCCCAAAGCGCAACGAACCTGTCTCAAATTTATAAGGCCACAGGGCCATGGTTCGAATTCGCGCGTGTACCAATGAGTTTTTCTGACTTAAGTACATAACTATCATCAACTCTGTGCATCGGAGAGCACGTTAAGCAGTCGGTCCCGGACGCTGTCAATATATGTCGGTCGTTATAATCCCCAATCCGCAGTGGAGCAGCGTGGTGGATTTAAGCTCCAAGCCCTCCTCTCCCAAGGGAGGCCTAAGCCCCTGCAGTGGGGTAAAAACTGGGCTGATTAGGTGAAGTTAAATTTGCATATCATTGTCAATTAATATTACAATAAAATCTTTTGTACTTCAACAAACAATATTTCATCATTATTTAACAATTGTTTTCATCCAGACTTTAAAATCTTGTGATATTGAGCAACTGCCACATAATCAAATCTGTTGCAACTTAGATTATATCATTGACAATAATATATTTATTTACAGATGATGCAGATCTCATATCGTGTGATATAATTCAGAAGGATGGCACATGGCATCACAGGTTTTTAGCTGTGGACAATATCCAAATTATATTGGTTGAACCGGACAAACAAAGACTTGGCTGGGGTGTCGCAAAACTTGTTGGCAGCTTACAAGATTTAGAGGTATGATTTTTACATAGACAGTACTTTTTGCATAATAGTTACTTGTATTTAATTTTATGAACAACTTTGGGAAGGGGGTACTTTGGGAAGGGTACTTTGGGATGATGGAAATAAATCTAGAGATTAAAGGTTTTTTAAAGTGGTTTTAGGGAAGATCCAATTGGGAAGCATCAAGAGCTGTCCCCGTTATGAAGAACGATGTGATTGATTCATTCTATTTGAAACTAGTTGGTTGTAATTATTATGCACTTTGGCACTGACGAGAAAAAACTAAAGTCAACTAGATTGATATTTGTAATATTGCAATACGCAAATCGATTTATATTCACATGTGATAATAAAACCTAATTAATAACTTGTTTTTTTCTATTTTTTTTTTGTCTAGTTTAGGTTTATTTATAATTTTATTGTGTTTTCTGTTAATGAGTAGATATTAATTACTGTAGTGAGTATTTTCGTACTTAATTTATCTAAAGATTCCCTCTAACAAAATCTAAAGTATATTTTAATTTACATAAATTACTAAATACATGCAAATTGTACTTCAAAAAGATCTACTCTTAAATAAGGATATTGATGCGGTTGTAAAAACAATTTTCTGTATTGTGTAGAAAACCAGGAAACACCGCAAATATTGTCATATGATATAAAATGTTATACACAGATACAAGGTGACAAAGAAGACCCTCGTTGCTTACATCTGACCATCCACAAGCCACGGGTGGGCGGCAGCGGCGCTCTCGCCAGGACTGTGCTGTTGAGAGCCAAATTTAAATTCGACGACCATATTCGAAGTATGGCAGCCAAACAGCGACTCACTAAGGTTGGTTACAAATTCCAAAGCTAATTAAAATATATACCTGCAATTTAAACACAACATAAGTACTGAAAGTAAGTTCGTGTTTAGGCTGTTAGTGTTAGGGTCCCAAAATACGACTAAAGTCAATCATCGCGCCTCATCACGAAGGTCCTAAGTGGTCTTAAGAATAAATAACAAAGTACCCTTAAATCATTAATATTAGACACATGAATATCTTTATATAATATTTCTTTTGTGTGTGTGATTAAGTTGATTCGAGAATCGTTTAGATTCACAATTTGAGCCGATAGAAAATATTAAAATAATTATAATATATAATATAATAACAAAATATTTAATGGATATAAAACCTTAAAAGCTAAAAATAACTAGTCCCTAGCGAACCTGATGCAAAGGTACCCATAACGCTCGCGGCATTACCGTACTGGATCGCTATGGCGAGCCTCTGCATCAGAAACGACCCCGAGCGAGGGTCACACCCCCTCTCCTTAAGACGGCGACCGATGCTCCTAATTAAATTAAATTTAATTAATTAATATTTATTACGGAAACGATATGGTGACAGGAATAATTTCGTCTTGTCTTCCCTCCCTCCGATTTGGGCGAATATTTGTGTGACGGGAACGGAAACCGGAAAGGGAGGAGCGGAAATAAGATAATACTGTGATAAAAAATAAAATACAATGAGAAACGAATATCGAGCGAGTGAAGCAGTGGGCAGGTCGCTAGTTATATATGAAAATGGGACGTACGCGTTCTATACTTTGCAGTCTCTACTACTATATCTACACAGCGTAGACTCCTTGGTGTTTGAATATGGTAGTAAGGTCTGAGAGATATGGGGGTTGAAAGTGGTGGACTTCGAACATGTGTGATTTGTCAATAAGACAGATCCAGTTTTTTCTAGAAAGTTCCGAAATTTTGAAGAAAGTTCTACAATGACCGAGAACATCCTGCATTTCTCACACATATTCTCTGTTTTCATTCTTATTTTTCAACCCTACAACCTACCCCTTGTAGTTCTTTTTTAAAATTAATATTTCTTTTTTTGTAATTTCACGATAAATATTATAATACTTATATTTTTTTAGTTAATTATAATAGGTACACTTTTTTGACTAATTTCATTACAAAGCAATAAAGCGACACGTGATTTTAAGAACTCGACATGTAAATAGGTTACTTCACAAGGTTATAACTGTTAATCCTGATCGAAGTTTTCCATAGGATACGTAAGTAATGAATATTTGCATTGTATGAATTGAGTGACAATGAGTAGAACTCAAGAGAAGGCATAGAAAAAGTGATACCGCTATGGGAACTGGAAGGGGAAAACACATAGTTATAAAAACGTTATGTATGAACGTCCACGCGGGCGGAGCCATGGTTAGAAGTTAGTTTGAACATTTTGTAATCTAGAAAGTATCAAGGACATTCTCACAAATTAAAATCTGACGTTATTGTCGCATATGATTCTCAGTGCGCAGATGCAAAATCGGTTTTGACATTTATACCATATTAATTCTTGCATTTGTGTGAAGTGTGAATTGTTTATTAATTTTTTATGACATAACATCTGGTTTTCGTAATAGAATCGACTTCCAAATATATTCATCATTTTTTTTTTCTTTTAATGTATGAAAATTGTTACCCAAAATGTACTTGTATTCCTACGACGACCGCCGGGAAACATTGTTTATGTTTATATAAAATTGGATTAATTGTACTTTGTTTATGTACACGGGTTTGTCTGGAATAAGCCATCATTTTTATGTAACTATTATATTTGAGGAACTTACAGTTTGGTCTGAAAAACCACTTGCATTAGAACTGATTCTGTGAAAACATCCTACATCCTTGAGCAAAGTTGTAGTTGTAATATAAATAACTCGAATTAATGAAATCCATCGTTCTAGGGTCGCACGAAATCTCGACAGAAGAAAATGCAGCAAATAGGCAGATTGCTAGAAGTTATAGGAATGGGTGGAGTAAGCAGCGCGAATACGGCACCCGGAGGAAGGCATAGGCCGCTGTTTACCGCTGGATCTAGGCTCCCAGGGTTTCCAGCTCCTCGACGATCTACTGGTGATAACATAGAACTAATAAAATAAAATAAAAAATATAAAATTAAAGCTAGTAGAACTTTTTTTGATTTTTTTATCTTTCATTAGTTGAATAGGTCCGTACTCATTGTACGATCAGATTTTTCTCAAATTTGTTAGGCCCCGTCATTGACCTTTTTAAACAGTAGATACCCAACCACATACAAAATCGAAACAAACTTCTGTCCGCGTAGGTATAGTTATCAAAAATAAAAAATAAAATTAACGTCTATCCTATGTAAACTTTATTAATCCATACTAAAGTTCATATCGCGGCTATCGTAAACGTCTTAAACTAATACAGTTTATATAATACGACCGCTTAGCCTAGTGGGTAGCGACCCTGCCTGCGAAGCTGGTGGTCCCGGGTTCGAATCCCAGGTCGGGTCAGTATTTATATGATGAATATCGATACTGGTACCGGATCATGGTTGTTATATGTATGTGGTGTCTTCGCTTGGTACCCAAAACACAAGCTAATGCATAGTTTGGAGCCTAGACGTTGTTGTTGTTGTTGTGAATACACATTTGTTTGTCAATGGTTCCCGTTCATTATGCTATATTAATTTGAATGATAAATAATTCTTACCTTATAAACTTAAAATGTTTCCACTGAAATTCTGTTTTCGCCTGTGTAACATTGCTGCGATGTGTCGTATATGCGATTTTTTTCTTGTGTTGTATTCGTTTATCAGATGTTTCCGAAATTCTATTAAATCCTTTGTATATAAAATTCACTGTTTGATTGGTACTTGGGGTCAAAGCTGAACAACGCAACAGATAATTGTCTTTGTTGTGACCAATATTACTTACTGACTAAATTATAATAATTCTAATCAGGACGCCCTTAGGAGAGCATGAGAAGTAAAAGTTCTGAGAGTCATTATGAATTTCCATTCGATTTATCATGTCAAATTACATTGCATTACATTATATACAAAACATTATAATACAAACATTTGTCGAACCTTTTTGTTTGAATAAAAATATTTTTTTTTTGTTATATATTTTTTATTTTTACCTCGGAAGCTACTAATGTAATCTGTCTCCTCTAAAAACTTCTATAAAGCCCACTGAAACTTTGGAATCATATGTATTAAGAGAACCTCGCAAAAATCGCCTCGTATACAAAGTTGACAGTGTACCGAAAAGAATACTCAAAAACAACTTAAATCACCCATCACCTTCAGGGGCCACCAGTAATTATATTGATTATTATTCATCCATTTTTTACGTAACTAAATTTATTCACAGAAAATGAAAATGTTATTATCTATTTTGGCTTTCTTTCGAATAAATAAAGATGCTTTTGGTTTAACGTTTTATCACATTTGGTAAAGGCTATGCGGTGTCATTCCTACAAACAGAAGAGGGACACTGAATAAAAACAAAAACACTAACCGCTCAGTGTTTCTTTTGCTCCTTTATGCCTTTATATTTCACGTACATGTAAGTGCCCAGATTGGAATGATTTTTAAGTTTTTTTTATTACTCAAGAAAAACATTATGTTCATTACCGTTTTTACTGTTCCCAGGTGTCGATGGAGAGGAACCCGAACGACGCTTACGGCGGCCAAGCGGACATCTTGTGAAGGATGGAGTTGTCGTGTACCGCGAAAGGACTACTAGTCGAGAAAGGTAATCATTACTTACTGGTTATACTACTGCTAGAACCAGACAGGAAGCGTCTGAAGTTATATACAGAAGCACTGTCTGGTCTTGTTCTGCAGCACATGAGATTATCAGAGTCATCGTGGTGTTAATTCATCTCAAACCGGATGAGCTTTGTAACCTTCTAAACTTAAACTGTCAAATCATACACTTATAGAAAGTGTGTTCAACAATGACCGTTAGGAAACGTTTTAAATATTAAGTATATAATTTTCTTTCAACTTCGGGTTCAGTGTGAGGTTCGGGTTCGGGGTTTTTAGCGCTTTTTAAAAAACCACCACGTAAATGTCTAGCCTATGATTCATAAATACAGGGTTTAATTTGAGATCGCGGATTCGAAATATAGTAATGCAATGAAATTAAATAAAAGTAATGTAGAAAATTCCATACCGAATGTTCGGCTGAACATAGTCCAAACTAACAGAACGGGTAGAGCTTACCTAACTTAACAAGAAGATTCAAATAAGCAGATGGCGCAAACTAATGGTAATCGAGAAAAACATGTTTAAAGTTTAATTTTTTTATCACTTATTTTTTTTGGAATTTTTTGTTCAATTCGGTAAGATCTATAGGTGCGGTGCGCTCTATAGTTTGGACTGTGTTCAATTGAACACCCTGATTGTGTGTATTGAATTATCAAGATATTATTTGTCTTTATATTTCCTATTGCGCCAAAGCTACTTTTTAAATTTTGTTTTAAATATGATATATTCTTAATTAGATATCTCGGGCATATATTTTCAATAAATACACGATCTGAAATCACACCCGGTATATAACATACTCAAAATATCAAATTAAGGAGAGGAAGTGGAGTGAAGGGAGGCGATCTTTACGTACTGCTTCGTCTGTCTCGCTCACACCATCAAAATCCCGGCGCACTCTGTCTCATGTTACCGTATATTTTAATAAAATACAATAAACGTTCAGTTATATCTGTGCACAACTGTAGTTTTTTTTTGTATGTTGTGGCTCCTTGAATCCAGTCAATTAAGATAAATGTGTTTGTACTGTAGTAGTATGTCAAGAAGCAGTCATGGTTCGCGCGAAGGCTCGCCTCGGCCGCGTTCCGAAGAAATACCCCTTGAGGACATACGACGGAACAACAGTATTACGACCGTTGCGCCCGCTGTTTCACAAGTAAACTGGCGTGCAGTACGTGCAAACGATCTGTGCGGCTCTGAAGTGCGATGTGCATACCTGATTACGCAAGTCCACCATACTTCCTGCCACAATATGCCTATGAAATTATGTGACTGGCATATTTTGTGACTAACTTCAGCGCTGTACAGATTGTTGCACGTATTGTGCTTTTGTGCTTACTCATATATAAAAATTAACTTTTATCTGCGGCTTCGCCTGATGATGTCATATTTTCGTATACAAATCCCTCTAATTTAATTTCCTTGTAAAATATATTGAGTGAACAAACCTAATTTTGATTTTAAAGTACTACAACTTCTGAAATTATTAAATTACTCTGACGGCTGACTTGGTATTATCAAGTTTCTGTGGCTGATTTCAATCTGTCAACTTTCTGCTGCGTACTGAAATTTAAAAAAATGTATGTACTATTTTTCGTTTTTTTTTTTTAGGTACAGCCGAGCACTTCGACACCTATACAGAAATCGACAAGCAAATCTTCTGAAGAGACCTCTTTCATATCGGGCGAAACGTCGCGGAACACGCGAAAACGTATAGGTTCGATTATAGAAACCATTTGATATTAGCTCAAACGTTAAAGGACAATGCCCATTACGTTATATGCAATTGACCCTAATTATTATTACGTGACTATTAAATTGCGTCAAATTGAAACGTATGTCATTGACAAGCTCGTTTTTTTGAAATTATTACTAGAATATGATATTTTCAAGAAAGTGCAGTTTTTCGAGATATCGTGAATTACAAACGGATAACTGTGGAGCCGTCTTTATATATTATATACTTGCATTTGAAGGTTTTTATTTCAAACATGTTTGAAAAATGCTTATCAAACGCCGTTGAATAGAGAATCCCAAATTTGAAATTAAAATTATTTTCGCCTAAGATAATGTTTAAATTGATTTTCTTAAGACGCAGTCTTTTTTATTTTTAAACAAATAATAAATCGATAGTGTGGGTCAATACTTGGCATTGTTCTTTGCATATTTGTGCAACTTGCGTGCTACACTTTTAGCGATCCATATTGAAACAACACACTTATTAACGGTATGTCGCAGTACGTTGGCCTTCCCTGTGGCAGCGCGTATATTTATGACTTTGCTTAGTTTTCGGAATATAAAAATAGCTGCATGTTGTTGTGTTAAGTTTTATTTAAGAATGTATGTTTTTCTGGATATTTTCTTAGAGGGAGGTAAACGTTCAACATGTGATAACTGGCTGTTTATTACAATGAAATTTTGCGTGTTAATGCAATTACTTTCAGTTCATGTTCTTATGTATATCAGTTGTCTGGTACCCATAATACAGGCTTTGATTAATTTGGAACTAGATGACGCTGTGTGGGATGTCCCAGGTATTATCATGATATATTATTAGGTTAAGACCTGTTTAGAAATATGATTAGATTTGTAATTATTTTGTCTGTCTACCAACCTGTTTCATCAGTTGGGGACTCGCTATTTGAAGTTCTGAAACCCTTCGTTGTATTGTATTGTTCTGATTTCATTTGTTTTAATTGTAAATTGTAGTCCTGCTATTTGTTTTTAAAATGAAATATTCCAACTCCGCTTTGATTGTAATCATTTGTCCGGTCTGTGAAATTGAAATATGGCCGCGTATATAACGATTTCGCTTAGAGTTTCTAACCAGCAGATTCACTGTCGGCCTGCGTCGTAAACCTTTTTACAAGAGTTCCAAATATCACTGGTAACACTTATCCCGCCTGGAAGCCGAGCCAGCGCTTCGGCTTCCGTTAGATTTGTCTAATAGGTTAGCGCGGGCCTGCTTAGCCAAAATCCCGCCAAACAGTGCGTCGCGACTCGTTCTTTTTTTCGTCGTTAGGTGCGTCCAGCCATTTCGTTATTTTAGCAACTAACGCGCGTGACGTAATTGAATCTTCTCGATCTTTGTCCGTTTGTTCAAATGTTATGGGGAAATGAAATATATAGAATGGCGCGAATAAATCTTTTCAATGTATACTAGTTATTCTTGAAATTTTAAGACTTAGCAATTCTTAATTGTTAAAAAATGTTGTATTTTTGTAATGGATCTCTATTGTACGTCCATATTTGTTGTGATGTTATAACGATGCATAGTAGTAACTAAAAATTGTAAATAAAATTTAGCTGTTTAGTGGTATTAAATAATTAACTTTTTAATAAAATTATCAATATAAAAAGTATAAGAAAGTAAAATTTTATATTTGGTTAATTAGAAGTAGGTAGCCATAATAAACATTCTAAGTATTTACTTTCTAAGTATTTATAACTTGCTATATAATTTGTGTGGCTCTGAGATGGAATAGGGCATGTGACATGCGCACATGCCCGATTGCGCTTTTCCGCCATAATTCCCGCCGCACCGCTTCTACGAAACAATATTATTGCGACGTTTTGCGACTAAGTTCAGAGCCGCAAATATATTTATGGCAAGAAATCTAGTTTGGATTGACATTTATAATTTCATCTTGTAATGCCTACCCTCCTATTCTTAACCACGTAGCAAAGAGAAGGTACTAGTCAGAAGAAGAATTATTTGACAGCGCATTAGATTGTTCTTTAAGGCTTATATGCGATAGATGGCGTCTTGTTTGGCGTTTGCTGTATTTTCAAACCGTGATTGTTTTTGGCCCGTTATCCGACGTTAAGTAAAAATTACACAGCAAGTAAAAGTAGAATGGTTAAGAGTTACGATATATACTAACAAAATATAATTGACAATCAAAAACTGTCACGCGCTCGGGTCGGTCACGCTGAATCGGGTATACCCGAATTTAGTCGTTTACTATCTACTAACGGGGAGTGCATCGTTTAAAAAAAAGTATTGTGATTCGTGTACGTTTTGTATATAACCAATATCATATATAGTTAGTATCGAATACTATTTTTGAGAGTAGTTTATTACGCTTATGTTATTTTATATTTGTGTACTTTTGCTCATGTATATTTTACGATTGCCGTGACTCCATTAAATGTTATTTACAGTTAACATTCTACAATACTTTATTGAAATTATGTAAGCTTATAAAATATATTTTGTTTCGTTCATTAAATTATTGTTGTAATTTTTTGAATACATTCGGCGATGTTACAGTGTTTTAGTACACATTCGTACGCATATTTTCTTAGTCTATCGATATTAGAGTCGGCCTTACAGAATGATTTTATCTAAACCAACAATACCCATGCAAATTTATTGCACACGATAAATTTTATGTAATCAACGCCATCTGTGGGCGTTTGAAGACAATGACGCTGCTTCAAAATTTTAATTAACATTTAATCCATTCCGCGTAGTTCCTGATCTCGTTTCCGATCGTATTTATTCTATTATCGTCATTAGCGATAAAGGTAACCTTCACATTGAAAAAAAAAACTTTGAGAAATAAAATATAAAGAAACAAATACCGTCAAATGCTCCAACATTGCCCGCTTTTTTGAGTTTTTTCTTTGTATTTTATAAAATATTCTAGCAACTGTAAATGCATTTTGTTAACGTGTTATCAGATATGATAATAAATGTCAAACTATTTTGAATTATGGGAATAATCGCACCAATCTCAAAGAAATTCTTGATGAAGAAGTGGGCAAAGAAACCTGGCAATGTGACCAACTTTGCCCATCGTTATTTCCCACGTCATTTTACACTTTAAGGCCCGCGTATTAAGACATATGACCCAAATCAGGTCAAAGTTGCGAGCTAAATCATGAAAAGTATGAGAAATACTACGGTATTGCCATTTTTTTGATGGGCAATGTTATAGTGCCATTCTTGAATATTTTCATACAACTAGGTCAACCCTTATTGGGCTGTCATATTCTTCTTAGGTAACGAATAAAAGTTCGGTTTGAAGTTTTATATAATGTTATATATTTTAACATTACAAAATAACTACTGTGTGTTTCATAGGTACTATGTAGCAAATAGGAAAATCACAACCAACTTATGTCTCTAAAAACTCTAATTTTGAAGAAAATACATAACAAATACAATTTTATAATAAAATGAAGGTAACTAATGTCACTTGTATAAAAACGTAGCAAAGAGGATAATTAAACGTAAAAGTCCTCCTAAATACCTATTTAGCTACCTAGCTATCAACATAATTTTAGACAGAAAAAACAGATTAAAAAATAAAGTTTACAGTCATCAAATTGAATAAACGAGATCACTTAGTGTTTTGTTTTTTATAATAGTACGTAACTTTCTGATTTAGGTATATTATAAGTATGATCACATAATATCTAATCTAATACACTACTTTCAAAAATTTATAAGAAGTTACTTAACAGAAAATATTTTATTTTACTCTATCTATGGCAATGTAAAACTTAGAGTACCTACTTACCTAACCTAACTAATTTTGGTTGCAAAAAATACACCTAACTAAAAATAAAGTAGATACCTAAAATCAGTACTGCTCCCAAAGTTATATTCTTAAAAAAACAAGCAAATGTGTAATTTTAAATTAAATTAAAACATTCTACATTATCGTTTATTCTAATCAGTCCACGACGACATTCAGTGTATGTCAGAATTTTCACAACATCTTGTACAAATATCACAGATGTGTCTTCCACTTGGGGCCAGTAAAAAAGGTTGTTTTGCTTTTTACGCATAAACTTCACTGTGAGGCTTACACCAACAATATCAATGATCTTACCAACATAATATCTAAATGATTTTTGAACCTCGAATTTTACTAGAATAAATTGATCCTTCTGCAAATCCGTGAACGAGATTACCTCCAAAGCATTAAAAATTGAATAGTTCTCGGAATCGCTTTTGTATTCTTCTTTTTCGTGTTCTTCTTCTTCTAACTCGAAATCTTCGTCATCAGTTGAATCTTTTAGAGAAAATTCTCCCGATGTATCAGTTTCACTATCTTCCGCTTTCTTTTTAATGTTCTTCTTATTAATACAGTACTCCCTAACTCTAAAACTAGTTTCTTGTTCTTCCATGCTTTCTTGATAATTCGTGTTTTCTTGGTCCTCCGGATTTTCTTGTTCTTTCATATCAAAAGGATCCAAAAACTCAACTTCAAGACGTGTGGTTTCTTCATCCTCCGGATGGAACAAAGGATCTTCTATATATTTTTGATCTTCCGTGCATTCTTGTTTTTTTATGGTTTGTACATGCATATTTTCATATTCTTCCATGTTTTCTTGTTTTTCCAAATCTATACCATAATGATGGATATACTCAATTTCATTTGTACATTCATGTTTATCAACGTCATATTCTAAAACCGCCTTGCGTTTGTGAAATTCAGTTTTTTTGTAACTTTCATTAATTTTAGATACACCGGGATTGATACAAACGTTTGATAAAATTTTTATTTTTCCTGTCTTTTCGTTATTAGCCTGAATATTGTGCGAGGTATTTTCTTTATCGGATTCGCAAACGTTGTCATAAATGCGATTATTTGGTCTTATTTCTGTATCTTTGGTTTGGCAACGATTTTTGGCCGCGTGAACACACACTTCAGTTCTTATAATTCCTGTCCTTTCGTCTAACACCTCTTCTGTAATGTTATCAGTATTTTCTTCAATTTTGTTCTTGTACTTTTGTTGCTTTCGTATCTCTGGTTTACAAGTTAATGACTTTGATTTGCCACGTTTTTCTTTAACTAATATGTTTATATCTGCAGTGGAGACTGATTTTCCGGGTTCAGTGTTAATTTTCTTACTTCTCTTTTTAACCATTAGGTTCGGCGCCCTGGTTTGCTTTAGGTATTCTAAAAGAGATTCGTCGATTCTATAATTTGATGGATCTGCGTCATATTCAGGTATTCTTTTTAAGACTTGTCGAGGGTCCAGCGGGCAAATGCCCGCTGCCCTAAAGCCGCTCTTTATATTACTGCTTTGTCTGATTTGGGTGTCTTCTATAAGCTTCACCAACAAATTCGGAAAATGTTTTTTATTTAGTGTTTTTTGATCAGGGTTTTGAATCTTATATTCAAAAATAATTTTTCGCCATTCCCTTTTTAAGGGCCCAAAAAAGGCGATATCGAGTGGCTGCGTAATATGGGTGGAATTGGGAGGCAAAAACACAAAACGTATATCATGCTTTTCACAAAGATTAACTATTTCGGGGTTAAGGTGACTCGACAAATTGTCACCAATAACTACTTTTGGCCCTACCAACTTCTTAGCCCATTCTACTACAACAGTTCTGAAAAAGTCCTCGAAAACGGCGGAGTTGAACCAACCGCTTTTTGTGCAGTTGTACCTCGCACCATCAGGGCCACCAAGTACCCACGCATCGTACATATTTTCAGCTCTATAGACAATGTAAGGAGGTAAAAATTTCCCATCCGCAGTGCCGCTAAACATAATTGATATGCATCCTTTGGTACTGTTAATAATTCTTTCGGGGTACTTTACTCCACGCCTAAATATGGCTTTTGTAGACCCTGGGTTGTCACTACAATTTGTTTCATCATAGTTCATGATGTTGCTAGAAGGAATATTTTTTAAAGTTTCTTTAAGGTTGGTAAAGTAATGAACAATCTCATCTTCTCCTTTCTTTGCTCTCGCCGAACTAATATTCTGGGTAGCTCTAATTGTCAAGCTTTCTGCATTACGAAATAAAAAGTTTCGAATCCACATTTCCCCTGGCAATTTATTATTGAAAATATCTTCACGTCTATTTTTTTTAAGTAATTAAAAACGAGGATACGGACATCTAATTTTGTCAGGGGGCTTCCAAAGTCTCCAGCGGCTACAATTACGCTAACAAGATTTTGTTCCTCTTCATCAGTTAATCTTATTGGTGCCCCGACGGCACGCATATGTCGTTTAGCTACTTTATTAAGTATAGTGCGTCGCGGAATACCAAACTGTTTCTCCGCTTCTCTTGATGATATTTTTTTCTTTGCTACTAATTCAACTGCTATTTCAAGCATTTCAGCTGAATAGTTTCTGTATGGACGAGCACCCAATTTTCTTCTGCTTTTTCTTTTTTTTATTCTTGGTTTTGGTTTTCCCATACTGAGAAAAAACATTTAAACGAGTAATTAGATAAAAAAGGTATAGACATTAAAAAAAACTTTATTACTAGCTTGCATTATTATAATGTGTAAATACTAAAACAAATAACATTATCAGTGCATACCCAAAGTAGGATTAGATGATTTTGTTTATGTATCTAGTACACCGATGGCTCAACAGACCTTATTGCTGAAAGTAAAACTTCCCTTTTGAGGAAAACCTAAACAAACAAACACACAAACCGACCACCACATACTTAGGTGAAATCAAATAAAACCTACAATTTTAGTATTTTAAATACGGCATGAATATGAGGATAAAATGATTTTACATGCAGCTGATGTTACTTTTTTATACTAAATTAGATGTACCATCTTAAAAAGTACATAAGGCCTACCGCTGACGACACTTTTCGTGCGATCAAGTCAACGGCACACAAAAAGTCTGCATATTTAGCATAGGTACTTTGTGTTGCAGACTTTTTGCGCGTCGTCCGCGTTACTGCATATAATTTTATAGGTTCTATTATATTAACAATGTGACTTGACAACCCTAACTAGGAAAGGCTAGTGGGCAATGTTGGAAACGTATGAACTGCATATAAACAGCTAACATTGCCCAGTAGCAAAACTCCTACAATAAACAGAACATCAAGCGTGGAACTTCACAAAACCTAATGAAATAAAGCACATTTTGATATATTTGAAAGTTACTTACTGTTACTAGTAGTAATGGATCCCGGTAAAGTTTTTCAAGATAAAATTTGCACCACCTGTAACGACCTTACTTTGCGCATTTCTGACAGACATCTGACTTATGTTGCTTATGACTTGAACACTCAGTATTGCCATATACATGCCCAAAATTTATACCATAATATTAAAAAGTTGTTTATGGCTATATTTTTTTGGTATTTTTAAAAACGGTTATTTTTGCTCTTCGGGCAAAATTAGTATTGATGGGCAATGTTGGAGCATTTGACGGTAGCGCCATCCATTGGTTTCTTAAAGAACTAACGTTGCATTGAAATTTATTTAAAAAAAAAAAATAGGTCCCCGTAGTTCCCTGTTCAATTTATTTTTCGCCGTTGGCAGTGAAGGAAATTTTCAAAAAATAGATGAAATATATTAGTGTGCATACAAAAAACACCTTTGAAAATGTATATAATATATTTACTAATAGTACTTACTGAAAAAATTCAAAACATTTTTTTTCCGCGAATGTCAACCCTCCTTTTCCTAGTTTTTATTTTTCAAATATAGATTTTCATAATTACTATATAACTACATATCTAAAATAATGACACAATGAAAATATTTTAATACCTAATCTAAAACTTATTGTTAATTTGCAGAATTAATTGGTTGTATTGGACGTGATCTAGATTAAAAAAAAATGTAAAGCAAGCTTCGTTTTATTTTTTAACTAATATTTTATTAAATTTTGTTTTTAAGACATAAGTAGGTAGGTAGGTAAAATAGTTATGTAAATATAAGTAAGTTTGATGTGGTTCAACATATGTGTGCCTATGTGCCGTTGCTCATCGAATTTAACTTCAATATAGGTACATTTTAAATTTCGTCTTTTTCTCAACTATACTGTACTCATAGTATTTCAAATCTGTCAGTATTGATTGTTTTTCCATTGTGTTAATTATTATTATCAGACTACATATTAAAACCAAGGCATTTTGGACAATACAAGTACATCTTGTAATTGAATCGGTCATTTGAGAAACCCCATAAGTCAGTCAATGTAAATTTTTCAGAAATCGTAAAAAACTGTATGTTGTACAATTTTCAATGAAATGTTTATATTTTAATCATATAAAAAATTAGTAGGTTGTATGTTTAATTGTTAAGCATTTTGTTTTTTTTTTGAAAAAATAAAACGTTCAATTTTTAATTTATTTTAAGAAACGTAGGACTTATCTTGTTTCTCAAAAGAACACAATTTTATGGAATAAAAATTGTTTTTTTTTTTAATTTATTATTTATTAAACTTTAAATTGATAACCAAAAATTATTCGTTTTCATGGTCGTAGTGGGAACATTAAATTTGTTTCATAAAAGGCTTGAACCTTTCTATCTTCAGGTAATATTTTTCTGTAATAAATGGTTGACCGACCTTGCTGTATTTGAACGAAATATATAATAAATAGACTTAAGTGGTTTCTCAACGGAATCACGTTCATTTTGAAGAAAAGGAACGGTATCGAACAAAAAGTCGCCAGAAGTAAATACCTGACTTATGAGGTTTCTCAAATGACGGATTCAATTTTAATTGTCACCATCTTTTTTGACCATAGTGAACTAGAACTAAATATCCAGTGTTCGATGTATGGACGTCATGTATGATTGGTATATAGAAACTGAAGTGTGCGTGACCTTCTTTTTGTTGTTTAGTATGAAACTTAGGACAAAAGTATTAAACTAGACAGTACGTATTTCACGCTTGGATATAGTGCCAACTTATAATGAGGTAATGGTAAGTAACATAAATATATAGGTTTGGTAATATAAATTAAAAAAAGTTATTTCACGTCATTGCTGTATATTATCATATTTAATGACTTAAATGTGTAGTATAATTTTTGTATTTTTTAAAATTAATTTTGTGTGTTAAAAATCTATTCACCTAAACTTTTGTTGTGATATTTTGTCTAATGAAATGTAAATAACGTAAAAGAAATGTAAATGAAATATATTACTTGTTATTTAATTTTATTGTGCCTTTTATTGTAATCACTTTAAAGGTATTATAAAATAAAGTCCCTAGCCGCGTCTGTCTGCCTGTCTGAACGCCACAAACTCAAAAACTACCGAACGGATTTTCATATCGTCGACACCAATGGACTGAGTGATTTAAAGGGAAGGTTTATGTGTACAATTCATTAATATTTTGTGCAAATTAGTTGAAGACGTCGGAAAAAGTCAAGATGACTAGGAGCTTTCATCGCAAACGCTCCTTAATCCCTTTGAGACATATCAAAATAATGTATGGAGGAATTATTTCTCTCTTATAGGACTATAAGGGTATTGACCGCTTATACTAAAGTCCAAATCAATGACACCAATGTCGCAACATTTTCCGATCATTTTTCACCGTCATTTATTGTTATTGAAAAACAATGTTTCTGCTAGCTCAGTACACGTGACATCGTACGGCCCAAATACTTTGGACTCTCGGATGGCACCAAACGTTTTCTGATTGGCCAAAATACAAAACGTATAAAATACCTAGCAACAATATGAATTATTACCAGTAGAAAGACCACCGCACTCAGGTACGCAAGTCCTTGTCCGGACTTGTGTTCTATATTGTAAATATTTTTTGTATAAAGTTTATTAAATTTATTTTATTAGTAAATACATTTGTGTTTGTGTACTACAACATCTACTGGTCGGCGAGGCGCGGCTGAGGACACGACAACCTTCCCTTCTTTCTACAAGTATTAGAGTCAGACAGAAACTTTCATAGGAAGTATAACCCCATTTCTTTCTTACCCTTATAGGACTAAAAAAAAGTCCGCGGTGGCATATGTCTATCTTTTAAGGATAGCTTACTATACCTATTTCTATTAAAAAAAAAATGGTGTCATATGATCTGGTAATTAATAACAATTTATAAGGATACAATATTAATCCTTATCAAATTAAATACGTTATTTACCTTCAGCATTTCATGCAGATTAGGATTGCCCTTTGCACCGAATAATTTAAATTAATATGTTAGGAGTTATCGCGAAATAAAAACTAGCACGCGACGAGCGGCCGAACAGCTCCACACCGACGCAACACGCGTGTTGTAAAGTTAGGCAAATTTTTTTTTGTATACAACAATGTTGAATACAAAAAAAAATATTTTAGTTTTTAAGTATATAAGTATTCCTTACTTTTTGTTATATTTACAGAATTGAAAATAAAATACAGTAAAAATACTCCAAGTAAAATGAACTTACGTTACATTTGAATCTAATCCACATCCATATGTTCCCGGTCCCGGAGGTCCCGGGTTCGAATCCCAGGTCGGGTCAGTATTTATATGATGAATATTATTAGTACTGGCACCGGGTCTTGGTTGTTAGGTATATGTATGTGGTGTCTTCGCTTGGTACCCAAAACACAAGCTAATGCTTAGTTTGGGACCTAGACGTTGTTGTGATTTTGTGTTCGACGCAACAAGCTGATAGGATTACGGCATATAAGCTCTAGTACCCGTGCGAAGCCAGGGCGGGTCGCTAGTAATAAATAATGGGCCGAGAAGAAAGTCTTTTTGTATTTCATAAACAGGTCTGAAATTATAAAAAAAAGAAGTCGGGGGAAAAAAAATTGTATTATTCTAATTAGGTAACAGTATTTAAGGGTAGCACAACGTAGGTGCATGCGTGTTAAATCTAGAAAATTTGACGAGAAAACTGCAGGTCACCTGGGTGCCCTGTTTCCGATATAATAAATGCCAAAGAAAAACTGAGAGAACATGATTGGGAAATGTTGATGATGCACATAACCCTGACTTTGCCCCCTCAGATTTCCACCTGTTTCGGTCACTATAGAGCCTTTTATGAGCGTAAGGTTTGATATCTAGAGATACTGTCAAAGCTACAATATCGCAATTTTTTGTCCAAAAATCCCGTAACGTCACTTTTAGGATCATGACATGATCATGATATGATCGATGTCATCTTGTAGGTATGGACCTACAAGATGACATCGATCATAGTGACAAATGTTTTTTATAAATAAATGGAATAAACTTCACTCGCTGCCATACTTCACAGTTATTATTCAAGAACATAAACTACAATTAATGGTCTTGAATGCATTTAAAAATATGAAGAAACTATCTTCCGGACCTATACTTCTCCGCACAAAACCCCTATACTTAAGGAAAATGGTTCAGTAAATTTCTTTTATTCGGTGACTAAATAAAACAGAATCGTCAACTATATTTTTTTTTTCTAATTTATTTGAATAATCATCCGCTCTATACACTTGATATGCACCAATGCCTATAAATAATAACAAACAGAATGTAAAAACAAATCAAAATTACAAATTTAAACAATATTTCGATTCGTCCAGAAATACAATGTTTATTTTACAAAGAATACAATCTGTATATAAAATTACTAATGTTCTCAAAATCAATTCTTGAGCGCTACAACAGTGTATTATTAAGTACGTTATTAATATTTAGGTAAAATTATTGCATTTAAATAGAAGTCTTTAATTAGGTGTGTTCTCATAAAATATCCTCTTAAATTACCTGTTATAATTATCTTTTTTTTAACAAATTCTTAGCAAAATGGGTCTATTTTAAAATTTTGTCTAATTTCAAATAAAATTGAATTCTCTAAGTACGTAATGAAGAATTTATGTAAAGTGTGGGACAAAAATTCAAAATGCCTTTCAGTCTATGACAATTTTCATACCTATTGGATGTTCTTTCAATTGAATTTAATAAATATGCTTTTAAATTGCCGGCGACGCATATATGCCGGAGAACGACCGCAGTATCCACATACAAAACGAGATAGCCCAATAGCCTAGCTGGTCATCTCCCCCAAATGGGTCGAAGCGGATTTTATCGCGGCAACTCTCAGCGAATTCGACTAATCCCGAATGAGCTTAGCTACCGGCGGGATCAGACTTGAAAATTATATTAGAGACTCCGACCGATTATATCTTAGCGGTCCCTCTGTCCATGTTTGCTACTGTTGTTTAAATAAAATATTAATTTTTTATAAAACAATAAATATGCAACTGTGCGAATATTAGTTCGGATCAAATTACTTACCGCAAAAAACCACGCTACATAATAAATTATTACATGGATCTGACATCACATAACTGCACCACAGTTGCACGTTGTCCGCCAATTCTCGTGACGTTCTTTTTGTTTGATTGAAATTTGGCCTATACCTAGATTTTATGACATGATAACCGATCTTGTATAGGTACGTAATAATATATTTCTACAGCTACGCTAGGCATTCTGGATCGAAACCTATGACTTTGGTCTGGTTCCGAATCTGGGTGTAAATAGCTAAAGGTAGTATCATAATCCTCGCGGCGCGGCGCGTCATCATGCTGCGCGGCATTTTGTCTCTGCACTGCTAGTATACATTTTGTATAGACAGGTTCTCGTACCTAGCGGCGCCAAGCATTTTGATTGTTTTTTGGGCGTAACTGTACGATGTCGTCAAAAAATATAAATTGTTTTACATTAGAAGAAGAAGAAAAATTAATTGAATTAGTGTCTTTTATAAGCTGTAACCACCTTTGATTATCCAGTCTATCACTCTTCTAAATATAGGTATGCGTCAGACTAGTCAAGAAAGTAATTTAAAAAAATAGGCACCTACCTAAACTCTAAACATTCTAAACATTTTTTTGAAATATGAACAGACCTTGGAGTGAAGCACCTATCAAATTGGGCCATCAAAACTATGGGACCACCCACTTAGCTTCTATCAAGCGGTAAAAGTATGTTACTTCATGACAGAAGCTAGGTGGGTGACCCCAAGAGAGATGTTAATGTTTGGTCCTTACTGGTTCTGTGGCACCGATCGATGCAGAATTTCAAAATTAAGTATTTCATGTACCACATTGGGTCCTGTGAGCATATCTTTGTTTTTATGTACTATCAACAAAAATCCTAAATAAAGACCGTCTCCTATGACTAAGAAATTATTATATAGAATAAACCACACACTTAGTAATGAACTTTTTTAAATGATAATGGTAATAATGAGCTTAAAAGTAATTTAATTGGATGTTTAACACAATGAGAGCGATATCAATCGTTACATAAAGCAACATATTCCTTAACTTCAAGCCAGAATCCATTACCTACAATAATAATTTTTAAAAAACCGCCAACGAGCAACGCATTAAAAGTAGAGTTCCGTATAGTTTTAGTAACATGAGCGTCATTTTATACGAAGACTACAAACAAAATAAATAGAATTACAGCATACAGTTTTTATTTCATCTGTTAATAGGTTAATCAAATAAATTATTAAAAATTAGGCATCTTATTTGGAAAACTATTTTAAAATAAAGTGGGGGGCGGTTATTAAACTTGTCTACTTGTGACATACGTCCAGGGTATATAATAAAAATTGTATGACTATGAGTTTTAGGTAAAGGAACTATTAAGCATTTTTCTTGAAGTAATCGTTTATTGAGCATGAATTTTCACATAGGTATACAGAGGTTGGTACTTTTTTGTTTTTTTATTACTCTACATATTAGGATACTATAATATTAAAACTATCCACCTCTGAAAAATCACAATAAATATTGAATAAACGTTTACGTACACGTTATAGTAAATAGAAAATTGTCGGAGGTACAATACGTCACAGACGGATACGATAAAGTGAATGTTTTTAGGTCCGTAGCAACTACGGGTGCTGCTACAAATTCGTAGTAACTAACTCGTTGCAACACCCAAATAGTGTTCTGCTTTACGACAAATGCAAAATGGCGGACTTTGAAATAAGTATTAAAAATGATATTTAATAACTAGTTTTCTGTTTTGGCGATAGAATACATTGAATTATTTGTCTTTATATTTTTGTGTTATTGTGCTAAAGTTACACCATGTTATAGAAAAAATCATTAAAATAATTTTTATTTTCTGCTTCCAAATCTGTTTTTGATCAGACGTTTATTTATCTCGGGCATATCTTTTTGAAAAATGTCTGGTGTCAAACTACTCATCCTTGATCAAGCGAATTTTCAAATGACACTAATTTCGCAATAATTTACCTTAAAAATATTAAATCAGTCTCTTTTTAAGTCGTGGGCAGGGCCGGCGATAGGGGGGGGGGGGGGGGTGTAAGGGTAGTAGTACAACCAGGGCCTGGACTAAGAAACGGGGGCCCGGTTAATTGATTTTTTTTTCAAAGTAAGGTGGGGTGGGCCCCGCAATGTTTTACGCCCAGGGCCCGATCTGGCTCTCGCCGGGCCTGGTCGTGGGTGAATCATAATCGTCCGAATTTATAAATATGTTTATAGTTGAAAATGAAGTACCTATGTAAAATTATAAAAAAACCTACTGATTTGACTCTACGAGTACAGATAATGGAGGGCTTCACAGTCATCTCGCATATGGGTTAGACGTGTGCGCAAATGACCTATGTTATAGTTAAGTTACATTTAAATATTGATACACATACATGTTTAAGAAGATTGTATTTACGAAGGCGTGTATGCCTTGAAAACATAATTAGACAAATGTTCCTTGGTATAAGAAAAATCAAAACTTGAGCCTAAAAATAACTAACTAAAACATGTGCCTAAAACAAGCTAGACAAGAAGAAGTATTTATGTAGAATATTTTTAATTGTGCAGGCAATCTATATACTGAAAGGGAGGGACTATATGTTTTACGAGTACATTTTAAATATATATTAGTACCTATTATTGTACGTATAAACCTTAAAATGTCGTTTTGAAGTCTACAAGAAAGGTGTACTTATAAAGTAACCGACGAAAGCCTGAGTTTCTTTGTCAAAGCCTACTAAACACTTTTTGATTCTGTTCTGTTTTCACTGAGTCATTTGTTTATTAGATAAATGCGGTCGTTTGCGGCACAGTAATTTTTTAGCAGAATAGACTATGAATATAAGTGCTTATAGGTAACGATTGATACGTCTCAGCCCAAAGACTTCTAAATTAATACAATCTACTTTACAAAATTACGATTTTCTAACACATATTTATCCATTATACCATATTTTATATGCTTTTAAACAACATTTAAATCACAGTAATTTTCAATTTCACCTCAATAAAATATACACAATGAATATTCTCAAATACATATTAATATTGCTAATTAACAGTAGATATATTCGATGTGCCATAAAAGTAATTTTCAATCTCAGAAGTAGTAGCAATGCAGGTAGTTATTGAAACAACACGTTTTTTAAAATAGATTAATTAGAGGAATAACAACCAAGCGTGATTAATTATAGAATTTACGGGGCTCATTCACTTCAATTTAAAAACTACAGGGTAAGTCAGAATGTTATGCAGGTTTTCAAAAATTTATTACATATGTGAAATATAATGAACATATAATATTGTGAGATAAGTATACTGTGTGAAAGGTAAACTCTTAAAGTTTAGTTTAGTGTAGTTTTTTTTTTAAAAACACATCACAGGTGTTCTATGTGAGCGCTTTTTGTTACACGACAGACATCAAGCCGATATTCAATCTCCTGCCAAACTTTGTGCAGCATATCGCGGTCGATATCAGCAATGGCTTCTGTGATGCGAGCACGCAGTTCATCCAGTGTTGTTGGAAGTGGTGGTACGTAAACACGATCCTTTACAATACTCCACATGAAGAAATCACACGGGGTTAGATCGGGTGAACGAGGGACTAGTCGACGGACGGCCAGTTGATTTTCGTTTACAGATGCAGCTTGCATCCCTAAATTGTGTGTACCACTTACGAATGGACCTCTCATCTGGCGGGTCTCTCTGATATTTGGTACGAAAATGTCGTTGAACAGTAATCACGGAGTTGTTAACATGGTACATGGTAATCAAGCACACAGAACGACTTCTGCTCGCCAGTCAGCGCCATTTTCTTTAACTGCTCTCCTGCTGACATCTTGCGGGCGAACGCGGAATCAGTTTTAGGAAACTAAACTTTGAGAGTTTACCTTTCACACAGTGTATCTCACAATATTATATGTTCATTATATTTCACATAATAAATTTTTGAAAACCTGCATAACATTCTGACTTACCCTGTATATGTTTCCACTGTCATTATCAACTATACAAGATAAGATAAACAAATATTATTAAATGCACTCCATTTCATAAATACCTAAGTATATTTTTGAACCTTAGTCTCCAATTAAAAGATAAAACAGGTAGGTATACCTTAAACCGAGTTTTTCGTCATCTCAATAAGTATTTTTGTGTCATGAAAAATATATGAAATTAAATATATTTGCATTTAGTCTATGTAACGCGTAGGTAAATCGTAGTCTTATTAACGGTACAGTAGGTATATACAAAAAGTAAATTTACATCAAATATACACTTAGTTTCACAGATTTTATATTGACAAAACTGAGTATCGATTAGGTAATAGAATTGACAACCGCCTATAGTACAGTAGAGTGCGCAATATCAGTTCGAACTATGGAACTAAAATGGCGGGTTTGAATTTGAAGTGTGAAGGCGGACGCGCGGGGATCCACGGTCGATCCTTGCCTTAGGCACCTTAAATACCATAAAACTAGTGTATAAATTGGACGGAACAACTGATATTCTAACTCTGATGTGGAGGGTAAAAAAGAAAACAAGGAAAGGTTATTTTACTCGAGTACTTCAAGCATTACCTACAAAGTGAGACTCATAATATTTTAAATTGAAACATATTACACTGTGTTAATATGAAATCACATTTGACTACGAACGAATGTATATTTAGTGTAAAATTACCTAAGAACAATTCACGTTTTTTTCAATATACCTAATGACGATTAATGTTATAAATCAAAATGCTTTATATTTTCTCGAAAAAAAAAACTATACTTAGAGACTGATGAAAAATTCTTAGAATGAAGTTTCTGTATATTTTATTAGATTATAATAGTTTGTGCGCTAAACAATCAAGTAGATGATTCATTAAGATTTCCTCTCCATTTTTTATAGTAGTATCTTTAAATCTTATAGTTAACCATACTTGTTTGATGTCCCTCTTAAAATCTCTAACTATATACTAAATTATGTAAATTTTGCGTGTCGTTAAGCGTAATATCTGAAAAATTCAAAGATATGTGCCTACCATCGGCGCAACACAAAGTTTAATATCAAAACTAAGAAATTATTATAGATCCTTTAAACATTTTGTAAAAAAAATTGCTTTTCAATCGATCAATTATTTGCATGCCCTCTATAAAACTGTAGTTTTCATATAGATACAAAAATTACTGTTTATGGGTACTAAAATAATTTAAAAATAATTCCATACGGCACTCGTTAAAAATAAGCAATTTAAAATGTTGGAAGCACTCTGGAATACACTGTCATGCTCTATATAAGATTGTACAAGTTGAAAATAATATCATCTAAAACTTTTCTTCCTATTCTTTCTAGCCTTTTAATTATTTGGGGTAGGTAGTATCATACTGCAAATAACATATTATTAAAATTCATTTTTTTTTCAGAAACTAGTTTTTTTTCACAGTTTACCTGAAAACTAGAAATAATTATTTCAAATTTTCAGATAGTACTAGTAACACTTAATTTACAAATGGGCCGTGGATCGGATTTGTATATCTAAAGTATAACAACAAATTAGGAATTAAATATCATACCAAAAACATTTTGATTTACTCAAGGATACCTTTCAAATACCCGGATCGGTCTGCTGCAGGCGACCCGCCAGAAGAAGTCCAATATATACAATTTGAGAGAAAGCTGTGGTAAAAAAAATGACACGTTTTACAAAAATCGATATATTTTTACCTCCTTTCCACAATACTTCTTGGAAATCATTATGTTCGGTATATTCACAATACTCTATGATAATGTCTGGTTAAACAATCAGGAAAGCTTTGAGTTGAGAGTGAAAGCTATTATATTACTGGACTTCTAGAATTTTAGAATTCTCAATAAGTATTAATATACTTCCCAAATTATTATATATTTAATATTTCCAAAGTCTAATCACAATTATCTTCAAGAATCGTACACATGAATTTGTATGGAGGTAAATTCTTGATGAGTGCTCTTAAGTTTGATAAAACAACTTTTGTAATCTTTGAATTAATGAATAAATAAATAAAAACAATTTTATATATCTTTCACATGGTTAAACATACTAATTCTTAACAATTTTTCAATACGAAATTAATCATTAAATATTCCCTCAAGTTAAAGACAGTTTCATTCTATATAACCTACCTAACGTGGACGGGCAAAAATGATATTATTTCCTTAACTTCTTATATAGAGCATCGAAGCGATTTGGTTTATTGTTAAAATTATTCCTTAATCTCGAACCTCTAAAGCGCTCACCGAACGTAGAGTATATTGAAAGCCTAAATAATTACTGTTGCTGATAAATTCATGTATGTACTTTTTTACCTTCACCAGACGCAAGTTTTAGGATGCCTACACATCGCCACGCAAATCGGTCTCGATCGATACGCCTCTTTAGTATAATCACGATCGATTTGTTAAAGCCAATTTCGATCTTTATCCATTTATCGATCGTATTGCATACAATCGACAAATCGATAACTTTTTACTAGTCTACACACAAGCGATATCTAATTATCTATTCCCAGAACTCGATTAGCTGGGCCGATTGTAGAGGCCGGACGTAGTGTAAGCACCCTTATATCCTTTGATTAAGTCACCAGTTTTGTACAGTACAGCCTCATATCATACACTTTGTGTTTGTTCTGTGTACTAGTACAAGTTTAATCGACTGAAACACATTTCGCCGGCAAGTAGAAATTACTTATTTCCACTTGCCAATGCATGTGTGCCTGACGGGTATGAAGTGAGCCGGCTGTGATACTCTAAGTTAGGCAAGTTATTACATGCTAAAATAACATATTGACGTCGGTATTCTTAAACATATGTTAGCTTGAAATCTTGTTAGTTTCAAAAAGCTACTGTGTGAAATTTTACAATATATGTAATACATAAAATTAAAATCGAAAGCATATTGTAATATAATTTAGCGAAAATTATACTGAGGTAAATAAAAGAAAATTTTCAATTTATAGTGAAAAGTTATGCTTAGTTACAAAACTTCAGCGGCTTAAAATTACTGAAGACGCACAGTTCCCTTTTAGAACTCGCCAATGCCTTTTTGCATGCGTTTTCTCAAACGAACTATCCCGCGCTAGTCAGCTGTGTAAACTTGGCGCAAACCTTATGAAAATGTATATTTTTAAATGATGTCTATATGACAGGAATGATCGTATGTGTCTACAAACACTCTTATCATACAAAAATCATAACGATTAATTGATGGCGTCTTCAATAAAATCATGCCTCAATTCCGTTGATAATTTTTTCGCAGTTGAATTATTCGATAATATTTTTTTTATTTCATTACAATGAAAAAGTCAACTGTGATAGTTCAAAAACAAACCCTGTCTCCAGATCTGTGTGCGTGTATATCAATTTTTATATATTTTCAAAATGTAATCAAAATATATATATATCGGAGGTGGTTTTTTTGTCAATATAAGGTTAACAAACAATGCACGTCTGAGCTTACAGTGCTATGAGATTAATTCATTTCATTTATATTGTACACTTAAATATTTAGCAGTTTAAAAGAGTGCCAACACAATTTTCATAATAATTCACGAGTCAGTGTGAGCGAGACAAAATTTCGCCATCGTATTTTGGTTATTCTATAATTAAAACGGATTTGGGTCTTTTTTTTTGTAGTAAGCTCTGACTGTGGCATTGTTATTGTTTTCAACCTGTCAGTGCATTATTAGTTCCACCTTGGTATTGAGAAATAAATATTACCTACAATATACTCCTTTCATATAAAAAAAAGAGTTTGTATATGCAGTTTTTCAAATATAAAAATTGCCTAAAAATTGGTGTTTCGAATAGAAAAATTTGTGAAAATATCCGCGATTTCCTTGACTGTGTAAAAGCTTAAGTAGACCGATAAATACTTGGGTTCGCGTTTTATTACAATTTAAAACTAAATATTTATAAAAATAAACATTGAAATTCATTTCTTTTTTTTATTTTCGGTACAATTTGTAAGCATAAATGTTTCAACGTTTATAGTATAAATTGAGTTTTATATAAACTTGGTTTTCTGTTGGTGTAAAGGTGTACATTTAAATTAGACATTAAGGAAAATAAATTTTAGTCAATTAGTTGACGTCTATAGGTGAGAAGCAACACTTTATTTATTAAAAGAAATGATTTATTTATTAAAACAAAGCTTGAAAGACATTCTTGATAATCATATAAAGATACGATTGTGTTATTATTTTCTTTAAATTCAGTGATAGATATTAGTTACTCAAAATACGAAACTTAAGTTTGCTTTTCTGAAATTTTAAATAACTTTTAATATTATCTGATAAATAAACTGCGCTACTACTGACCACAAATTGCCGCGCCTCTATTAATATACGAGCGCCCTAAGCCGTGTCATCGCCTAGTTCGCCTACATCAACGAGCCGACAGCGGTGACCCTGGCTATAGAGCACGTGAAGCACTTTTATTGATTACAGTGCACTCACACAAAGACCTAGTAGTATAATCGGCATAGCGGGCAATTACTTTTATTACTTTCATATCATTCGTTTACCTAGGCTTTATAATTTCACTCCAATGTAAATTAAACATTATATTTAATTCGAATCGGCTTGCTTCTTTGAACTGATTGGACTGTTTTGAATATGTTTATAAACATATTTGACGAAATTCGACTGATAATACACCAACTACGTGTTAATATTTAAAACGTATAAACATTTATGCTTAAACATATTAAAAATAAATGTAAATTTAATATTTAAAAACATGGATGTCGATGTATATTCGTTAATCTGTAATTCACACTACCCCACCATTTAGTAAATACAAGCAAGTATGTCTAAATGAAGCTCATTTTTTCTTAAAAACTATTATACTTAGTTATATTTTTTTTCATTTCATATACCTATAGGGCCAATCAATTTTATTCCATTTATTAGGCTATCAATCAAGGAACATAATTATAGTAAAAATAATAGGAAAAAATGGGTAAGCGAACCAACATCTTAAAATATATGTTTTATTTGTAAGTATGTACGTTTTAAAAAGATATTCGAGTAGAAATCTTATTACGAACTAATAATTAATTGACCGTCCTTACGTTTGAACAATTCAAAAATTATTTATATATAATTAATATGTCATACATATATTTTTTTTTTGTAGAATAATATCTGTTTTTTTTATAAATATATATAATTGACGAAATCAATTTAAATTAAATTTTAACCCACTATTTATTTATATTTTAATAAAAAAAATGAATTAAAATATCATCGTCTTACTAATTTTGTCGTATTATTTATTTTATAGTATACATGTCTACCTAAGATTGCAGATATACATATATATATCGATGTCACTACCAAAGGTGCAGAGTCTAAAATATATATAATAAATATATAATATTTCATATATAATATAAACAACACTATGTGCCATACAACGCACGCTTTAACACTCATTTTAATACTTAAAAATATAATTAAGCTATTCACTTAGTCAAAAATGTTCGGTTTTTTAGGCCGAGCCTATACATACATCAATATTTAGATTTTCAACTAACATATTGGTGTCTAATTTTACAGCTCACGTTCAAAATGTCATCTCGTTGAGTAAAGACATTGTATGTCTATTTTTTTATTGGACCAAAAACTAACAATTACAAATTAAGGTGATCAGGTGCAGATGTATACATCACAACAATGTCTAGGCCCCGAATTGGCCCCAAACCATTACCTTGTGTTCTGGGTGCCAAGCGAAGACACCACATACATATAACAACCAATACCCGATACCGGTATCAATATTCATCATATAAATACTGACTCGACCTGGGATTCGAACCCGGGACCCTCATTTTCGTAGGCAAGGTCGCTACTCATAAATATATATAATGAAATAATCATAGGTCATAAATTACTATGAATTTACATAAATTACTATGTAAACCAGAAATTAGAAATTCATATAGGTATCAATGGACTTATCAAAATCCTTTTTTTATTTTTAATGTTTATATATAATAATAATAATACATGGGACATCCATTTTACACCCAGACCCGAAACGAAATTAATATGTTCATGCACACATATATTTGTCCCGGGCCGGAATCGAGCCCGTGACCCTTGGCTCAGCAGTTAGGATGTCTAACCACTCGGCCAACCAATAGTACCAATTTAATGATTTTTGCTTCACACGAATTTTGTAAATACGAAAGTCATGTTAAAATACAAATTAATTCGTTTTTCCTTTTTTCACAACCAAATCCAAAAGTTTTCCAGATTTCAAATTCAAATTGATCTATATTTGTTAATATCTCTGGGAATACCAGGTATTTTTTTTAATGTTGCGTTATTGCTTGTAATTGTTCTAGGATCAGTAAACGAAAGACATTTATGTCTATGACGAAAGCGAATTGCAACATAATTGTCGCTGCTCAAAATGACCCAGTAGTGAATTGCACACGTCACTGTTCTTCCCTTTTGCCGCCAGTTTACGTGGAGTCACAAATAATGCAACAGTATTTATCTGCATATGTAATTGAAATTAATTGCATGTGAGAATATACTTAATTTTTTGTCCATATACAAAAATAATTAATGCATATTAATCTTTGCCGTCATCGGATTTATTGTTTCTGTTTATGTGTTAGTTTGGGGACCGCATTATTTTAGTACAAAGAGTGCTCCTATTGGTTTTTTTTTGTTTTCTGTTTTTAATGGTTTCATGAAAATAAGTTTAACTTTTTAGTTTGACATGAAGATAATAATTAAAAAAATTTACTCATTAAATTTCTGAAATTGCTCAAGCGATTTTAACTGTATCAATGTTAAGGGATACCTTATTATTTGCGTTTAAGAAGGGGAGGTTCTCAATTTGTAATCAAAATCCTTTATAAGAACTGACCAAATAGTCCAGTAGTTAGTGACCTTAACTGCATAACCAAAAGTAGTGGGTTCAATTTCCGCTCGAGACAAATATTTGTGTGCGTGAACATCTCTATTTGTTCTGTGCCTGGGTATAAAATATTAATACTATATATATTATAAAAAATATAGAAATGTACTATTAAAAAATATGTATAAGTTTGTCTATCAGTTTTAATGTCCATAACAAAGGCTCTGTTTAGTTTTGTTTGGGACTACGACCATTAGTCTTGTGCCTGCGCCTGCGCGGACAATGAAGAGAGCGCTCCGTACTAGTACTGTATTAGTTTGTGTACTAGTACACTCTAATAGTACTATTAGTACTATTCGGATCGTGATATCTGACGTAATTGTTTATATTTGTTATATTAAGTTAACGCTATGGGTTAACATTGCAGTAATGTTATCAATCGATCCAGTTCCATGAAGCCTGTAACGTATAGAAAAATATTTTTATTTCTTAAAAGAATCATTGTAGCTTGAGCCAATCTAAATATCTATCTATGTATTTTCTAACGGAAATATTTTAAAATAAAATAATGTCATATGGATGAATTTGATAACATATAGAAAACCAATTACCCATTTTAATTCATCGTTTTAAGTAACCGTACCTATTTTGCGTATAACAATGCGAGATGACCAATTAAATTAATACACAAGTCAACCAAGATTTTTATCTCTTTCTACTCTAAAGAATTTAATTGAAAAATTATCAGTTCAATAGTTAATCCGAGTTATTCCATTATTTTTTTCAAAAGTGCCTAAATCCTGCTCTTTCACAATATCAAACGTTATTAAACGGTTGATTGTACTCACTCGCGTTCCCATTCAAATCAAAGAGCAATGTACTAATAGACCGAAAGTCCGTATAACGTTCGAAGAATGGAAACGTTTCTTTTAGTTCACAGCAGAGTTACGTTTCTTAATAGTACTTCGCATGTACTACACGAGACTAAGGGCCATGTGTGAGCTGATAATTATTTTATCATTATTATTATTAATGTATTTTATTGTTATTATTTAATATCGCAATTGACCAAAAGCACACTGGCTCTACAATAAATTGAAACTGCAATTTGCGACCCATAGGAATCCTTCTTAACAACAATATCATAGCTACATAATTAAAAATTAAATTTTCTATTAAAAATTAAAATTTTGTGTTAATTTTTTCAGAGAATTGTGTATGCTCTGCTTAAGGCACGCACAGACTGACAAGTGAATTAAAAATATAATAAAACGAATTTTGGAAGAACTACGTACTCATTTGAACTACGTTACAATGAGTAGTCATTTTTGTTTTAGATATAGTTTTTAATGATTGATTTAGAAAAAGACCAAAGCAATAGGAAATCGTTGAAAATCGGAAATGTGTCGTGATAGCCCAAAGCGCAACGAGCCTGTCTCGAATTTGGCCCCATCGGGCCATGGTTCGAATCCGGGCGTGTACCAATGAGTTTTTCTGACTTAAGTACACAATATCACTGACACCGTGCTTCGGAGGGCACGTTAAGCAGTCGGTCCCGGACGCTGTCAATAGATGGCGGACGTTACAGTTCCCAACCCGCAGTGGAGCAGCGTGGTGGACTTAAGCTCCAGGCCCCCCCTCCTTACCCTGGGGGAGGCCTAAGCCCCTGCAGTGGGGTAAAAATGGGCTGATGATGATGATGATGATGAATAGGAAATCGTTACTGAAAATATTGTTTTTGAGTCGTTTGATTTTTTTAAATATAGGTTGCAACTACTTATACTAATAACAAAATATGTTTTATTTCACCTAACTAAAATAAGTAATTGTATTGTATAGGATCACCTGGCACTACGGGGTTATGATTATTTACATAAAGATTTCATATCGGATCTCACCGAGCGCCATTTGTACGTAAGCTGTTTCCGGTTTGTTAAAAATAAATCAATAAAAATTAACGAGCATACTTCGTAACACTTTATACATCGTTTAACAATCATTATTGTCAGTTATAAATCTATTTTATTTATATATATATATTTTTCTTTATATTTAAATTCGCATCTAGCAGGCGGTTTTAACACAATTACGGTTATATAGTCACTATTTATATCGTATTGTGAAGTAATCAATGTCCACACAACGCCACAAAAGAAACCAGTGACATAAAAAAAGAACTTATTCCGACCGTGGAAATGAATTTTTCTTCGTATAAAAAGCGCACACACGTGCATACCGGCTGAACGTAATATTACGTAGGTATAAATAGTTATAGCTTGCCGTAGTCAAACGTGCGGTGAACATCGGACCTTAGAGTTCAGAAAGCCCGAGGAACTTAACACGAGATAGTCTTTTGCCCGGGTGATTTCGCGGCTTGGCAACTTTTGACCGGGTGGTTTTCGCCCACGCCGTCTTTCACCCGGGGCTTTTTGGGCTACGATCGGAGTTGAGCCGGACTTAATACGAGTTCTCCGTCTCCCGTGGTGCCGCCGGCGAAAGAAACGTTTCTGGGAGGTGGTCTTCTCGGCAGACCACCGGCGGATACCGCTGGTTGATGAAGGTTTGGCGTAGCTTGTGCGGGAACCGCAGGAGGCACGGGAACCACAGGAATCACTGGAACTACGGGAGCTACGTGGGTTATGGGACCGGGTGGGGCAGAAGCAGTTCGGTACCGCCGCAGCCTTTCGTCTTCTTCCCCGCTTGACAGAGAAGAAACGTCGCAAGACGACGCGTCGAGACGTCGCGCGGGTGAGCATTGAGCAGGCCCCGCGCGGACTCCTCCCACTCCTGTACTTCCAGCGCCAGCCAATGGCATTTCCTCGCCCTCCGCGCATCCAGACAGTCTGTAAACATTTAAAGGGTTGTGTTTTAAATCATTCATAGCTTTTTTCTAAAATACAAGAGAAAACAATAACTGATTATCAAAAAAAAAAAACGGACTGAATGAAAAAATATCCTTTCTACCGTACCACACCCACTTAATGGCATAATACGACGAATTTGTAAACTATAAACTGTATATCTGAACTGTCATCAGCAATAAAATAATGAAACTTTAATAAACATAATAAACGAATCGAAACTCCTTATCGAACAATTTTTTCCCTCAAAAATATGACCATAGTTTCTTTTAAATCGTGTTATACGCATATGTTATGTTTACTGGTCTCATAGCGGCCACCGACAACCACAAGCAGACGTCAGACGCATTCATGTTTACGAGTAGCACTGAAAATACTTTTTCGATTGCATCAGTAGGGTACTAGTTTTCAAGAAAAGTGCGACCGGGGGCCAAACTCCTCAGTTATAAAAAAAAGATAAATTAAAATGGTATCAAAAAATGCGTTACTGAGCGAACTGCAATACTACAAAAAAAAAAAAAAAACTATTACTAGGTATATTAGCTATATGTACAAATAAAACTAAGATAATTTTTAAAAACAAAATTCAATTCAAAAAAGATAAACACAATTTTATTGGTATTAGTTGTAACACAAAAACCACACCTAACCGAATCAAAATAAATATGGAATAGAAGTTAGTGTAAACGCTAGTAAATGCCTATATTGTTACAAAATTTGCTTTTGTTCATTAATTACCCGATTGCCCAAGGCAAAGAACTAACAGTGGTGGATTTACGATTACCAGCACGCTGCGTAGACTGGACCTAGGGTGACAAATTTGTTGGCAAAATTTTTTTATGTCTAAAGAAATCAAAAACATTCATATTTAAATAAGTATATTTAAATATGAATGTTTTTTATTTCTAATTTAAATACTTCGAGAGGAAATCCTTAGAGGACGCCTATGTCCAGGTGACAAACTGAATTGGTTTACCGAGATACTAGTAGAAGTGTGTTTAAGTTTAAGTACAATTTCTGTAAATTCAGCAATAAAGGCTTATATTATTATTATTATTTAAATACGTACTTAAATGTTAATAGGACCTCACAAACAATTTAACGTGTAAGTTTTTTTCTACAACTTACGTACCTAGTCGTGTTTGGTTCCTTGCGACGTAGGAACGAGTGACGTGAACTTTCGCTAAGGGTGTTCGATAAAAAATTTGAATAGCCTACTGGTGTCAAATGTGTAAATCCACCACTGAGGAGTAATGTGTTTAAAAATTTAAATATGAATGCATGTGTGGTTGTTTTTTTGTGGTAAAGACGAAACGCGTGGGGCGATTGTAACGTTTCTTACGACACTCGATTTGTATTAATCTTGTGAGTGCCATCAAAGACATGACAGTAGGTAATCAAAAGCCGATATGGTGACTACCAGATCATGGAAAGGTCTTCAAAAATCATCTTAGATTTCTCAAATACTTCTTTTTGCTTTTGAATGACCATTTCGGGTTTTCAACCATTCTAAGTTGGTTGCTAACGTTCTTATAATTTTTTTTTAAATTATTTGACAAGATTGCTTACAATCTCTTACAATAAATAAAAGATGAAAAATTAATAAATTCCTTATCCTGTTAAAATTAAGAAAATGTCTCCGACTGCAAGGTTGTGGGATCTGAGAGAAAAGTAGGACATGTTGTTTCCATCTTTTTTAAAGTTCAGTTTTCACGCACTCGGATTTATTAAATTTTAAATTTAGGTACTTATTTTGTAACGTATCGGTATAGTCTAAATTGATTGCAAAGATACAACCCTCAAACCTAAGTGGATCGACATGATAGCAAGCGTATGACATTATATTCATTAAGCACTATAAAATAGGCGCTTCTAGGTGCTTCTAATTACACTTGAGCTAACCTTCTGTTCTCCTTGTAGGCGGGTCTCCGCCGGCAGCAAGGTCGTGCGCACGCGCATAACATGATGCGCAGCAAACAACACGCAAGGCCAGCCACGATGAGGGACGGACCAACCAACCGTAATGCAGGCGTTTTGAAACCCTGAAATTCATAATGTTCTTACATTAGAGATGCATGAATTACCACAAGCATGAATACGTATTTTCAGCCAACCCACTTTAATACAACCAGTGATCATTTCTTGTAAGAAAGATTTTTGTTTTGAATAGGAATCACATGTTTTGAATTTGAATTTTAAAGACGAAACTTCTCATCGCAGAACTGATAACCGCTGGAGGCGAAAGTTTCTCGAGCGGCGAACACGAACCGCACGTCGTCATAACGTGGGACCAACCTCACTAGTTGACCTGACGACCTGGTAAACGTGGCGTGTCGAAGTTGGTTACACTGGTTCAAGATTGTGTGTGCCTGTATCTAGCTGTGGTTGTCTGGCAGCTGAGATAACAATTCATTTATTCATATCGAAGCATCTAACCAACGTTTTAGGGTTGATATATGCCCCCGTAACTTTGTATACCTCACCTTGTCTCCGGTGCCGACGAAGTATACAACGAGGCCGACGGCCAACGTCCCAAGGCCGGCGTACAGAAGCCTTGCCGCGCCCCAGGCGTCGCCGCGCTCTGACCACGATGATTCCGACGACGAGCCGTAGGACGCATCGCGCACCTACAATATAAAATTATATGTAGATCATTAATGGTGAAAATATTTAATGAACCGTAAGATATGAAATGCACCTGATGTAATTTTTTATAGTAGAACAAAGTTGTTTCATTGAAAGGTCGGTAAGGGATGCCCTAGAAAAACCTATGTCGATCAAACAGGCAATATCTTAAAGAAGGGTCAAATCTTAAACATCCTGAAACATACTGAAGAGATTGTTTAAGCTGTAGTGTAGCAAGTAGATATTGAGCTCCTTACATAAAAGGAGAGACCGCGTGACCACACACTAGCGCTTCAGGCTGGCTTTATTGTCTGGCATTTTGCGATATTCCTAGATGAGGCAAACAAAGAGACTAGCAGAAAACCGCAAGGTTTAAGTACAGGATAATGCAGATGAAGTCCAAGTAATGGAACCACAATGCTCAGCACTAGAAGGACTAAGAAGGAACAGGAACTTTGTAACTATGTTACCTCCTTCCTGTTCTTGCTGCCTTATCGCTCTACTTCAGTTCATGTATTCTAACTTCTTCTACTATTCTATTTCACAATCAAAGCTTTTTTCGTCATTCATTTCAAATCTTGATTAGTTTCGGAACCCACGGAAACATTCGATCAGGGTATACAGTAGCCAATCACGTTGTTTTGTTATTCTGCACGACGCGACGTGCAGAAATGACAAATTTTGAATCCCATAGTTTCATTCTTCAACACTTACTTTCCGTTCTTCAACTTCAGATCTTCTATCAAGATAAATCGAACAGTTTAGTTTTGAATAGGTAATGAACATTAGCATGTTTGTGTATGTCACTGACTATGCTTCGAAGATGTCGGTCCTGATTGCCCTCAATAGATGGCAGTCGTTAAAGTCCACCAACCCACACTGGAGCAGCGTGGTGGGTTAAGCTCCAAGCCCTCTCATCCCGAGGGGAGGCCTAAGTCCCTGCAGTGGAGCATTAATGGTATAGTATGGTAACAAACATACAGACAGACTTATTAGTTAGATTGTATTTATTGGTATCGTACCCGGTTGTTCCTGGGCCAATGATTGTCCTTTCGTGCACGCGGGTGGTCGCCCAGCACAGAGCAGCGACGAGCCGCGCCCCCCGCGCCCGCGCCGCCGCCGCCCACAGCCAGTGCCGCTGCTTCCTGCCATGCCGCACGCCCAGCAGCGCACTGCAAACACAGTACAAAACTTTTTAGACATTATCATATCATTGTGTACATACAACCTACCCCCGAAGAAGTTTTCCATGAAAATGAACCAAATATAATTAATTTTAAGCCTATGAATTATTACTTAAGAAACCAGTGCCGCACTCGTTCATAATGAGTGAAACTGCTGTGGAAGCACGTTTTTAAGAAAATGATTATATTTCACAAAGTTGACGTTTGTTGAAATGTTTGATCGTTTTTGTACAGCCGCAAGTCACATTTTAATGAAAGATAAACAGTTTGTCCTGCGATGGGACGGTTAAATTGCATTCTATTAATTTTAGCTCTGGATACTCCACAAAAGAAACATTTTGTCATTGTTTATTTTTGTTGAATTATTAATTTTCTGATATCGATTTTTATTATGACACACATTTTGTCGTATAGTTCCTTATTGGTAATTTTGATTACCTTCGATCATTGGTAATTTTTGAAATAGTTCTTTTTGGACTACTTTTTGAAAAAAAAAACGTGAAATTGGCTCCATTTACAAAAAAATTTACCTGAGGTTTAGTTCAACCATTTTTTCGCAAATTCGATTTGAACTTGAAGCTTAATAAGTAAGTATAATAAAATACCCTCTCTTAGTTTGAATTTTATATACGTACGTATGTCAAATTTACGTACAAGTGGCAAGTGTGAAGCCGATTGCGCGGGTGTCAGCGAACTGTTGTCGTCGGCTTCGTCTATAAACTGGGAAACTTATAAACTAGGACCTTAAGTATAACTTAGAAACAAATTTAAGGAAATTAATATAATGACATTGCCTTCTCAATATATGTTCGAAAACATAATGTACGTAAAAAAAATGTATTATTTACAAAAAAAATGTGATCGGCATAATGTTAATAAACAAAGATAAACTTTCTAACAATGTCAGCCGCCTCAATAAAATCACAAAATCTTTTAAAGGGCAATGTATACGCTTTTACAATAAGATCCCGGTTGACATTCAAGATCTTACTCTTAACAAGTTTAAAACCACAATAAAACGAAAGCTTTATGCAAAAGCTTATTATAAAGTATCAGACTACTTAGATGATAAAAATCCATGGGTGTAAGCCGCTCGCCTATCGATTTGTTTCAATAATAAATCTCTAAGGACTTATTGTTAAAAAATTGTTAATAAGTTTGTTAAAACAGAGCGTCTCTGAGAGGAACCAGCACTTTTTAAATGCGCCTTTGTGATGACGTTTTTCCACAAAGTAATAAATTCACTCTAGTGACGTATTTCAAGATTATGTTACATAACTACGCAATAAAGATATTTGATTTGATTTAATTTTATTTGAAAAAAATGTTCACCAGTAAACTGGTTTTCAGATGGTTAGATGGACCGATCGAAATTTTGTTCCTCGCTATGACGAACACCAATTCACCAAAAAAAATATTTATTTATTTATTTATTTATTTAATGACAAAAACCACAGCTCTTAAAAATCTAAATTAACGTAACTTATGAATATATATTTCGATGGTTAATTTTTTTTAGGGACCTATGTTATTATACAAATATACAATATAGTACAGAATCAATAAATTAATAATTTCACGTTATTACCGAAATATGCTTATTTTGATATTGTACGCAGCTCACGATTTCTATAACAGCGATATGAAGAAATAGGGCCAATAATGTGTCAGTGTCAATGTGGGGTATTCGATATATCATGTTATTTGGCAAAAGAACATAAGCCCCAGAAAGAGCAATGGAACACGGGCAATAAGTTTCCGTAATAGTCATATTGAAGGTTTTAGGGAACACCCTAAAGTATGTACCTATGTGATACCTTACCCCTCGACGTAGATCCACAACCGCGGTTATAAGGCCAACTTGCATATCACAATTTTAAACAAATATTAGCAAAAAACTACAATAACAATAGCAAACAATAGTGTGTCGAATCACGTATAAATAAGGTGCAGTTCCTAAGCCATGTTAAGAACAAAGCACTATCATAAACTAAAAGCATGATTTTGTTTAGAGTCAAACTACATATCAATGCAAACTACTCATTACCTTGATCGGCTATAACTCGTAAACTAGTTGATCGTAAATACTCGTGACACTTTTTCTAAGTACTCAGTACTCTTATTATGTAGGTTTTTTTAAACCTTTTCGAAATCTATACTTCTATACTATATATATATTAATATTATATAGCTGAAGAGTTTGTTTGTTTGTTTGAACGCGCAAATCTCAGGAACTACCAGTTCGAATTGAGAAATTCTTTTTGTGTTGAATAGTCCATTTATTGAGGAAGGCTATAGGCTATTATTACATCACGATACGACCAATAGGAGCCGAGCATCAATGAAAAATGTTGCAAAAACGGGAAATTTTTGATGTCAAGGAAAAATCATGTATTATGGAATTGTTCCCCTTTAAAAGTTCTAACCAAAAGTTCGCGACAGCATATGTGTATTTTTTAAGTTTGACGTACTATAACTTTTTTATGGCAATCAAATTTGTTGCTAGACGCACCAGGGAATTTATTTGTTTATATGATGACGATGATACCATAGTGTAATGATAGTTTATGGTTGGAATAGCGACCCACCCCGACTTCGAACGGGTGCAATGTACTAACGCGTTTCCTTAGTCCACCCGGGCGAAGCTGGGTACGACCGCTAGTAATGGATGAAGAGGGGGAGAATATTGAACAATTTATGCAATATTCAACTTTAAAATACTTATTTAAGGTTGAATATTGCATAAATTGAACTTAATTTTGAAAAATCATCAAAGAATCTCACAAATAATTAAAAATTGCTAATTGGCGAAACCTCATTCGAGAAATATATATATTTTTTAAATTACTCTTATTATCACAGAAAAAATAATTGCTTTGAACCAAAAGTACAATAATATTTAGCGTTTCCCATATAAGGAAAGTCGTAAAAATTTCATTCAAAATATAATTTTTATATTCAAGGTAGCTCATTACTTTCAATCAACGTACTTTACTACAAAAACTTAAACGAAATAAGTTGCCTTTATTGAATCAAAATTGTGTTTTTTTTAAACAGGTGGGTTCGAGTACCTACACAGTCTGATTACCATCAGAAACTTGGAGCCATAGGCCCGTACTGCCCTAATCTGTCTGTGGGTCGGCATCACGGGCATCCACTGCCTACCTACCTACCTATTCACCTACCCACCTATGCTATGCTGACGTCGCTGTCTTATCAGCCCGTCTTGCCCGGCCAAGTTATGTTAGTCACATGAAATTACCGGACCGTGTGCAACTATGCTGCCATATAAATGTAAAATATATCAATGTTCATCCCCCTAGAAAACGCGGTTTATTTAATCTATGAAACGATGTTAAATTAAACGCATTAAAACTTGTAAAAAAATTAGTTAACCCTCGTTATAGTGGAATGCATATAGAGCTCACCGAGTTTCCATATGAAATGGAAATAATTTCCCATCGATTTTCATGTTACCTAGTTTACTGAAAAAAGTATTTTGTAATATTCGACGAGATGAAGCGATTAATAAAAATGTAATCAAAAATGTAACTAGTATTTTTATTACCAAGGTACTCTTCTCCCTGTCACTTTTTTAAATTACGCACATATTCTTTTAATAAAATAATTTTTTGCAACGTTAGGCATATAATTTAGCGGCATACAAATCCAAACTAAACATAAAGTCGAAGGACTAAAACATAATGTATTTTCGTTTTAAAGTTTTTGGATTCGTGACAGTGCACGATTCGAGCTTGAATTAGTAATTTGCGTTTTTGCGATTCAAAGGAGATGTTAAATACGAATATATTCAAACTAGCGACCGCCCGCAGCTTCGCCTGCGCAGACTACACATTACTGTTAAAGTGATCTATTATTAACATTTGAGATGGTTTCTGTGTACTTATATAAATTTTGGTTACTGTCATACAAACTTTTGACTCCCACCTCTCCCTTAAAATTGGAAAATAAAAAACTCTGAAACATGTCGTTACTTATTTATGATTAGCGGGTGGACTACGGAAACGTTCCCCATCGCGTTCTTCTTCCCCTCCCCTTTCCTACTATACCACTCCTAGTGTCCTAGCTCCATTTCTACGTAACTAATGTATTTAATTTGATAAGGATTCATATCATGTTTAAGAAACACCTTCGCAAATAGTGCGTTTATGTTAGAATAAAATTGATTGCCATAAAAAAGGTTATAGTAAACCAACCTTAAAAGATACACATATGCTGTCGCGGATTTTTGGCTAGAACTTTCAAAGAGGAACAATCCCGCCATACATGATTTTTGCTTAACATCAACCGTTTACGCAGCACACGCAACGAAAGCTCTCAAAAAGACTATTTTTTTCCCGTTTTTGCAACATTTTTCGTTGGTGCTCATCGAAACGGTTAACATCGGACGCGCAGGTTTGCTCGAAGTTGTCCATTGAAATAATTTTAATAAGAGAAAGTCTTAAATTATAACGAAAATACTGTAAAAACAACTTTATTCCTAAATATATTTGGTCGAATTGTCTTGTAAATTTTAAATTGCAGGTACGTCAATTACTTTTCTGATAAATCTGTATATATTGTAAGGAGTATTTAAGAACACTTGCTTACTTTGGAACTAGATGGCGCTGCTTGGGATGTTCCAGATATTATTATTATACTAACTTATTTCCGCTTTATAAATAATAAAAAAGAAAAGGTGAATTAAGAATAAAAAAATTAACAAAAATAAGCACTTAGGTGTTATGACTGTAAATCAGCAAAAAGAAATAATTTTTAAGTAGATTCCAAAAACCATTTTCTTTCAGTTATATATAAAAAAAATTCTAGGTTTATTTCTAGAAACAAAATATTTTTGTGCAACGCAACAGTTCTACGGTTTTATTAAAATTATGCAGTATTGTTTCTAAGTATTGTAATTATTTAATGAAATGAAATGAAGCCGACAACCGAGGAAAGTATTTGCCTTAAAACCTTGGCGTTTTATGATCGAATCATGCGATGTTATATCCAAAAATAATATTAATAAATGAAAAATTATTGTAGGTATTTATAACTAGTCGTATTTCAACTATAAGTTGGAAATAGTCCTAACAATTTTGTAGAATTTAATAAATTGCTTATGCATGTATAGATAATTTGGCACATTTTATTTTTAGGGTGCCGTAACCAAGGGTATGAACGGAAACCCTATTACTAAGGCAACCGTCCGCTGTCCGTCCGTCTCTCCGTCTGCCACAGGCACAGACCAGTCAACCTATAGACCACGCTTTAATAAACGTCAGTATAAAAACGAAATCGCCAAAAAGTGGCGGGGTGCGGGGAGAAGTCGGCTAGTTTTCATTGGCTCGTTCAAAATTGACAATTTAATGGCTTCCGACGTGCTTCCAACTGACCGCTCACAAGAGACGTAGTTATGTAGTGTCACTACATAGCCTTGGCGAATGCTACTCCCTGTCAAAGCGTGGTCTATAAGGTTGACTTGTCTGTGGCCACAGGTCTGCATCGTCTGAATCGTAATCGTCGTCTGAATAGGTAGAGACTTGAAGTTTTCACAGTGTGTATTATATGCCTACTATAATAACAAAGAACAAAAATTGTAGGTTTTTAAAGTATAAAAAAACATCTTCTTTTTCAAATTTCACATAAACCAAAGAAATAAGTCGAATAATTTTAGTCGAAGGTATAAACCAACACAGCTAATATTTTCTGTCATTTTTTACTGCTTTTAGTTCAAAGAGATAACAAGGGAACCACCCTGCGGGTCACGTTAACAACAATTTTTTTTCTATACAGTACGTCACAATAGTTGAAAAGTTTCATTGTTTAGATGTCAAATAAATAACTAAAAATTTTTAAAGTCATATTTATGTATTTTTTTAAAATAATTTGTGAATAATTGTACCTAATATCCAGATTTAAGATGGCGTACTGGTTTTCAATTTTGTTTTTCTGTAAATCTGTTTGCTCATTCATTACAACCAACGGTGGGCGCTTTGTAATTCCAAAAGCTATGAATAACATATTTCTGAAAACCTTATATGTTGAAGTGGTTTAGTGGTCATATAGAGACAACGTTTATCTCTTAAAGTGCCATTTCGCCCTGTATAGAAGACAAGTATCTCTATATTGTCTCAGTTTATATATTATAGATTTGAACACCAAATTCGCGTTGTATTTGTACCTAGTAGACTAATAAGAAAGCTTTGTCACTTGTAGAGAAGTACGAGACATGGTTTTTACATTAATTGAAAGAAACATTACCAAAAAACTAAAAATATTGGTCACTCAGTGATCAAATTCAAAAATAAACTTATGTCTTCGAAATACTGCCGCTTATACCACCAGCCCATTAATGCTCCACTGAAGAAGGTAAGGCCACCCTTCGGGATGAAGGGCTTGGAGCCTCATCCACCGCGCTGCTGAAGTGCGGGGTGGTGGATTTTAACGACTGCCATCTATTGACGGCAACCTGGACCGACGGCTTAACGTGCCATTCGAGGTACAGAGTAAGTGATAGTTATGTGCATAAGTTAAAAAAAAACTCATTGGTCATGCCCTGGGATTCGAACCATGGTCTAGTAAACAAAAGCGAGCTCTCTACTACGGCTATCACGACATTGCCGTTTGCTGCCGATGATATAAACACTGCCGCCTATGGTCGATTAAAGATAAAGGGTCGCTTTAAAACAAACGTCTGTTACGTTGCCACACGTTTTAAAAGTGCCTTATTAGCGATCGAAAAACCATTTTCAATGTTAAAAAATTGAAATTGTTATGCATCATGGTAAAACGGACGGACACCGAATACCGGCGCCCATTCGCTCGTACGCCGCCGCAATTATCATAACGTGATTTATGTCCGCGAAGACCGCATTACACGGTGGGCGCGCCGCCGCACGCGAACAACTGTTGTAACTATGCGGACTACTCGTACATAATTATTTCGTTTTTGTAATATTAAAAATCCATTTTAATATAACAGAAACCCGTTAATATAAGTGAAATCGTTAAAGATTTTTTTTTTTAAAGAGGAAAAGTAATCACCATTACCGAAATAATTATTCTAACTGACTGTACATCCGAACTACACTCAAGTGTAAAGTTTTAAATTTATATATATAAATAAATAAATAAACGTTTATTTGGCACCAGAAAATTAAAATACAAAGTGAGAAAGAAAAAGACAACAAACTTAAAAACAGCTAACAAATTAACAGCAATACTTAAAACTAAACAAACTATTGGTACCAAAATGGTCTCCGGTCACTATAAGGTCGTGACGCCAGAGAGAACGTCCCAACCACTGGTATTCTGCGGATGCCAAGTGAAGTTTAAACTAGTAAGCTCAGCAAACAAACAGCAAATTAATTAGTTACATTTACTCATACATTTGCTCTTTACAGACATAAAAAGATTTTAAAAATAATAATAATATTCAATTGTACTGGGCTTCTGAAATAAACAACATTCTAGATTTACTTTTGCTTTTGTAATATCAATAAATAAGACTTGTACTTTACCTTTGTTTTGTTAAAATTAATTCACGGGAAGTGGGTGAAATTCAAATAAACGGAAACCATCCCCTAATTTTCTATCCTTAGACATGGAATATGATCTTCAAATTCAAATGAGATCAACCTGAAGATATAGCCTGTTTAATGAAAAAGGTATCGTCCAAATCTGTTCACAATCGGCGAAGATATCGAGTAACATATTCACAAAAAAATACAATATCCTCCTCTTTTTTGGAATCAGTTAAAAAACTAGACATATGATAGTTGTGTGAGTGAAGGGAAATCTACTGCCATGCAGACTATTTTTTTTTTTAATAGTCACTAACAACATAATACATTTTATTTTCTTAATTAAGTGATCTTTTACTTCAAACTTGTTTTTGCTCAGCGAGGTCGTCGTCAGGAATTCTGTGATACCGTATAAACGCAAATACGGTACGGCTAATTAGTTTTTGTTCTTTGTAATCACTTTATATTTTTCCCTATTTTCGCATAAAATTCTAGATTTTTCCGTACATATAATATGTTTTGCAAAATATATTGTGAGACAACGAAGGATACCTATTTCTTCAAATTTTTAATTTGAGATATTTGCAGGAGTTAAAGTAATATATACAACGAACGGCTAGTACTCATAATACAAGCCCTGCATAGATGGCCATGTGTAGAAGAAAAATTACATATAATATCATGATATTGATATATGGGTCTATAATTTATTAGATTAATTATACTACTTATTTAAACAAAGGTAATAATTTAATGAGGTTGAATTTAGAAAAATTGCAACCTCACTCCAACTGTTAAAAATTCTAGCAGATATGGTGAAACACAATTTATTTCTGTTTAGCTGTTTATCTCACACGATAATTATTTATTTAAATAACTTTTAAGAACCATAGATTCTATGATCCTACCGTTTTTGGAGCTTTCATTAGTTACGATATTAATATCTAATTTTTATTAATATTCTTGGCACATCCGCCGCTTGTGCAGCTTGGTATTAATCTGAAATATATTTTAAGCATTTTTTTACCTTATTTTCTAAGTGTGCATATTTTAATATAGTTTTGAGGGAACAGGAAGTCCCGCCACGCCACTCGTACCACCGCGCATTTTGACTTTGTGTATGCGGCTCACTCAGATTGCTTTGAAAATTTTTACAGTATAATTTAGATTTTCAATTTAATTTTTAAATTTGCATATACTATTATGACTTGAATTTTTTGGACAATTCTAAGCTTGTTGACAATATTCACACAAAAATTTCAAGAACGAACGGTTTCGATCTCATAAATGAGATCTAGAACCAGCAATGTGAAGCAAATTCACAACCTTATCGAACAGAATACGGTATGCACTAAATACGGCCTTAATATTGAGACGCCCTGAACCCGGCGGTTGAAATGCTCTGAAATATGATAATCAAACTAAACGATTGTTTACTAGCCCTAGGGAAATAATTAGAAAAACTAATTAAGGAATCACGAACCCACGTTTCCACGAACTTCGGGTATTTTCGTCATTCAGAAAATTCGAGAAAACGCTTCTCTTAAATAAATGTTACTTATGTTCATCCTGCTTGGATTATTTTTAATATATTCTATTTCTAATCTTGCAAATATTTGAAAAAAATTAAGAATATTATTCATAAAAACAAACTAAAATATTTATTTGTATACAATATTAATAACTTCTGCTTCATAAAATATACGTATTCGATATGTTTAGATGTTATACCTGTAAGGGTAATACATAATTGCACCGCTTCAATTTATCTTGTCGATATTAGACAGCGTTTTTGATCAAATCTCCCAGTCGACTTTCTTTTACCGATACCTTCAACAATCATGGTCATATTCCAACAAATTTACACAAAACGTTAATGAATTATACGTACAAACCTTTCTCATGAATCACTTCGTAAATCCATTTGGTAGTTTTTGAGTTTGTCGCGTTCAGATAGACAGACGCAACGGGAGACTGGTCTATACTATGTAGTGATATTAAGTAAACAGTTCGCACTAGATCGCTGAGTGAGAAGTTTAACTTAAAGTGGAAACCAAACCTAAACTGAGGCAAGTGATCTCGAATGATTTTTTTTTCTGTTTTAACTATTTAACTAGTCATAAATCGAATACCTAGTAGTTACTGTGAGTTAACATGCATAAAATCAGAAATAATAAAAATGGTTACCTACTCAGTTTGTACTTGCGTTTTATTTCTCTAGGTGAGAGCCATTAAAGAACCCTATCACATGTTACAAAAGTTTAACTCCTAAAATCCTTGAAAGTCTTTCTAAAATCGATATGGATAAGTAGAAAATGAGGAAATAATTTCCACGCCGCCGCCGCAGCGACGCTCGCTAGTTTTCCGTATATTTTTCAAGTGTACCATGATTTTTCGCTTTCGACAGTAATGTAGTGATAATATTCATGTGTGTAAAGTGCTTCGAGATCTGGGTCACTTCATAATATAGGTAACCGTATTCACGGGCGGTTTGTAATTGAAGTTACGGGCTTTGATGTTGTTTCTATGAGAATTTACATATGGAAAAATGTACGAACAGCAGCGAAAAACTTACAAAAATACATAAGCAAATGTTGAAGAATATATATTGTGTAATATATATTCTTCAACATATATGTAAATCTGTAGGTTCTGTCTGTACATAGAACTTCTTGTCAAATTATATAATAAATTTTTATTTTATGACTCATTGACTTTAATTCTACGTTTGTCTGTATGTGTTTTTATAAATCAAGAACGGCTTGACCAATCTTGTTGAAACTTCTATATAGTAAGAAACATGTGAACGCTAAACCTTATGGTACCCACAAAAAATAAATGTTGAATAATATATTTTTTTTTCTTTTTTGCTACATATATTCATTTATTTCATTTCATGTGTGTGTTTTTCGTGATTCATCGGTCATGTAAATTTGTCATTTAATGAAAGTTTGTCCGGGATTTCCGTCATTTTTGAGGACCACTGAAACGAAAAACAAGAAATTCGGACATTAAGTAAGTTTCTTTTCTGATGTAAGTGTCCACTAAAAAAGGATTTTTCGATATTGTATCCCTAATAGTGAAAACTAAAGGATTAAATTTTGTATGAAAATCCGTAATTTTTGAAGTTAAATGCATGAAAATTTGTATTTATTTGCCTTTTGGATAAGAAGCTAAGTACGTCGAGTTTTAGGATTTTCGAAAATTTAACTCTTAAGGGAGTAAAACAAGGGATAACTTTATATGGTAGGTACTTCTATCATTCTTACTTAGTTATAGTCTATTATACCTATATCGTTAGAAATAAAAAAACACATGTTTTAGCATTTAAAGAAATTTAACACTTAAGGGTGTTCGAAAATACTTAAAATTGGTTGGAAGTTAAAAAGTAAATGTTCCAGTGTTTTTATTAAATAACCTTTATATAGGTATGTCAATGACATTTTACTCATTTAAATCAGTACTTTAAAACTATTTGGCATGATTATACCTAATAATTTTATCCGCTACCTATGTATATTTAAAACTTGATAACATATTTTTTCTATGCTGCTTCCCATATAGATATACAAAGTGAGAGTATAGAAAATTTAAGTACCCTCTCCGACTGGGATCTGATTAATAGATATTTTAAAATCTTTATAAGTTTTTTTGGCAGTTTTTCAAAGTTAGATCTCATTTATGAAATATTAGGCTCTAAATAGATCTTTTTATTCTGAAAAATCTGAAAACATCCATAATACTAATACATAACATGAATATACTACAAATATTATGACTAAACTTGTTCACAAGTACACGTCAACCATGAATTAGAGAAATACCTGAATTGTACACTACTTCGTGGTTGGGAGGTTGCGTCAATTCTGAACAAAATAATGATTTTCGCTAAGCCAACCCGCATTGGAGCAGCGTGGTGGATTTTAGCTCCGAGCCCCCCTCACCCTGGGGGAGGTCTAAGCCCCTGCAGTGGGGTATAGTGAGCAGATGGAATGGAATGGAGGACCTCAGAGTCATTAATATAGAAATATTGAATTGTACATTAAGCCGTCAGCACTCCATCTTCGTCACTACACAGCCAAAACGATATTCAGAGATGAATGCAAGTTGGGTAACGAACGTCAGGCATTCGCATCACCGATAGCGGAATGGTTCCATTTGGGCGCTTCCTGCCTTCGACGCGTCATCAAACGATAACCGATTTTATATCAGCCTAGTTACTAAACGTAACTCATACGTAAATTATTTTTCGTTATTCAAGGTACACACAAGTTACACTTAAAGCACAAAATCTAAATAAATAGGTAATAATAATTCTTCAGTTTCATACTATTTCGATGACGGACGTGGCTCATTCCAATACCTGCGGCGGCGTACCAAATCACTCTCTGATATATAGAAGTAGAAACAATATTATAGTAAGACTAGAACGAGCGCTGTTCAATTGAACTATTAAAACGTTGTAAGCCGCAAATGCAGGAGAAGGTATGCGGCGAGGTGTGGTAGGGGTCAACACGTACAGCGACACTAAGCCACAGGAAGGAGAAATATAGTGTCAGAGTTATTGACATCGTTTTCGATGATTTGTCCCTATTAAAATTAATATTGTACCGGACCTCTAACAAGCGCTGTTGACAAACGCGGCGCGTCAACTACACTTAATTTAAGTGTACTTCCGGTAAAGCAGCGTAAGCATAATGTGTGTTCTAGTGTCTACCTTACATTGTTTCTACTTCTATGCTCCGATATGACGATATAGTTAGAAATTATATTAGTTCGTGACTTTTATTGCAGTCCGGATATTAGACAACATAAGTAGTAAGGATAAATTCCTTTTTATTTTGTATTATCTTAAGGACTATGTCACCAGTACTAATTTTATACGAGCCACGCTATACCTTTCCTAAAACTGAATAATTACTTTTATTATAGTTGTCATGAAGTATAGTTAGATAGTTTCATAATTTTACAGAATTGACATGAAAATTTACGAAAATTTCAGATTATTACAGTATATGGACACAGAATTAATATACATTATACTTGAAATGGTTTACATAAAATAGACTTAAACCTATAAGGAAAGTTGGCAAATGTTTGTAAATCATCTTTCAGTTTTACAGCGGTTTATTACAAATTACAATCCTGTTAATATATTTAGCTTTTTAAAACTTTAAATAACTATTATATTGGCAGTAAAAGTACACATACGTTTATATTGTCACCATTTGCCTTAGATTTAAACAATTTTGTCCGAATAAAATAAACCCATTTTCGGTGTTAATGAACTTGACTATTAATATAATCATAATAATTTATTTTAATAATTATTTATTAATTATAATAAATAAATAATTAATATTTATATTTATTATAATTAATAAATAATTAATAAAATAAATTATTATGATTATATTAATAGTCAAGTTCATTAACACCGAAAATGGGTTTATTGGGAAGTGGGAAGTCCCATATATCAATACATGGGACTTCCCACACAGTGCCATCTAGTCCCAAAGTAAGCAAGTATTATGCTTGTATTATGGGGTACTAGACGACTGATATATATAGGTATTTAAATATTCTTTTTTTATAATATATGCGTATATATATACTTTTACACCCAGACATGAAACAAATTGTTCATGCACTCAAATATTAGTCCCGGGCGGGAATCGAACCCGCGACCCTCGGTTCCGCAGTAAGGGTCTGTTACCACTCGACCGACCGGTCAGTCACGACGGATACTATACGTACTGCAAATCTTTGTAAAAATAAATTTTATTTAGAAAATGTAGGTTTTGTGGAAGGTGCATTTTACCTACTTTTAATTGTGGAACCGTTTCGTTATCGCTGACGTATTTATTGACTGGCGTTCGTTATTGAACGTGCACCCCTCATCAAATATCGCTTTGGCCTTGCGCGGGTATAGCATTCGAAAACACAAAATTTCATTATTCGTTTCGTGATCATATTTTATTTTTATTATATCTTTAAAAACTCAAATGAGTTTTGAATTGTAAACCATTTGTAAACGCAAATATTTTTAAATTGTGCTTGTTAGGGGATAGCATTGGCTTTGTCTATTATTCATTATATAGGTTATACACTTAAGAACAATTTAATGATAGATTAAAATAACTTCTAGGACAAAATGTGTCTCATAGTGTTGCTTAGCTCGCAGCTTATAAGTACGAATATGCTTGGTACGCACGCTGCTGTCGAATTCTTTTTTACTCTTTTAAGACTGTGTAGTAGTAAATTTCCATGCAAAAGGCGTTAGCGGTTGCACCTCTTTAACCTTGTTGTGAAAATATGTTGTGAAAATGCAATTAGTTTCATTTTGAACATGTTGTGAAAAATGAAACAATTTCGAAAAAAATCTCTCCCATTTAAGTTTCTTTTTTTTGTTATAATGTATCAAAATATAGAAACAAGAACCTAGTTTATGTTGATCTGACTACCATAAAAATTTTTTTGCGCCAATCGGTTAAGGTTTGATGGGGTGCAACCGTTAACTCCGTTTGTATGGTGCCATTACATACTCCGCTTAAGGTCCAGCCACAGCTACGCGCGACATGGTACGTGTCATGCGTTTGCCTGTTCATTGCTCACCACAAAGGTTATAATTAACAGGGACTAATAATTATAACACGCTATGAAATAGCTAAACATTCGTCGCGCCGCATGTCGCGCGTAGTTGTGGCCGGGCCGATTGACATTGCTATAGGCACGCATACCTAAATACATCCATGACACATATGAAATATAAAAAAAAAATTTAATGAAATATATGCCATAAATGTATCGCTTGGTTAAAAACACTGCACTAAATTAGTGCTATCGAGTTTATTTTAGTACTTATTTTTATAGAAATGTTTGCGTGATGGACTGTATGCATCTCTCTTAATTTATAAACCAATGTATCTATGTCGATATAATTTATATATATATATAAATTACATGTCATTTGTGTGTAATGCATCTAATGAGTTTCCCAGTTTTAAATTTTTACTATGAAAATATGTAATTAAAGTTAAAATAAGCATTATATTTTATATGGGGAGCGTGCTGAAAATTGAGACCACCCCCGGTATGGCCCCGAGGTCTGGAACCTCTGGCCATTCGGACCTGGAATAAATGTATCTCTGCGATCCAAATTTTTTATTGATTTAATTGGTGGTCTGGAATGCGGAATACAACGCCCTATACGTTTTTTTTAATCGGTGAAGTCTTTCAAATATAACCATTCGAAAGCTGTGCGTCCGTCACAGAAAAAAGATATCGTTTGTTCCCTTTACGCACATGTAAATGTATAAATTAGTAAATTAGTTTATTTAATTTAATTCTTTAGTGAATTTAATTCTTTTTAAACATACCTCCCTCTAATATGAAATGATTTTTTTTTGACTTATTTCATACTGTGTGGCATCATTAAAAAGCTCTTTTAAAATGAAATGGAGTTTCTTTAATTACTATTTCTTTTATAAATTTAATTTGTATTATATTTAGAACGATATAGTTTCTAAATAGCCTTTCCCATGTTCCTGTTCCAAGCACCTCTAAACGGAAGCATCTAAAATTCTGAATAAAATCTCTTAGACAGATATTGACAGGGATATTCATTCGGAACGTGATTCCATTAACAAGCACATTAATTTCAGAATAATAATACAAAAAACACTAAAACCTTTTATGTACTTGACCGCTTTTTTAATTCCTTTGTCGATCAGAATGTCTTATTCTGGCAGCATTTACACCCTGAGAAAAGTTTTCTTCATCAGTCGAGCAATGGCGACCCCCATAATAAAAAACGAGCAATACTTAGAGGCAAAAATATTCTTATGGGGAAATTATGGTTCCTGAAACGTAATTGTGATGCGCAGTTCTTTCTTTTCTTCGCTTTCCTCGTATTTATGATGATTTCGATTATCAATTGCTCTATCGATAGTTAAACCATCATAATAAACTCTGAATTCACTGTAGTCCTTTTCTCAGTGTAGAAGTATATATTAGTATAGTAATAACTAACTAAGTATACCATAGTTTTCAGCATTAAAAAATTAATCCCTGCGTCATATCAAGGCCTCGTCTGTTACTAAAAATAGACTTGAAAAATGTAGATAGCCTAAGATTGATTGTTACACAAAAAGCTTTTCACTGAGCATTGTTCAGTCTATTGTTATGGAGCTTTGACCTAAACGATTGACATTTCAAGGGGTTTTGACTATGTTCATGATAAATACTTTTTATCATGTCTCGTTTTTATAATTTTTCTATGTTCATAGTTTTTAAGGTTTGCGGCGATAACTTCTGCGGCGCCAAATGTAGAAAGGATATAGTTTCTAGCAATTTCATGAAAATAAAAACTCAATTTTTTTTTTTTTTTTTTTTTTTTTTTAGGTCATTATACATATAATTATAATTAAGAAAAATTAAATAACAATAAATACAAATAAATCTAAGAACTAATTAACAATATTTACAATATTTACAACATAAAAATATCGTCGAGGTTGGTCCCATGTGGCATCGATTCCATTACGCTTGCACTATTTCCGCGCTGCACAGCGATGCTCAGTTGCTGTGCGAAATAGGCGCCCGCTCTGGGACCGCCAGCAGTGCTGACCAGACGGGTGGACAAATCTTTTACGATTTTTTTCGTATCAGACGACCACGGACCGAGTGTCTCTACTGCAACCGCCGCAAACTCGTAGTGAGGAATCAACCCCGAGTATTTGCGACGTTTACATAATTGGGCCTGGTCGGCCGCCGCGCCAGCACTCTGGGCCGTGGCCCGGACATGGGACGGAGCCAGAGTATCCACACATGTGGCATCCCAAATCAAAGCACGGCCCAGGCACCACGGCACCAACGTTGCTCCGTCGGGTCTCTTGCCATCGTCCCTGAACAAACCTTTCGGCTCCAAAGATGAGGGGATAGATGCTGTCACAAGAGCCCGGCGGATCAAGTCATTAATGGCTCCGTGGCGGTAGATACGACCAGCGCTTTTGAGACACGAAAGTCCGTGGCGACCCAGCCGGTCCACACCACGGCCACATGGGCATTGATGAGGCTCGCACACTTCTGCGCCTAACCGCAAACACACAGCGATGCGCAGTGAAACGGGATCTAAAATTGTACCGATGTTTTTGGATGGGAGTGCGTGTAGCCAGTGACCCGATTCCTTTTCAGACACAGCAAGGAGTCTCGCTCGATCAGCATCGTCAGGGGACCGGTCGATGAGATCGGCATGTACGGCTTTGACTGCTGGTAGGTCCCACGAATTTTGTGTACCTACCTCGCTAGGCATCTTTTCCCCGGGGAAAGCCGCAATCCAAACTGTCCGAGCCTCCGCCAAGCCAGTCACCTCAACATCGGCTAGGCGTGGTATATTTAAGATCCTGCCGATGAGGGTAGCCGTGCTATAAGTGGAGGATAGGAAAGCCGGGAGTGCTACACTTGCCGAAGAGCGGATACCCAAACCACCAAATTTAATTGGCAATGTTGCTTGTCTCCATGAGCGATCATCAAATTTTAAATTTAAAATTTTGCTGACTGTATATCTTAATGTGTTGTCAACCTGTGCAGTAACCAAAGGGAATTTCCATAGAGGGCAACAGCGAAGCAAGTACAGAAACTGTGGAGTAAATAGGCAGAGCCGCAGAATATATATTGCCATGTGTGGCTTAATCTTAAAAAGCCGTTCACACGAATTGCCAAAAAGTTCTAATTTTTTATTTACTATGGGTGGGAGAGCGTCGTCAAATATTGGTGCGCCGAGAAGAGTTAGGTTTGATCTGGTGAGAACGATGATATTTGGAGTGATAACATTGAATTTATTCAAAATTTCTGAACGATTACTAATGTGTACTGTATCCGGAATGTATATCTCACACTTGTTAAAATTTAATGTCAGACCGATATCTGAAAAACGATGTATGATTATCTTAAGGTCATCCAGTACTGTCGTCGCTCTTCCACTCAGGGAGCCATCATCAAGGAACCACAAATTAAATTTTGAATTTAAACTACGAATGATCGGGTTAATAGCCAAACTGAAAATGACCGGGCCGAGCGGGTCTCCTTGCTGGCAGCCTACAGCTAAAGTAATTTCGTTATCTCCAAATAATAATTTTGATGGAGTGCCATAACATTGCCAAACATAATCAAATATTTCTGGTATTTCATTTCGGATTTCTTTCAGTAAGGCACCCCTGTCGACTGAATTAAACGCATTTTTAACATCAATTTTTATAAATACCTCGTAATCCAAATTATTGACTAAAAAAGAACGCGCCGCATGCACCGCCGCCTCGCAACCACCTTTGGAACCGAAACTGAGCTGCCGTGGCTCAAACTTATTTGTAAGTTTTTCATGTAAAACTCGGCAACATAATTTTGATGTCAAACGACAGAAGGTACTACCGACGGCGATTGGACGGACACCCCCGTCCTTCTTGGATAAAGCCACGAGGTTCGCTCCGTAGAGGATGGGGGTGATCTCTTCAACTACCCGTCCTGCCAACATAATATTCACTAAATTAGTAAGTTCAGTAAGAAGAGAACGCCCCGCATCCCCCACTAAAGGACCCGTAAGGTCTTATAAATGTTGAGGGGTTAAACCGTCCAAGCCGCCGGCTGATCCATTGGGGAAGGAACGTATACTGTTTATCACAGCTTCATCGTCCACGTTGAGGTTTTTTGGAAGTTCAGAATTAGGCAATTTTGTGAGGAGCGCAGAGGCGGGTGGCTGCGGGTGTTTGTCGCGTAGGGCTGCGAGTGTCTCAGCAGAGTCCGTGGCCATGGAGTCGCTTGAAAATAAAAGTTTACTAGCTCCATTTACATTGCCGTCCGACAGCTTGTTTTCTATTGTTTTCAAAATGTTATGATTATTACGGGTTTTCGGAGTAATAATATCTGGGATCATGTTATCTAATATGTTTTGTTTTATTATTGTGGTTAATGGCTTGTGTCTATTGTCGGCTATATGGAGGGTACGGTATGAAAATGTGAGTAGGTTTTCCCATGTAGATACTGTGTTTTCAGCGACCACCCTAGCCACACACTCGGCAAGGCTACGTGCCACTGACACCCGGGCTCCTCTTGGGATCCTCCTTATGATTTTGATGTCTCGTTTCATGGGTGCAAGCCGCATCGAAAATGGCGTGCCCGTGCATAATGCCCCATCGATCGTGTGGTCAGTATCGTTTTGAGGTGGTGCGGTTATTGGCCCGGGGCCTACGGCGGCGGTTCTTCGTATGTGGCGGCGGCCGTTGTGAATTGCAAGTCCACGAGCACCCCTGTACTCCTTACCATCAGCACAGATAGGACATTCAAGCAGCGTAGTTTTGTCCGCGATGGAGCTGGAACCGCAACTTGAATCCATTACCAACTCAGCCTCGCATCTGCTTGATCATGATCGTAAATAGCGCTTGCTAGTTTACTTCCAATATCATTGCTTGCCAAGTTTTGGCCGTTTCTGAAGTCGGAAGACGGTTCAGCGGTTTCGTTGCCTAGGGACGTCAAACCACTTGTGTTGAATGATGCATTGAAACTAGGTGGTTGCCAACAGGTTTCTTGTATAATTACTACAAAACCGAAGCGTCACAAACAGGGAACGCGCACGGCGGCAATGTGTTCATTATTAAATTATTAATAATAAAAATTCACAATTAAACCAGTCAATAAATTAAGAATCAATTACAATATTCATAGTTTAATTAGTGCATTTTTTATATATTTTAAATTCAATAATATTCAATATTTGAATTTTTTTATTAATTTAGCTTTAAATATTGAGCCTGCTTAGTACAACTTTAAAACTGAAACGATATGGAAAATAAGAACGGAAATTGAAAATCAAATTTTGTTTAATTAATATCAATCAACCAAGCACAAAGGCTTTATTTCCTCGTGCCTATTCCTGTTGTCGGGTGTTGAAAATCCGAAATGAATTGTAACAATTCAAATTAAATAGTTTAAAAAGAAAACAGCTTCCAAATTAAGTCAGCGAGAAATAACCATATTTAAGGGGCAGTTTAGTCTTGGAAAAAATAAGTTCAAGTGTTAAAAAAATGTGAGCAGTAATAGCTCATTCGATTAGGAAAAATATTCAAAAAAAGATGTTTTCATAATTTCTTCGCTGAAAAAACTTGTATTTGTAATTAACAAAAAAAAGCCGCTCAGGTTTATAGCAAGTACTCAAAAATTTTAAGCGACAGCTGAAATAAAAAACAGAAAATTTCCAATAAAAAAATTTCATCTTTCAGAACATTATGTCTTATTATCTCTAGAGTCAGCTCCTGTCATGGCTGCGGAGACTTTCTTTTTTTTGTGTTTTATTTTTTGTAGTTTTGTGTATTGTGTATTTGTGATTCTGATTAAAGTTCTTTGTTTCTTTCTATTATTTATAATTTTGATTTAATGGTGGAAGTAAGGTTCCGTGCGGTCTTTATAACCCGAGCGCACCGCGCGCTTGTTGGGAGAGTAGGTACAACACATAATATTTTTTTTATAGTATTACATATAAATTTAAAATTTTTAATAAATTACACTGTCATCTTAATACTGGATAGAATAAAATTCCATTGAAATTTTTAAAATTTATTTTTTAATAAGATTATTTCTAAAAAAAATTGTCATGAAAACTCTATTTCGTAATGTTTTTAAGAATCGAATTAGCTGTTGCTCATATTTTTTTGAAGGCTTGGACTTATTTTTTCAAAGAAACTCACTTCTAGACTAAACCAATGTAACTAACTATATCGAACTATACTTGCTGCAGTCGATCATGCAGTGAATTATAAGGACATTTTAAATTTTTCATACATTCTTTAACTTTGTAACACTCATTCGTAGCTCGCGATGGCTCCGCACAAGTGCAACAAAAACAAACATGTCATTTTTAAATTCACTCAGGAAGCTTTTGAGACTGTTAGTCCACCTACTTACATAAGAACGAAATCTGACCTCGGTTTTAAAAATAACGTTTTTGTGTGCACGTAGTAATAAGTTTACTATTATTGTTAAACTCCACATAAAAAAGAGTGTTACGTTTAATCAACTAGCAAAGAGGTGGAATCCTCGATCAAATAATAACTTGAATTCACAAAACCGAACAAAGTTGCATCGACAGGCACTTAAGTTACAATACATACACGTTTTACCTATTCTCACTGTTATCTACAAATACGAATAAATATTGAAAAAAGTGAGAAGAAAGGGTCTCATTTTAAATGCTTCTGTAATATAAATCAATTTATTTAAACTTACGCCCCGTTTCAAAACACTATAATGACATATTTGTGAAAACATTTGTATTTAACGACCGCATAGCCTAGTGGGTAGCGACCCTGCCTACGAAGCTGGAGGTCCCGGGTTCGAATCCCAGGTCGGGTCAGTATTAAATGATGAATATTGATACTCGTACCGGGTCTTGGTTGTTATATGTATGTGGTGTCTTCGAAAAAACATTTGTATATGTATATATTATAAAGAATATTTAAGTATGTATATCAGTTGCCTAGTAACCCAAAACACAAGCATAATACTTGCTTACTTTGGGACTAGATGGCGCAGTGTGAGAAGTCCCATGTATTATTATTATTTATTTCTTTAGATACTTATACTGGAAAGTCAATGAAGATGAAAGGGTATTTCAATTATTTCCTAACAAATTACGCGGTGACAATTTTAGAGTAGGTACGGCGATAATATCTCATTTCCGCTCTCTAAAAATTAATACCGCAGACTTATTGTAAACAATACTTATGAGCGTCTGTGCATACAAGTAAATGTATTTTTTTATGTGAAGTTTGTGCGTTTGTTGTGTATCCAATGGACGTTTTATCGAAGGTCGCGTGTGCCCAAACGGATAGGGTGAAACTTGGTTTTGTGTCAAGGTCGAACACCGCTATGCAGATATTGATGCGATATCGGTCGATAAGCCAATGACACGACGGTCACTTCACTGGCTGGGGATCGTCGAGTGACCATAAAAACTGGACAAATGCGACGCGGATATAACTGACAAGGGTTCAATGTATATTTTAACTATATATCTATTTATTTGTTTTACCCGACTACGGAGGGTAAACAAACAAAGCCTTAACGGCTTAAAAGATTTAACATATGATTTGTTAAATTCGTCTTAATTGTGGGAGTGACATAAGGTATATCATAATTCAATGTGGCGTCTGGGAATCAAAAAATATAGGAATGATATAATTTTTTTATCAGAACTATTTGACTATTAAATAAAAGCCAGTAAATACGTAATTCCCTATACTTTTATGCTACCCATTTGACATTATCTACAACTTTGAAGCCGTTGTGATATTACTTTACATATCTTTGAATGAATCAGGCTTATGTAACTCAGAGCCGAGTCAAGACACTAGGAAACTTTAGTTTTTTTTTAGTATAAAGAATAAAAGAGTAAAATGAGAGTATAATAATAATAATAATAATAATAATACATGGGACTTCCCACACAGAGCCATCTAGTCCCAAAGTAAGCAAGTATTATGCTTGTGTTATGGGTTACGAGACAACTGATATACATACTTAAATATTCTTTATTATATATACATATATAAATATTTTTTTTTTATATATATAACAACCAAGACCCGGTACCAGTATCAATATTCATCATATTAATACTGACCCGACCTGGGATTCGAACCCGGGACCTCTAGCTTCGTAGGCAGGGTCGCTACCCACTAGGCTAAGCGGTCGTCATAATAATAAATAAAAACCCGACTAAGCAAAAATAATTAACTATAGAAAGAAAAACAAGTTCTATAGTCTATAAAATTTTCTTTGAGCAGTGTAGAATGCAACATGTAAAGTTTTTTGATCAGTCGACAATAAAATATAATATCATATACTTGGATGTTGTATGGATACAAACAAAATTATAAAACATATTTGTTGTAAAAATTTAAATTAATTTTATCTCAAAGACCACCATCAAACATATATTGGTTATTGGTTTGTCTCCGTCTGTAATATCACATATAACATCCATTTATTTTTTTCTATGTCGTCTTATATATATACGTATGAACAGCCTAATAAATCTGTAGATCTGTGAAGATGCAATTATGATTTTTATCTTTTTTTTATGTAAATATTTCGCGAGAAACGAGCTCCTAATATCATATATCCTCCCTCCAACTTTTTAACGATACGATAAATCGCAAAAATCAAACAAGTTACATTTGACAAACATTTTCAAAATGAATGGTTTTGAACAAGGCACGTTTATTATATTTTGAGATATCCACAAACATCCACAATTGTTAGACTTATCAAACAAATTGTGCAATTGATGTTTGCATCAAGCCACGGAACCCTGAGCTGATGCGTGTAGAAAACGCACTTAGCCGGGTTCTTGATTTTTATTATATGCACGTTTGATTTATCTCAATAATTCCGTAAGCAAACAAAGAGAGTTGTCTTTTGTATAATTTCCACTTTGTTCTTTGTGAATTCTTTGTTCTCGAACGAACAAATGAAATTACAGCTAGTGAGTGAACTTACAGCTGAGTCATTTACGCAACCCACTTTTATTGCACATATAAAATATTTACGATGATATTTCGCTTTCAAACTAGTCAATAACTTCTTGCAAAGGGAACTTATTACGTCTATCATTTATGAAAGAGAACATTTTGTTCGTTTATGCAGCAGCTTCAGCTGGTCAGTCTTTGGTAATTTTTGATTAAAATCGGTTAATGATGTCTGAAATACCCCGTTTCGTTTGTGAATATAATAAAAGATTATATTTCCTAAAGTGTATACCTATTAATTTCCATTTTTTTATTCAGAAATCTCAATTACAAATACAGTTTTGTTCGCTTCTTAAATGCTGCACGGCTCGTGATTCCATATTTAAAATTTAGGGTTAGTTATTGTGACCCTCTTCTTACTTTCAACTCTTATTAATGTTCACTCCAAGCTTGAGTTTGGGAAAACTATTATTTAGTTTATGCCCACATTTTAAAATAAACCTCTGATCAAAATTTCAAATTACTAGATACAGTATTTAGTTTTTACGTTAAATGTTAGATTCGTTAAAAAAAATTGATGGTAGAATGAAGAATGTAGGACAAACTATAGTTCAGGTTTTAAAAAAAATAATATTCAATAATAAACATATTGTGTATGTGTTGGCAAAACTTTTTAAGCACTCGGGCCATTGATTTTTTATAGATTGGCGACATCGCGGTAGAAAACACTGGTGCTAATTTGTATGCCAATTATATAACTTGATTGATCACATTTAGTGACGCAGTATAATGTGATTGTATAATTTATAATATGGCCTCACAAGGAAGGGGGGGCTGACAGGGCTCTAACCGGAAGTAGGTGGGGCCCGACATAGTAGGTAAAGTCAAAAATGTAATTGTAAAAATCGTTACATTCGACCGAGATCGATACACGAGGGTCGATAGTGAGATTATGCATACCTACTCTCGTGTACTCTTCGTGTTGTCTTTGAATCAACTTCTTTTGGAAAACCTTTCAGGGGCCTGCCAGCAGTTTTAGCCTAGAGCCCGATTACAGTATGTGGGGGCCATGGCGTATATATATACAAGGTGAGATTTTAGTAACTGGCCAAAATTTTTCTAGATGTTAGGTATTACCAATAGACCTCATTGCGTAAATAAAACATATGGGTTACATTTTCATGATAAATTATTTTATCTACAGTGTTATTTTATAACGTTTGGTTGCCTTCTGTCCGCTACAGGAAATGTACGCGCCCGAGGCCTTGAAACGGAATGGGGCAACGGGCATGAATGGTGACTAGAGTTATTGGTTTTTTCGGGAAAGGTTTGTGTAGTCATATCTCAATATTTTTCTATAGAACGATATTAAAAGGATACAAGACGGCTATCGGTTTTCTACCAAAGGTCATTATATTAAAATTTGGCTGGTCATTAAAACCTCACCCTGTATATACGTCGGAGAAAAATTTATTTAATGATGCTAGTATCGCTATTAAAGAATACCTACTCAATTCATTTTGACTTTCAATAAGTGTGTGTAAACATCTTATATTGAATAAAAACTTTTCGGATTTTGAATTGAATGACGATAGTATGGAAGCCAAACAACGCTAGTGTACCACGTACAAATCACGTCCAATATCAATCAAGGTACTGCGTCCTTTTTTGCGGCCGGGCGAGCCGTGGACGTTGCAGTCACGATTACGAAACACCAGCGCACCGCACCGAGTCCAAAGTCAATGTCATGGCCGAAAAAAGTGATATTCGATGACAGTGACGCCTTTGCGGGTGAGACAAGTAAGGCTGAGCCTCACTTGAATTAACTGCTTGCAACAAACTGATAATAAATATTTAACTTAAAATATTTTTTTATTACACCTATTATTAACAATAACTTTGGGATACATTTTTAAGACGAATTGCTGTAATTATTTGATTTAAATGAAGCACGGCCTCACTCGCCTCACCCGCAAAGTGAGTGTATATAGATCACGCAGTACCTAATTATTAATAATTCTCAGTTAATCACACCGACCGTAACACTATACGCGGTCAATACTTTCGCCAATAATACTTACGAAGATCTTTGCCCAATGGTCTATGTAAAGATAGAGTTTGAGAATCGACCCCCCAGATAATGGCTTCCGTGCTGTGCTTAAATGGCAGCTATCGGCCTACCAACACTGAACTTCCTCTATGATGTTAACGTTGAAGGCGTTCGTATGAAGATTGTGTATACTTTTTCAATCTCAAGTTTAATGATATTATAATATTTACGAAGGGTTCTATTTTTAGGTCATTCTCATACACGATTTTTAAGGTTTTGTATTTCGAAACTCCCTTAATTTACATCGAATTTACCTTAACATGTTTAAACTTACAATAAAATGAAAGCTGTATGCTAAAGCTTATTGCAATGTATCAGACTACTTAGATGATAAAAATCCATGGGTGTAAGCCGCTCGCCTGTCAGTTTGTTTCAATAATATTAATCTTTAAGCACTTATTGTTATAAAATTGTTTGTAATTTTGTTAAAACAGAGCGTCTCCGAGAGGAACCAGCACTTTTTGAATGCACCTTTTTAGTGACAATATGGTGACGACCGCTTAGCCTAGTGGGCAGCGACCCTGCCTACGAAGCTGGAGGTCCCAGGTTCAAATCCCAGGTCGGGTCAGTATTTATATGATGAATATTAATACTCTTGGGTCTTGGTTGTTATATGTATGTGGTGTCATCGCTTGGTACCCAAAATACAAGCTAATGCTAGACGTTGTTGTGATTGTATGTGTTGTTATTATTATTATTATTATTCTTCCACAAAGTAATAAAATTCACTTTTGTGACGTATTTCTAGCTTATGTTACATAACTACTAAATAAAGATATTTGATTTTATTTGATTTAAAAGGAGAAAAGAACATTTATGAGATAACTCCGTTGTTCGTCAGTCTGTTAAGATTCGAGATATCAAGTTCAAATTAATACTAAACACTAATGTCTACATACAGTCCCTTGAAGTTGTAAAAAAATTAAGTTTCTAAGCCAACGCAATCTGAAAATACGGTCTCACAGCACAAGTAATTACATCACATAAAAGATATCGTTTTGCTATTACTACCATTCTTTTCTTTTTTTTTAATACTTCTTTTATATTGTGTGGCGTCCGAAACCATCAGGGTGTGAGTCCGATTAGCGCTGGTAACACGTAGTAACATAAGGTACCTAGTGTTCACTATACTGTTTACTAAATTCTCCATGTATGTCTGTCTGTTTTTATGTGACAGGCATTTTACACGCAAGTCATTGGTGGTATAAAACTGAAACGTTAATTTTCTGGGATGACTCCCGTATGTGAGAAGTTAAAGCGATTTTTTTTTCGTATAATCCTTCAGGGGTTGTTGAGTAGTAATCGACGACTTTCAGTATTTTACGATTCATTGAAACCATCGATTAACACAGCGATTATCTATCACATTAAGTATATTTTAAAATATTTTACTATTGCATATCCGAACGCAACTTCGTCTTGAAACGTAATAAACTCAAATTAAAAAACTAAATACTCTGATTCCAGACAACTATAAATATTAGGTATGTAGAGATTTGTTTTTTTAACTGAAACCTAAACATTAATTTATTAAATAATGTACTCTAATTTAAAATGTAATTTAAAAAAAAAACTAAAAATACCTAAAAATTATAAATACTAGATAAATAATGATAAACGAGAAAATTCAAAACTAAAAAAATCTACTGCTCTTAAATTTTGATTGTGAACAGTTTTTCTCATCGTTTTCAAAAATGTCAATATTGTTTAGTCCATTATTTAGCATCATGACATTATCATCGGTTTTAGTGTGGCGAGACGCAACACGAAAGCTTTCTCCTCTTGAGTAAGTAAATAGATATCAAACTTAGTAAGTCCAGTGAAACCTAACAATCGACCTTTACAAATATTTTCTTATTGACAAAACCTATTTCATTTCAAAAACCCAGTTAAAATATTTATTGAAATTATCGTAATCATAAGCGTTTATTGGAAGGCCATATTTGTAATAATAATAATAGCGGTAGGTAATCCCTGAATAATAATCGTTTTATCACTATTTGTCAACTATTTTGAAAGAAAATGAGGTTCTTTATGATTGTTTTTCAAAATTGGGCCCCGTTAACGAAACCTTCGGTTCTAAGATGATTTTTTTTACATAAGTCGTACGTGTCCGCCCTCAAATTATGGAACCTCTAAAAAATCCATATATAGTGATAGCACATAATACCAGCACACCATAAAAATTATTATCTCTATCTAAGGTTAGCTGATCGTAGTTCAACTCTGACTAAATTTATTTTGGTTTATGATAAATTTTTGTTGTTGGCATTGGTATAGAACTCTATCTTATGCGTGACTTGACACGTACTTGATCGATTATAAAAAAAATTATGCTACACAGTGCCAATCTAATCCCAAAGTAAGCAAGTATTATGCTTGTATTGTGGGGACCTGGAAATGATATACATACTTAAATATTTTTATAATATATACATATATAAATACTTTTATATACACCCAGACAAGAAACAAATAGACAAGTTCACACACACAAACATTTGTCACAGCGGGAATCAAACCCGTGACCCTTGGCTCCGCAGTTGTGGTCTCTAACCACTCGCTTAATCGGTCAGTCAAACTCAAGATTCTGAATACCCTGAAAACCTAAATCAGTATGGGCACAGCTTGTTTACGTCTAGTGTCAAATGATAAATGAGTAAATCTGACAATTTAAATTACATATAATTTTTTTTGCACAGCCATTCCACAACAATGAAAAAATATTTGACAATGCACATTAATAACGAAGATTGAACATTATTTATTCATGACGTACAAATATTTTGTATGCGGTTACTTGAGGGTCGTTCATATATTACATTGGATATAAAATTGACGTTTAAACAGGGGAGTCAAAATTAAAACGTGTAAGGGAGAATCATTACTGTGACATGGAAGTTTTTTTAATCCTTTAATATTTGCTTATGTAATTCATAACAACAAAAAATATGTTTGATATTTAAAGCTGCAAGGAAATTTAATATTACTCGAAAAAAATGCATTTATTGGTTTGTAATCTTGTTTCTTTGCAGTTCTTCTTTTTCTATAATGTCCCTACCGTTTAACAATGCGTCTTCACCATTGACTTAAATAAGTGTATATATTATATACTCTACATCTTGTATTTAATATTTAAAAAAAAATGTGTTTTGAGTTTGTAATATTTTGTAGCATTTATACTGTTTTGTATACCAGATTAATACCACGTAACGCTCATTTATGTGGGTATACGCATGGCTGTTAAGTTTTTGTTTTGTTTTTTGTTTGTTGTTTATGGTTTTCGCTGATTTCTCACTTTGAGGTTGTAGGTATCCTAAAAGTATGAATTGACTAGATGAAGCCCTTTTCTGCTATTCCCATCTACCATCTAACCACTCATACTACAGCTAGCTGGTGTAAGATGGGGAGTTTTAGTCCGAGTTTTAGTGCGCGATTCCCCGCGCGCCGCTCTTCACCCCGAGAAATCCCCGCGCGCCGGTTTCAACCCCTTAAAATTGCGTAATATCACTTCGATACTGTTAACTGACGTTTATAACTCTATTAAAAACAAACGTTGCTGTCAAATTAATTTACTTTATGGGTTGTACTAAATTATTTGCTATAATTAACTTTGTTCCTTTTATGTAACAATTCCCCAATCCAATATTTTTTTGAAAATCTGTTGAATTAGATGTTTCATTTTCAATAACTTTATAAAAATAAAATGTTTTTTATTTATTTGTTCAGTTGCATTAAAGTTTATTTTTGTTTGAATTACTGTCATTTTTTTATCATTCATTTTACTTTAGGCGCCGATTTCTCATTGAGCTAATTTTGAGGATTGGATCATTTTTGCGTAACAACGTCCCTATAATAACTGCCCAACGAATGTTGAGTAAGCCTATAGTTGTCATTCGTAGTAGTTTTAAGTATAAATACAATTGTTTCTTGTGAATGTGTTGTACGTTTGATGTTGGTTTACCTTAAATAAATAAAATATTCACTTCACTTCATCAGCCCATTTTACTCCACTACAGAGGCTTAAGCCTCCCCCAAGGTGAGAAGGGCGGCTTGGAGCTTAAATCCACCACGCTGCTCCACTGCGGGTTGGGGATTGTAACGACCGCCATCTATTGACAGCGTCCGGGACCGACTGCTTAACGTGCTCTCCGAGGCACGGAGTCAGTGATAGTTAAGTACTTAAGTCAGAAAAACTCATTGATCCACGCCCGAATTCGAACCATGGCCCTATGGGGCCTTATAAATTAGAGACAGGTTCGTTGCGCTTTGGTCTATCACGAAATAAAATATTAAAGTTGCTAAAATAAATATTTAAAAAAGTTACATTGAGCTTCAAACCTTCAAAAATTTTGTACTGTACTAGAGGCTGAACTGATGGCGACTTGTGATGATTCAAAAACGTTTAGATAAATATTATCAGCTGTGCGTTGCAAATTTTCAGAACTTGCAAATTGAGTTAAGCTAACGATACACTGTGAAGAATTCTCAACATTACTATTGTATGACATCACAATACGGGGAAATGGAATATAAAATTATTACCGACTGTAAGGTACAATTTAGAAGGTATCCACAAAACGGCGTAAAGTATGAACGACCCCTAACATATGTGAAGTGGATTCTCGCTGAAGTCAACACAGTATTACGATTTCATGAACAATGTGTGTTTTGCGTAGAGGACGCTGGCGCCAGTCTTTAGCTTAAATTCGAATCAAGTGAAAAAGTTATAACTAACTACAAACATACATATAACACTCATCTCAAGCAAGCACTACATGACACTAATTATTTGTAGACACTTTATAAAAATTTTCGTTGTTAACTTACTGAGATATAAAAAAAGTGAATATAAAATTAGCAACTTTTCGCCATGTGAAAGAATTGAATATTAAGCGACTTTGCGCATGGTGTTGCTAGCGAAGTATCTTTTACACACAGTTGGTAGTTTTTTACAGTTTAGTAGTTTTAGTGTGTTTAATTTCAGTTCCAGAATGATTGGTGAAAAACAGGCGACGAGTGATTTAATTTGATGGCTAGGTATGAAACGCCCGAACATTTGAATTAGTACACAAGGTACTTGAGGACTAAAATGTCAGTGAGATAGTTAGTGGCATTCAAAACATAGACAAGTGTAGAAATAAATAAATAAATTGTCAGAACGATGTGTAAAAATGTAATTAAAGTAGACATCGAGTGAGTGGATTCACTTCGCTGTAAAGTGTTGTTTAGCGAAATAAAGTGTAAATCGCCGTTCTTTGCACTGAGGTTCACACAGAACCCGGGTATCTAACAATTTATATTAATCAAATGAATTTCAGTAACAAAAAAAATATCTCAACGAAATAGACTGTATTTCTTTAATATTTTAACTTTTTGATTGCGATAGAATGTGAGGAATTTTCATTTATAATTTGCCTTTTTATAGTATTTCCCATGAACTGCGATATTACAAAGAAATATTATTATTATTCGATATTCTCTATAATATAATAACGACTTCTGCACTACGTCTTTTTTACATAGAGACGCCATGACAGTTACAAAATTTGTGATGAATACCACTTCAATACAACATTCTATGGTTGAGACGATGTTTGCGTAGGCACTCTATAATATAATAATAATAATAATACATGGGACTTCCCACACAGCGCCATCTAGTCCCAAAGTAAGCAAGTATTATGCTTGTGTTATGGGTTACTAGACAACTGATATACATACTTAAATATTCTTTATAATATATACTTATATAAATATTTTTTTTTATATATATATTACAACCAAGACCCGGTACCAGTATCAATATTCATCATATTAATACTGACCCGACCTGGGATTCGAACCCGGGACCTCTAGCCCCGTAGGCAGGGTCGCTACCCACTAGGCTAAGCGGTCGTCTCTCTATGTTTGTATAAGTGGGGGTTTTTAGTGAATCGTAATTTTGCTTTGCGTATTGACTATAGAGTAATAATATAAACAGATAACATAGGTAATCTATACCCTCATTCACCAAGTATTTTAATATTTTAATTTTATACACTTCCTATAAAATTACTTCGCATGATTTCAAAAACTTTATAAGAACAACATCGGAATTTTTAATGGATTTTCTATTAATTTCTTATTTTTTTTTCAATATTTCAATGTAGATAATTATTTGTCAAATAACTCAAAAAGTACCTAATTATAAATTAATTAAGAAGTTCTTATTTTTTAATTAATAGTTGTTTTATTCCAAGGCAAGCAAGGGATATATAGACAGCTGGGGTTTTTGATCATGGAAATCACGGAAGCAAATTCTAGTTTTCAGATTTCGTGCCTCCATATTTATTAATATTTGCGTCCACAAAATTTCATAAATCGTTCTTTAAATCTTGTTCTAGTTATTGAGCATATTACGCTTTGTTTATAAATACAAAGAAAAAAGTTAAACATGTCCTTTTATTTTAATATTTAATCGCTTAGTGAAAACTTACCTATACCTAATATGTGAAAAGAAACTTATTGATTTATAAATAAATAGCTTATTGTAATATCTAGTGAATTGTCTAGTATTAAGTTTTGACTATACAAAACATATAAAATAGGAAATAAGCATTTTTTTAGTTATCAAGCAGAAAATTCAGTGTACTTCGAGAATTCGAGTGTTTCGGACGTGGAATCTACGAACAGGTATGCCTCGCTGTGCTTTGACATATATATTTTCTATTGATTTGATTGGCTGTCGGATATACGGCAAGCAACACGCACCCAACACTACGATGTTTTTTTTTTATTTGACAAAGCAATTACAATACACGAAACATTTTCTATTACATTTCCATTTCAACATGCAGTCACCGCTGAGTTGTGGATCAGAGCGGTTCGTGCATGCCTAAGATCGATAACATTTGGTAAGAAATTACATTAACTACTTACCCACGACGCTGGCGGATATCTCGGGAACGGTGCGATGCTCTTGGTGGCGATGTTACTCGGCAGCTCGTGTTTGATACCGCGTTTTAACCTTTGTTTCCTTCTTTCTCGCGATTTAGATCTTAACATAAGAGCTGCCTGCATACTTGCCAGCTTTGAGGCTTTCTCTGATCTTGCTTATAGAATGTAATGGCCGCCCAAAGGCTTGCCTGGTCACTCACTCCCTTACTCGCGCGGGAAAATCACTCGCTCGACTCGACTCGCTCTTTTCAGTGAGCATTAGGTATATTGTAACTGGGATTAACTTCACTAGTTAGGCTAGCGCGTCTAAACTATTTTTTTTAATCTATTTATTAATATATATACATCACTTCGAATTACGTACGATCACAGCGATTATTACTTTTCATTTTTAAATCTCACTTTTTTTTTAGAATTTCTAAGGTTGCGTTAGGCACGTAAAAGGCGCGAAGAATTTTATTTTATATTACAAGTAATTAATAGAAAGAATATTAAGAAATTTAAACTACGTACGATATGTTTTATTGCGTGGAACTTAATGGAAGCAAGCGCGATTTGGCGTTTTGGTGTTAATTTTATTAAATTTTAATTTGAATTTAGCTAACGATCACTTTTGTATTTACTAGTTCACGTTTCGTTCCGTACATCAAGTCGCAGTGTCCGTCTTCTCGACACCTGCCATCGGACGCAAATCTCCGTTTGGTGTCGCTGTTTCATGGCCGGCCCACGTTTGAAAGTTCACTTTTTAACAATTTTTCGTAGCACATCCTATTCGTTGTATGTACAGCATAGTTTCTTACGCCTTCAATTTAAAAAAAAAAAAAATTTATATAATGGTATTTTATATTATATTTTTTTTAGGTGACGTTTTTGTTTAATCTTTGTTGCATCGTATCAATATTAGATATAACGAAACGCCAGTGAAAAATTTTTGGACTATAATAATAATAATAATATCCTTTATACTAGAAACAAAACTACACAACACTCAACATGCTTTACATCAATAACATTTTGAATTATGCCTTACTCTAGTTTAGGAATTAAGATGCGATTACATAAGAAAAAATTTTCATTTTCTGCATATATATTTTCCACATTTCCGCTAATAAAACATACTATAAAAGTTACCATAAAAAGTAATTCTTTTAAAAATAATCAAAAGACATTGCTGATTGTTGCAATCATTTTTCCAGGCGTCCAGGCATTATTAATTTTAAAAAAATCTAGTTTGAGGAAAAAACGTTTTGCGACAAATGCCTTGAAACTATTAAAACAATCATAATTTCAGTTGAAAACATTAAAAACGATTATTTTTTGGTAGCCTTTATTTTGTAAACGGAAACATAGCTTTAGTGGCCGTAAAAAAATTTTTTTTTTTTATATTGGCGCCATCCATCTTTAATTCGTTTTCCGAGACAAGGCGACAATGCACTAGAAATCAAGAAGGTAATCAAAAACACAATACATGCTAGTTATTTTGATAACAATTATATTTAATACAAAGATAGAATCCACACACGAGCGCGACTCTATTAACAAGCAACTTTTACACGAACAGAATTTAAAATCGCCATCGTGGTTTTAGAATTCACTTGTTAAGTTGTTTTTATAATTCTGGAAACAGGGCAGGAAAGAAGAGCAGCTTTTCGTTTTATTTAGTGGTCAGTAACATAGAGAACCTTATCTTGCTTCTTGGAGACTACATAAATATTTGTTTGTATAAACCAAGTTAGTTTGTTATTCTGTATATATAGAAGACAAGAATATCAAGAATTCTTTGAAAACCATTCCATGTTTAGAAAACGTATACACTAATGATAATAAATATGCGGTATTATTAATTTATATAGGTACATTCTACTAATTTAATATTAATTTAATTAACGCAAACAAATAAGAAACATGTATATATTACTATCTTCAGATAACTCCTGCAGTTTTGTTGTCGTGTTTAGATTATTACTTTGCCTTCGCTACGAGCACTTCGCGGTTACCACGCAGTAGCTCTGTGTACATCCATGAGTCGGTTTGGACCTCATATTAGATATTGCTTGTTGTGAGATATTTCTCACGTACACGTTGAAAAGTCAATCTTGTTTACACAATACTGAAAGGATTACTTCGTTATCTGACCTTGTAATAAAAAACATCTCTTATCCGTATACCTCTGAGACGTGACATGGCGAAACGGGTTCTGAGTGTACTGTCTTCGGCGGGTCGAGCAGTCGTGATTCCCAATGCTGGCAGGAGTAAGCGCGGACGCCTGTAGGTGCGGGGTGTGGCGGCGATGGTGGCCGCGGGCTCGGCGCTGCAGGCTGACGGCCGTGCTGGCGCGCCTAAAATCCATAATTTTCATATAACTATAGTTTAAACAACACGATGTGCTCCTTCAATCACATAGAGATTAAATAATATCATATAATATAGAGTGGTCATCGAGAACATTTTAATCAAAAAAATTTCATCCACGCTTCAGCAAGGTCATCTAGTTTTAGTTAAATTTATAATGTTATGTTAAACTTTGATTAATGCAATGTCCGGTTGGTCTCTCGCAATACAATTTCAACAAAAATGGCAGGCCAAATTTCACATACTTGTGTATGTGATTTAGCAGACCACATACTCTTGCTACGCCATACTAACAGTGTACAAACCCTCTCAGTTTGCGTGAATTATAACCGAACCGTTAGGTAATATTTTTATCTACTTTTGTTTGACACCGACTCTCTATCCAAGCATTGTAATATAATTAAAGGTATTAAAATAATTTTGATCTATAATATAAATTTTATCTACGAGTATTGAGCGGTAGGTGGTGGGCTACAATCCATAGAGGTTGTCAATATTTATCGAAAACGATTTCTAAAAAGTCACGCTGACAAATGGTGTCAAACACGTGGCAACGACATATTATTGTCACATGCTAGTGAATCAGAGAATCAATAATATTCTTTGGATAATTTTTAAGTGATATACTGTGAACTTTGTAAAGAAAAAAAAAACAAATTACATGTAAACAAAAGAGAAATTTACACTTATTTTTACTGACACGCTCGTAGTATGTAATTATATGGTAGCAAACGCGTAGCAAATAACGTATATCAAGTAGTTAAATAAAAAGTTAAGCTACAAATTATAATACAAGTCACGTGAATAAAAATATTATTCCAATGGCAATAGAACAAACTAAAATATTTGTCAATATCTCTATGTTGCAGAACATGTTCAAGCACGTTACAATAAGCCCAGAAAAATAACAAGCATCGTGGCTCCAAACGAATATAAGCCATTAAGAATTCTAGTAAGCGTATAAACGGCGAACACACTGGAAGTATTTATCCCTATTTTAAACATGGTTAAGCTGTGTGCATATCGGGTGTATACACCCATCTTTACAGTGCAAACAATGAATATTGGGTTCGGGTACAGTGAATAATTTGAATGATTTTTTTTAGTAGGTATTGTAATGATTATGTATTGTATGCTTATGTAAATTCTAAATTATTTTTAAATGATTAGACCTTAAGTTATATGATAACTCTTT